>JANFCV010000296.1:0-346518 GCA_024500475.1 Phthorimaea operculella | reverse complement strand
GACGCGGGACGCAGTTTTTTAACTTGCTCATCTACATCGTGGCCATGAGTAATGTTGTGTAGGCAAAGTAAGGAGCTTAATTTTCTCGCATCTTAGAAAATCTTTCGTCACTCAAATTATCCTACAGCTTACAAAGTTTACTTTAATTACACTTTGAGAATCATTTCAAAACTGTGCTCTATATTAAGTAGGTAGGTGTGTACCTACTTATAAAGACTGTGTGTATATTATAAAAATATCGAAAAATATATTAGGTTCTATTAAATTCACTACAAATATTTCAAGGACATGTGTAAATATGTATTAAAAAACACCGAAGCTATAAAATAAAAATAAACTAAATGCCATGTTTATTTTCAGTTTTTTTTTCTTACAAACAAATAATTCCGTGAACTATCTTTGATGGCTTTGACGTACCTGTTGTGTTGTTTTTCTTAATGTTATTGTTCTGTGTTTTATCTTGTGTGCAATAAACAGTTAAATAAATAAATAAATAAATAAAAAAAAGAATTATACCTGCGCGCATCATTTTTTATTTTTATAACTAGCTGGTGCCCGCGAACTTCGTTTCGCCAAGGGATGCCTAGTTTTTATAATACCTATCGTATTTTGTTCAAATAATTACGTAAGTATATACCTACGTATATAGTGTGAAATTTTACTAGTGACTGATAGCGAAAACTATGAACCGGCTAGTAATAAGGAACAACTTTCCCCAAGCAACATAGGTCAAAATACGAAAAAAAAAAATTTGGCCCTCCCATACAAACTTGCCGATCAGCTGATTTCAGTTACTATGGGAGGTCCAAAATTTTTTCGTATTTCGACCTATGTTCCTTGGGAAAAGTTGTTCCTTGTCACTAGCCGATTTTGAGTTTTTACTATCGGTCACTAGTAAAATTTCACCCCATATAAGCAGGTACAGGTATTTAATCAATCTTACAAAACTGGAAAATCATTAAAAACGTTCGTAGCCTCAGAGTTTTCGTACCAAAGTATTCCTCTCCTTTCTCGGAATATGCATTTAGAGCTTTAATTTAGAAGACCGATATGAAAACACCTAAAACAGGCGCATCAATCAAGTATCCTCTTAACAGACAGATTATTGACAGATTTTCGATAAAGAATTTCCACAAAACTTAGTTTTAGAAATATTAGAAAAGTACTGTGTCAGAAGAGATAGTAAAGGTTAGTCTTTACGAGTATTCTAAAGCGCTAAGTTTGTTTGCTTGCTTGCAATGATTTTGAAACAGCGTGCATCAATACCTATACCTAGTAATTTTTGCGCAAACGCAGCAGATGTTTCGTCGCTGCAACCAAGGCACGCCTAGACCTTTAGTTGTAGGTTGTATTTGACAACCTTTTGACCCATTGACCAATATATATGACATATCTGTTGCCCATGTTATGTAAGATCAGTTAATCATGTAGATAGTGCGCTATTGTATTACAAAAATGGAGAATCTATTTCACGATAGCAATAAGAGATAGCCGTGACGAAGCTATTCAATATTTTAGCATGAATGGACGTTTTGATATGTTGGACATAAGCAGATTATATAATAATAGAATTACGAATTACAAACGATCGAAATTCCTAAACAACATCTCTCAAGATCAACTACCTGTGCAGTATTTGATCAATTAGTTGTCATGTGTTTTGGCGAAAAATATTGAACTGGATAGTTAAGAAATAATAAAAGTTTTATTGTAAGAAGTATTGTCCAAGTATACCACAAAAACACGTAAAATTAAAGTTAAGGTTTTAATGTCAACCACTTTATAGCTTTATTTGAATAATATCTGTGGTAGCCTATGGATTGGGGTCTAGGATTCAATGAAACTACACCAGTTATTTGGACTGGAACCGCAGTAATACGCACACACAACACCCGCCTCGTTCTGCGTCTGACAGCTCTCGCCTGACAGCCGAGCGTGACGTCAGCCAGTGTTGCCCTGCATACACTACATCCTTCTTTATTTTAAAACCATTTAAATTCATTTAAAACCTGGAGCCAAGTTAAGTTTGACTAATTCATATGCTATGTTGTTTGTTTTCATTTTGAATATGAAGAGCTAAATACACAACGAATTAAAGTAAAACTTAAAGCTAAAGGGGTCAGTCGAATATTTAGTTAACATTGAATTTGAGTATCAACAATAACACAAAGCATAATAATTTGCTAACACCAAGATAAATTATAAATTCATTATTTAGGCATGGATATAAACTAGGCATTAGATTTGTTACTTTATCCGTTACTCTGTCTTTTTGTAAAAATATTTTTATTTTTAATAAATTATTGGTATTGTTTATTTATGCTGCCATAGCTGACATCTAAAATATTCTGTGTCATTATTGTGTAAGCTAGAATTTTACAATCACAAATATAGGGATAAGTTCTGATAGTTTGGCTTGATACAGTTTTCAACTCACTATTGCCCATTATTTTATACTATTAATATATTAGTATTTTGAAATACGTAATGCATTATTGACAATTAACTATTCATACATTGTCTTTAAAGTTGTTTATTAGTAATAAATTTTAACTGAAATAGGCAGATAATTTTCATATAATTATTATTATTGATTTAATACTTTACTTTAAATTACCACTTATTTGATTCTTTACTTTAATTTACCACTAATTTTACTTTCAATTCATAACTGTTACAAAATATGCTATAACTAAAGAATATGAAACCATTTTTTTTTTCATTTATCTACTGTTTGAATAACAATTTATTCAAATTGACGATTTCAATTAATTATAGTAAAACTTTTAGTTGTTTTTACTTTTTACTATTTGAATGTTTTTATTTTATTTTATTATTCATTTTTATTGATTTTATGAAATGTTTAGTGATTTAACGCAACGGCATATAACACTGTTTTTATTAAAGGTTGTTTGATATGCCAATTGCACCTGAACTTAGTACCTGAAAGCACAAATTCACTGTTAGTGGACAGTTTATTAATAAATTATAAATACGCATTTCACTTGTCACTTCCTATCCCCAGGATCTTCAACTTTCATTTTGCCTGATTTCATGTTGAAACCATCACTGGCCACAGGATCATTTAAAGTGGCTAGGCTCGCGAGTTATGCTTTACAACAGCAATCTTCGCTGGCTTTACAATCCAATGATATCACGATCTTTCTTGCCACAATGTTTGCAAACAAAACGATTAAATTGAAAGGTATATACTAACTATAAGGATAATCTGAAAAGGGTATTCTAGTCATTAGAAAACATTTATGCATACAGCATACAAAATAGGAGAATAAAATAATATGCATATTTTATAGTTCACTTCCCAGAAAAAGCCAACCCCAAACGATTTGGAATAAATTCTTTTAAATTATATGAGTTTACTCTCAGCAAAATCCTCAACTAATGCAAATGCAACGTGGTATGGAGCAACTGACATTTTCACTTGTTTCAGCTAGAGCAAGAAACATAATTTAATTTTTTTAAACTGAAATTACTAAGAGAATATGGCTGAAATCCTGGTATAATGTGACTCATTCAACCCGATAGCTCATATTTTTATTTTGTCCAAAGACTAATTCAAAACTAGTTCACTGTTTTATTTTATATGATCCAGTGGCTCAGTTTTATGTGATCCAATGACTCAGTTTTATGCCTTCTGACGACTTATACGTTCCCCAGTGACTCCGTTTTATTTGGTCCAATGACTCATTTTCATGTGGTCCGAGGACTCAGTTTTACCTGATCCAATGACTCAGTTTCATGTGGTCCAATGACTCATTTTCATGTGGTCCAAGGGCTTAGTTTTACTTGATCCAATGACTCAGTTTCATGTGGTCCGATGACTCGTTTTCATGTGGTCCGAGGGCTTAGTTTTCCTTGACCCAATGACTCAGTTTCATGTGGTCCAATGACTCGTTTTCATGTGGTCCGAGGACTCAGTTTTACCTGATCCAATGACTCAGTTTCATGTGGTCCAATGACTCATTTTCATGTGGTCCAAGGGCTTAGTTTTACTTGACCCAATGACTCAGTTTCATGTGGTCCGATGACTCGTTTTCATGTGGTCCAAGGGCTTAGTTTTACTTGACCCAATGACTCAGTTTCATGTGGTCCGATGACTCGTTTTCATGTGGTCCGAGGGCTTAGTTTTACTTGACCCAATGACTCATTTTTACTCGGTCCAATGACTCATTTTATATGCTACTACCGTCGAGTTCTCAACTCATTTCTTAAGGTTTACGATGTGCACCCTAGAGGGACAGCTTGCGCGCGAGAAGACTTTATACTTATCAAATCGTATGAATTTATAAAAGAACGATTTATAAAAGAAGGATTTTGACATTTGCATATAGAAATCGTTTAAATGACAAGTATTTTATGGTAAAATGGCTCTCGGTCTTGAGACATTTTCTTTATACATTATGACAATGTGGTCCAAAGACTTGCTATATTTTTTACACGTGATTCGAACTCTCACTTTTGTGGCCCGTTTAATACACGGTCCTATGACTCACTGGGTGACCACTGACTCTGTGATCTCACCACAAGGTACGAAGCGTAATGGTTAAGTTTGAAATTTATATGCCGGAAACAAAATGACTTTGTAAATGGTTTCAAACTCAAAATGTTTAATTTGTTAAGGTTAACCTTTCTTGTTTTATTGGCCTATTAGCCCAGAAACTTCGGAACACAATTTAGTAAGCTAACAGTGGTGACACTTTCTGCAAGGTTCTATTCTAGCATTGCTTATTTGTACCTTCAACTTCAATGTGAGCTAGTACAGTCACACATCATTCGTGGTTTCACAGATCGAATCAAATTTTGGAATAATATAATTAAATTACGAATGCTACTATTTACCAACGAAACGACACGTTCTTTTTATTAACTGATTTCGACCGGTTATCTAAAGATTGCTAGGAAATATTCTATTGCTTTATGTTTTATCATTAACTGTTCATTTATTTATTTCTAACCTGAATTAACTTTCCGATATGTATCCAGTATGTATACATATTTTATTTTACTAGAGCTTCCAGCGCACTAACTGAATTTGAGCCTTTGTTAGGTACTCACTGACCTTATAACGACTAACAAATCCTTCGATTTAGCTAGCAACGTTTTATTCGTCTATGACCTAGTTTATAATTCCGAGTTTTAAACTTGTCCCGACTATATAGCTTTATGTTATTCTAGGACAGCGCCCGGTATGTGGCTACTCGACTAATAGTTTCCAAAACTATGTCTTTGATTGTGCCGAGGGTACACTGTTAGCGTGGATAACGTAGTGACTAAACTTTTGATACGATAATTTATCTGGTTTAAGTACATCGAGATATACTTATTACTTCGTATAGAGATGACATAACTCATATCCAACGAGTTTCATTCACTTGGAGTTACGTGGCTCCAATCGCACTCACTCGGTTGTTTGCTGGCTCATGAGCCCGTAAGTTTTGCTTGTTTTGGAACAAAGACTAGTAATATCTCAGTAAAATGCTGACGCGCGTATCACGATATTGCACTGATGATTCCAGGAGTACAGTGCAAAGAAATTATAAATAATTAGTAAATAAATTCTAAACTTTATTCAAGAATAGCTTTAGCAGAGACACCATGTTGTGTCATTTTTTTTTTTCATAACATGTGCAGTTACGCTCCATCTATTACTAATTAAAACTCGGTTACCAGGGTAACCTTTACAGGCCTTGTGCACAGATATTGTTCTTGCGTTCGTCTCTAGTACGTTAGTACATAAAAGCTCTTTGGTTAAGAAGCTACCTTGTCCATTGTCAATTTTCCTTCTTTTATTTCAAGAAACTTGACCATAACATTTACAACTGGTTAAATTTTCTATTAGCAGGCGTAACATCGCTGTATGTGTCTATACATCTCCACATATTATTGTAAGTAAAAAGCTATCACTTATACGCAACAGTCATACTTTGATTTCACGCAATTCGTTACTAGGTACTAACTATTGCCTACTTTTTTTTTTCAATCTTCTAACAAGATATAAAAGTTTATGTAAACTGACCTTTATTTATTTAGTATAGGCGAGTGTTTTCAGAAACAGGCTAGGTTACGTACATTTAAACTGCCTTGTAGGCTTAAAACAATTATAATAAACATTTCCACTATATCTCCTTTGTCTTTTATTATAGGTACTTTGCTATTTATCCGTCTTAGCATTATACGATTCTTTGCTTATTTACTGAAGAGAGGTACATAAGTAAATAACTTGTTATTGCAATTTCCTTTGTTAGGTGGATACCTACCTAAGTGACTAAGAAAATATTTATTTATTTGCATAACATTCCGGTTATTCTAATTTAAATTTAAATCAAAGCCTTGTTCACTATGTGAATCTGTAACTATACTTAGACACCTTGCTGTTAGGGAAATAACATCCACAAATGTTTGAAACAGTCAAGCCACAGATACTTTCAAGACAGTACCTACTACTTATTAGGTTTTCTTAGTCGTCAAGCAACCTCGTATGTACATTATCGAATTTAGTGTACTTACAGCATGATTCATTCGAAGGCACTATTATTTGTTATGATTGTCTGAATAAATAACAGGATTTTACACTAAGTTATCTGATATTCTTGTAGGTATATCCGGTTCTACAGAAAAGACAAACATTCGCGTAATAATAAAACAAGAATACGCAACGCAGCTGATATATATAGCTTTGACACTATATAAAGTACACGGTGTCTTATCAACCCACCTTCTGACACAGTTGCCGGTTATGTATCTACCTTACCTACAATATAAAGTTCCTTCTTACAGTAACATTAACCTGCTTCATAATAAGATCAAGACAAGGGATTATTTAGATTTTTAAAACGAAAATATCTTATAGGGTAGATATTTACACGAAGGTCAGAACTATCTACACAATGTGCCATTTCATTTCTATGAGGTACTTATTGTTTTTATACTAGTAAACTTTTGGAAAATCTACTTGTATCTTTGAGAAGATAGTAGATACCAAAATTTGTAACTTGGATTCTATGTGAACCTGCAAACATAAAGATTGCTTATGATCATGTTTTAATATTGCAATTAGTAGCACCAAAGTACGTAAATTTTTTTTTGAACTATCGCTAAGATGAACGTATAGCTACATACTTAGTTCATTTTAAGTTTTTGCTTAGTGAAAATTTCTAAATTCTAAGTACCTACTCTTACTATGGCTACAGGTAGGTATTTAATTAATTTTATACAATATTTTTGTTTAGTTGGAATGGCTATTTAGGATTTCTGATCTACACGTTAGTAATCACAAGAAAGTGACTACTTGTCACTCTAGAGGATTGTTATGACCATTTTCGACAAGACCTTCACATATTGGTCAGACGTGATGGATTACACGTTAGGTTTTACGGTCTATCATACTCTGCCTACTCTGCAAAGGATATAACCATGATTTTGTATTTTCCTTTGTGAAATCTAGCAACCATCTTGCAAGGAAGTATGTCAATATAGGTTTTTAGAGGAGTTTTGGTTTAAATACGTTTTTCACCGGTGAACTTTTGATGACGTACCCAAGTAGATATTGGGTTATCAGGGGTTTTTTGTTTTACCGAGTAGGTAGGTGATCAGTCATTTCTGGCGGGTGTGTGCGTGTGTGCGTCTCACCGGTTAAGCAATGAAGTGTATGTATACTGGGCTTTTCTCTAGGGTTTGGTATCGCATGGGTAATGTAATTACCTGTGGCGTAGATGAGTTTACATTGCCATGTTATTAAGTTTTATTTTCCTGTCATTTTATTTCAGGTAGGTGCAGCAAAGACAATACGATCAAATGTTAATCAGGAAATGAAATTGGCGTAACCAAATATCTTATACAGGTCATTGTTTACTAATTTATTTAAATTACAAATAGTTATAATGCTGGTTTGTATCTATACCGAATACTTAGTCAATCATTTTATTAGATTCTTGAAAGCTATACTTTATAGCCAGTACTTGCTTTAACTATAAGTAACAATAACAAATCTTTCTTTTTCATGGTAGTTAGTTATAGGTAACCAACTTATAACATTTCCATGATAGGTAAACCAAGCTTCGTTTCGTTTTATAGCTTTATGTGAACATGATTTTAACACTCATAATTGAGATATAGTAAAATATTTTAGCATAATATAATGTAAACAAACGTCTAACGCTTTGTAAACAAACATCAACTTTAACTTTTATTTTATGTACAGAAGCGTTCGCACTCTTTTAGCGGGTTATTGGTTTAAGTAGGTACTTACGCACTATTTGCATGCATGCATATTTTGATTACTTATTGTCTTATTTAATTTAATTTAATTTAAAAGGTTTGAGCCCAGCACACTTCCAATCCTACCCTCTTCCTTTATTTTATTTTTCAAAATATTTTACGCACTTACTGGATATGGTTTGGGGTCGTTACCATTTCGTCGCCATTTGTGGTAGCCTATGGATTGGGGTCTAGGATTCAATGAAACTACACCAGTTATTTGGACTGGAACCGCAGTAATACGCACACACAACACCCGCTCGTTCGCGCGTCTGACAGCTCTCGCCTGACAGCCGAGCGTGACGTCAGCCAGTGTTGCCCTGCATACACTACAATATCAAAATGTTATTTTTTGTTGTTTCAAAAAGTAGTTAATTTGACATGTCATTCAAGCCAAGTACTTAATTTTATCTAATTACCTACTTAGAGATTTCAAATTAATAGGTAACATTTAATAGATATACACCGGGTCGTTGAACGACACGGTGTCCCACACGAAAAGAAGAATAGATATAGCCACCTGTTAGCGTTTTTACCCATTGCAACAATTTTTCTGCAGAAAAAATACATTTTCCCGGCATGTGTACATAAAAACTTTCATAATAAATCTGCATCAAAATCCGTTGCGTGGTTAAGGACATGTTTGCGAATTCTACAACAGACGGACAGAGAAACGCAAAAAGCGACTTCATTTTATACTATGTATATATGTTATGTACCTATGTATATATTCAATAACTTAAAAATCCAAACTTAGATGAATGAATATATGAAGCTCACCCTGACTCAAAATCTTTTAAAGGTCTATTTTTAAATTCAAATAACTATATTTTAAGATGCTGCTTCCTTTTTATTATTTAGCAAGATCTTATGTTTTATGTTAGTAGTGAAGGTAAAGAAATAGATAAATTAAAAATTAAATTGATTTTTATTTTGTATATCACAATTTTACGCTAATGAATCAGTATATAAATATTATATACAGCTTCATATTATTTAGCTATTTACATAATTATTTCCTAAGGTGGAATGGGGTGTTTATCCGAGGAGGGAGGCGACGACGGCTCCTGGCACGGCGCCCCCGGGACCTTGCTCGATGGTTGGCTGGAAGCCGTTCTCGTCTGCGATGTAGGTGACGGTGTAAGTCACGCCGTCGGGACCCACCCATGAGTACTGCCCGCGGACTGAAATGGCCTCGTTCTCGGTGCCCTGGTTCTTCAGCTGGCCTTGCTCTTCGTGCTTGCTACCGTCTGATAGCTCGTACCTACGAAAAGTAGATCAATTTATTATTCTGTCATACCTATTGACTTAAGCTACTTAAAATTGAGTGTGACAATTTTATGCTTACGCGAAGTTGTAGCCGTCGGGACTGCCGTTATCGATGTCATACCGCACGATCTGCACATCTTGGGGGTTGAGCTGAGGGGCGGCAGACGCCACAGCGACCAGAGCGAGCACCACAAACTGAAACAGCAAGCAAACCATGCAATCCAAGGGCACTTTGCGCATGTCTTCTAATGCCCGGTTGGTTGCAACACATGGCTCGGTGGAGCTTCTCGGTGGTAAGGTAAAGCTCGTGATGCGACGCCGGCTGTCACGACGTCGCGCCGGCCAAACACACGCACGCTTCACTTTACACACTCGTACACTTACAATTGGACTACACACTATTATTATTAAGTAATAATTTAAGTATAAATGTCAATGTTAATACGGATTTCAAAAGGGTATAATCTTCTCTTCTATTCCAAGCACAATACATCGTTATCAAACATTTACTGGTCAATGTAATTTATTTGTGTGCAATATGACAAATGTGCTAGCGCCGGGCGATATCGCTGCCCTATTATTTTATTTGATGAAAAGAGAATGGATTGTGTTGGGATAAATTGACGTTGAATATGAAAGAGTTTATCAATTAGTGTAGCAACGTTAACCTGCCGTGAGCCGTGATGTTGCGACGGTGCGATGTGACCCGTCTTTTCGCACGGAAACATCGAATTGTTTTTTATTCCCTAGTCTCGTAGTAATGAATGAGAATTTCTTAACCTGACCGCGTTGGTGCTGCCGCTACTTTAGTAATACATGCTAATTAATGTATGAGCAGCATCTTTTAGCACAATAAACCTAGTACCGTAACTAGTGAATAAATTTATGTATCTCTTAATAACAAAAGCTTCTCATTAATACGCAGCTTCTAGAGCACGATGCTTTTGTATACTGCTATTGTATGAATAGGTCCAATTTTCTTTATAACATTATTTTAATGAATACCTAGGTAGGTATGTCAATTCTAGAGAAGAGTCATGCATGAGTCCATAGGTACTCACCAAACATGTCATGAGATAGAGGACATCAATAGGGTGGAGGGAGCATATTAGAGACAAAGATGCTTATGCGTAACCACTTTCTATTTGGACCGTCCATGTGTTCCGAATCTTATACTGCAAACTGTCAACATGTGACTATTAATAATCCTTAGCCTAAGAGAAAAGAATAGTGTAGACGTAGCTAGCAACGCGGACAAACAAGTTTAGCGGAGTAATAGTGCACGTATACAAATATTGTTCTACGCATATAATGCAAAACTCTAACTCACTACTTAGCACTTAAGTACTGATGTTAGAAACTTAATATGTTTACCTTAATCTTTAACTTTGGAACCATATTGCTTTGAAAACCTTTCTTGTATGTCCTGTTTAGGACCTCTCAGAAACAGGGTCAACTCTGTGGTTCAGTTTTATCTCATTTCTGTGGCGTTAGCCAGAAAATGTCACATATTTATTATAATTTCAATCCTAAATAAATTATCTACCTATAAAACAGTTCTTAAAAAATTTTGAATTTGACTGTAGCGTCTAAACAACCCCAGCAACCCCTTCAACCAGTTTGTATGAAGTTTGTCTGGGCGGCGAAAGTAGCTCTATGAAACTGTTTTTTTTTTTCTCTTTTATTGAGTGCTACAAGTGTTTTGTTTTTTATTCAAGTTGAATAGCAAGGATATTTGTGGTTAACACGAATCTTCACAGACAAAAGGTTAAAAGTGCTTTGTGTCTAAGTAACTGGATTGGTACGTAAGAGCACGTGAATCAGTCAGTATAGCTTGTTATTATTTTAACCAGTGCTCCATCTTCCATTTTTTAAAGTCTTTTATTAGCAGGAAAGGAGCTTATTGCAAAACTATATGTAGACTAGATAAGTAGATATGTTATGTGAGGTATGTATTGGCCGTGCGCGATGTTGACAACTATTATTCGCTGTCAATCACCAAAGATGATACATTTTAAGGTGGATCGTTACGTCATACAAACGAAAAACTGCACTCCAGTCGTGTTAAACATGAGCTGCAGATTAAATTTATGAAAAAACTTCATGTGAAATGATGAAGGGGCACGTAAATTTGTCGCAAAACTACTTATGGTTAAAAGAAAATAAGTATTTTCTGCACAATACAATTAAAGGTATTTTTTGCAGCAGTAGCTCCATCTATTTTTGTAAAGTGGCGACTCGGTTTTTACGGGGAAACCAGATGGTTTAAAAATTCTTTTTAGGGTTTTGCGAAAATGTTATATACCCACGGGACTCCCTATCAAGTTTTTTAATCAGACTTGTGTTTCCTTTACAGACATAACTCCATTGAACTTTTGTATGGAAACGGAACGCCTTAAGACAAAAGTCCCAACTGAGCACAAGTGAAGCCTTTCATTCACTGTGCAACACGTTTGTTTCTAATGTTAAAGCACATGCTCAAAGACATTTTCCGTTTATTTCATCTTTATCTTTAAATTCATTCAATCATTTAAAGACTAGATTAAATAAAAGATTCATAGTTCGATTTCAGATTATGTGCAAAACACAGTTTTTGCCTCTTTCATGTTAGTTTAACCTAGTTCCCCAGAGACCTATCGATTTAGAATGTGACTACCCACCAATAATAAACATTGCAGAAGCTGGGTTGAAAGGGGCTAATTATTTAGGTGGTAGTAAGAGTAGTCATGATCAAATTGGTGGTTCGATTGCAAAAATTGATTAACAGTAAACATAAAATGCAAATTGCAAGTGGTGATGTGCTGGCTGATGGGCAGATTAAGTGTTGCAAATTTATTGCAGCAGAAGTAGTAGAAATAGTAATTAACTCCATATTTCACACAAAACCTTTCCAAATAAAATGACATATAGAAATGAGTCACAATAAATCAAATTACAACAGGCATAATATAAAATGACAACACATCAATGTACTTATTATTATCAGGAATGTTGCGTATAAACTTGACTTTCTTAACAATAGAACACAGAATGCTGCAATTTCAAATACATTACTACTGTATCGTTAACTAATAGATGGTTTCCATACCAATAATCATATCTGCTTACCTATCTCGTTTCATTACGATGACCTTTAAAAAACTTTGATATACCCTTTTAATAATTGTTCCTGGTTCACCAGATAGACGAAAATAACGCTTAGGCACCAAATATGGAAGCTAAGTATGTGATAATGGTGTGTACTCAGTAAAGTACTGCATTCTTGTAAGGTTGTGGGAACATCAATCCGTTCAAACGCCGGCCTTTGGCGATCCCAATTGGAGGATGGTATGCCGAAGATGAGCCACTTTATTACTAGCTATAACAAAAACACAAAACCAATCTTATACGTGGAGTAAATAAAGTCTTTATTCCATACAATGTAGTGGTACGCATTAATAAGTGTATAGACCACAACGTTAAGTCAATAATAATGTCTAAAAGGCCAAGGTTTTACATTTTGCGCTTAATAATTTGTGAGCAATTGGTTTTTGATGGGTGTTTTAGATGAAGTTTCTTCATCCTATATTCATGAGGTATACCTACGTGAGAGAATTATAATTTTATAAAACATAATAAAGTATTTATAAACGCGAGATTGTTTCACCTATGATTTAGTATTTAAATAACACTTAAATATAAGGCTTAAAGTTCAACTAAATAAGTACCAAGTGTGAGTACTTATAATTCTTAGATGAAGAACTTACACTGACTATAAAGACTGTCAATAATTGCATAAGATTGCATAGCTGTTTGTTCCCAAATATACAGGGAGTAACAAAAAGGGTATAACAAGCCGATAGGAGTTCAAGGTACTCATGAAACTGAACAACTTTCCCTGTAGAACATGGGTCGAAATATAAAAGCTAGGTATGATGCTTTTCATTATTTGACGCAATCACCAGTCACTTATTTTTATCATGTTAGTAGGCAGGCATGTGTCATCCATTAAGTATCTGTTTAAAACTGATTAAAATGATTTTGATTATGATTTGAGGTTAAGTAGAGTTGTCACGGTCACAAAAGCAGTTTTGGTCGGATGTAAACATACTTTGCCTCTCCAATTAAGCGAATAACTATGTGAAGATCATTCGGTAGGGTTTTGGTCGGATCGCGACCGGTCCGGTTGCGTCACAGTGTGTTGAACCGGCGATGGCGACGCCGCTGCCACTGTGAATGTATGGCTTCGCTTGCGCTCAGCAGTGAGGAAACTTAACACAATCGCTCGAAACCGGCGCATGATGTTGCTTATAGCTAAGGAAACTGACCGAGTCTCACCCGAGCGAAATGTTCGTGGAAAGGGAATAGGTTATTTTCCCATCGTAATTAGTAGATAGCCTTTGTAACTCAAAGGGATAATGCTGTTTATAATCGGTGAAAGATTGATTAAGCTTATTTCAATTTTATAATATTATATCTCAAAGTGTCGTCTCTTGCGATTCAACAGAAACGTGTCGAGTTTCTTTACCGTTACATCTATATTCTGTGCCGTTGCGCCCGCGCAGCCGAGGATGCGCTTGCGCTGGTGACCTCCGACCGACTCGACTCACTTTCCGTGCCATATTTAGGTCACGCCTTCTATCAAATAACCTAGACTACACCGTTTCGTTTTACTAATCACTTGTTACACTCAAATCAATATTCACGTTACCAACTTAATGCTATTGACCTTCGTAAATACATTACAGATATTAATTGAAACAATCTTTTAATCTGTTCCACCTGTCAGTATGTGTAACATATTAAGCTACTTAACATAAATACTGTAACGATCATATCATCCGTACCGCACATTAAAATCTTCTCGAGTCTGATAATCCCATATATTAGGCCGAAGTTCAGACACCCATTGGCAGTTAAATAAATAAATTACAAAAGTAAGTAGTACAAGGTTGACACAACATAACACATCGGTCAGCTGCGGTCAGATACCCGCAGTTACGTCACATTGTACCTACTTATCGTGTTTGAAGTTCGACAAGCTTTTTGGCGAGTGTCAATCATGTGGTATTCAAATGACGTGACATTATTAACGCCTACAAAGCAAAGTGTGAATTTTTGCATAAGAACTTTTAACAGTTATCTACACAACCATCAATTTTCTTAAACTGTGACCTTGACGAACCGTTAAAATAGATGTTTGTAGAATCCGAAATTGGATCTAGAATATTACCAAGTTTAGCATCGATAAAATGTTATTGCACTATTACAGGTGTAGCAATAGTTAATTGAATAGAACTTGATGATACAGTTTGAGAGTTTCGTGTTTATCGGTAAAGCTTTTCTCTAGGTTCATATTACATCGCATCTGTAAAGTTTAAGGACTGATTATTACACAGGTTTATGCCATGGGAATGCTTGTGGCCCATTGCAAAATAATCAGACATAAAAAGATTCTGATAGCCCCGATTGGGTCCGGGTGAAATCATCACAGAACTGTACCAGTTATATAACATAATTGTGGCATTGTGTCGTGTTAGCCGTGTGGTGCCGGCAGAGTAGAATAGCACCACCCCCTCTCTTCCCGTGGGGGTCGTAGGAGGCGACCGAGGGATAAATCCGGCCCGAACATACAAACCGACAGGCACAGGGTCAACCGTATGGTGGCGGTTAATCCACCACAAAAGCATTCCCAAGGAGGGTTGACGTCTGGCAGGCGGCCGGTTGTAAAATTTTAGCCAAATCCCCTTGCAACATGAGTACGAATACAAGAGGATTGAGCGATAGGGCTAGGGCGTACCCCCGAGGCGACGCGCAGGGCAGCACCCGGTTCCTGCGAGAAATGGACAAGGGTTGTTGCATCTCCCGGACGGGTGCGACGTAAGAAGCGAGTTCGGGAAGTAAGGTTGAGGTATGCTAGTTGGAATGTAGGTACGATGACTGGTAGAGGAAGAGAGTTAGCCGATATTTTGAAAAGAAGACGTATAAATGTAGCGTGCCTACAAGAGACTAAGTGGAAGGGTGAAAGGGCTAGAGAAATAGGTGAAGGATATAAGTTTTATTATTGTGGGAGTGATGGAAAAAGGAATGGTGTAGGAATAGTGTTAGATAGTGATCTGAAAGAGCGTGTGACAGAGGTTAAACGTATAAATGATAGAATGATAGTTGTTAAAGTTATGTTTGAAGATATGGTGTTAAATATTGCTAGTGTGTATGCACCTCAGAGTGGAAGTGATGACAGAGTAAAAGAAAGATTTTGGGAAGATTTTGATGCTATGATGATGGAAGTGCCAGTGGATCTGAAAGAGCGTGTGACAGAGGTTAAACGTATAAATGATAGAATGATAGTTGTTAAAGTTATGTTTGAAGATATGGTGTTAAATATTGCTAGTGTGTATGCACCTCAGAGTGGAAGTGATGACAGAGTAAAAGAAAGATTTTGGGAAGATTTTGATGCTATGATGATGGAAGTGCCAGTGGATGAGGAAATATGCATAGGAGGGGATTTCAATGGACATGTGGGAAGTATGAATGTAGGATATGAAAGAGTCCATGGGAGTTGGGGATATGGTTCTAGGAATAATGAAGGAGAGACTCTGTTGCAGGCAGCCTGTGCTTTTGATATGGCGATTGCCAACACATATTTCCAAAAGAGTGATGAACACCTTATTACTTATAAAAGCGGAAACCACCAGACGCAAATAGATTACTTTTTACTTAGAAGAAAAAGCCTAAAAAGTATCAAAGACTGCAAGGTTGTGCCAGGTGATGCCTTAGTCTCCCAACATAGACTCCTAATACTGGAAATGAAATTGAATGTCCATACCAACAGACACAAACCAAAGTCACAACCCAAAATAAGATGGCACTTGTTAGAAAGAGAAGAGTTTGGAGAGAGCGTACGTAAGAAAGTGGTAGATAAGATGATTGAAATGGGAGACATGGAAGGAAAACCAGTGAATGAATGTTGGAATGATATGGCAGAGTGTATAAGGAATGTAGCAAGGACTGTACTTGGCGAAACGAATGGTAAGGGTGTAATCCAAAGAGATACGTGGTGGTGGAATGAAGAAGTGCAAGATGCTTTAAGAAAGAAGAAGAATGCATTTAAGGAATGGCAAAATGTTGAGAACGGAAGTGTGAGTGTGAAAGATGCTAAAAGAGAAATATATAACATCTGCAAACGCGAGGCCAAAAAGGCAGTCGCCATTGCAAGAGCCAAGGTCCAAGACAGCTTGTATAAGACCCTCACTAGTCCCAAAGGCCAAAAAGATCTATACAGAATAACTAGAGATAGAGAAAAGAGTGCAAGAGATTTAGTACACGTGAAATGTATAAAAGATGAGTTAGGAAAGGTGTTAGTGGATGATGAAAAGATTAAAGTGCGATGGAAGACATATTTTGAGAAATTAATGAATGAAGAAAATGTATGGAGTGGAGAACTAGAAGCGGTCCACGATAATCTGGGATTGGTAAATGAAATTAGTATGGATGAGGTGAAAAGGGCAGTGAGAAGTATGAAAAATGGAAAGGCTGTCGGACCGGATGGAATACCAGCTGAAGTATGGAAGTTGTTGAGTGCGGACGGATGGAAGTGGCTGACTTTATTTTTCAACAAGTTGCTACATGAATTGGCGATCCCTGATGAATGGCGTAACAGTACGCTGGTGCCCATCTATAAAAACAAGGGGGATGTACAGGACTGTGGCAACTACCGAGGAATAAAGCTCATGTCACATACGTTCAAAGTATGGGAGAAGGTGATAGAGACGATTGCGAGGGGAATGTGAAATTACGCAAAACCAGTTCGGGTTTATGCCGGGCCGGGGAACAACGGATGCCATATTTGCACTTCGCCAACTGTGCGAAAAATACAGAAGTGCCCAAAAAAACTTGCACATGGTGTTCGTTGACCTCGAAAAGGCATACGATCGAGTGCCCCGAGAGGTTTTGTGGTGGGCTTTGAAAGAGAAAGGTGTGCCAGGGAAGTATGTAGAGTTGATACGTGCAATGTACAGTAAATCTAGTACACAGGTCCGGTCGGCCGCTGGTATTACCGACGAGTTTAGTGTGGCTGTAGGCTTGCACCAAGGGTCAGCTTTGAGTCCGTACCTCTTCCTGTTGATAATGGATGTCCTGACGTCGGACATACAGGAAGAGGCACCCTGGTGCATGCTGTTCGCCGATGACATTGTACTCGTCGGTGAGAGTGGACAAGAGGTACAGAACAGACTGGAAAGATGGCAGGAGAAGCTGGAGAGTGTTGGCTTGAAAATTAGCAGAACCAAAACGGAACAAATGTTTTGCGATTTCGGCGGTCTCTCCAGTTTTGTTCCGGTAGCGCTCAGTGACGAACCCTTACCAGTCTGCTCCGACTTCCGGTACCTCGGCTCGCTCGTACAAGGTGATGGCGAAATAGACCGAACAATCAGGCACAGAATAAATGCGGGATGGATGAAATGGCGACAGGTTACAGGCACAGTGTGTGACCGCCGAATGCCTCTCAAATTGAAAGGCAAGATATATAGGTCGGTGGTGAGACCTGTTGTCATGTATGGATCAGAGTGTTGGCCAGCTAAGGTGACGGATGAAAAACGACTGCATGTAGCTGAGATGAGAATGTTGCGACTGATGTGCGGTGTGACAAGGATGGATAAAATAAGGAATGAGTATATTAGAGGGAGTTTGAAAGTAGCGCCAGTGACAGAGAAAATGAGAGGGAATCGTTTATCTTGGTATGGGCATGTAATGAGGAGAGATGAAGAGCATGTAACAAAGAAAGTGATGAACATGAATGTGGATGGACGCAGAAGAAGAGGAAGGCCTAGAAAAGTTTGGATGGATTGTATAAAAGACGATATGGAAAATAAAGGCGTAAGTGAGGATTTGACTGGTGATAGAGATGAATGGAAGAAAAAGACATGTTGCGCCGACCCCAAATAAATTGGGATAAGGGCAGGCAGATGATGATGTGGCATTGTGTCGATACGATATCGGTTAGACGTGATCAATAAATATTAAATACGCTTGCAAACATAACAAATGATGGGCGTTGATTGGCTGAACAATAAGCTTACTGTGTAAATATTAAGCTAACAGTTTATTGCTAACATCCTCTCTTCGTGACCAATATGTAGCCATTGTATCGGTAATTAACATTTTATCTACTTGCGCACATTGATGTCTTTTGTATGAACGTTTATACTTTTTCATGTGAATTTAAAGCTTTTAATTAACGGCAGAATGTTATGGTTTATTGAATGTTAATGGTCGTTTACTCCAAGGAACGGACCCATAGAGTTTATGTAACAAACATGCACATTTAAGAGATACCTATTTTGATTTGTTTTATCAATAGTTCATTATTGTGTCTTACTGACCACACTTCAAGGCGTGGCACACGTTACACCGCATCAAATTGCAACTGTCACTGATTGTCAACATGTATGGTAGTGGTAGGATAGCCGTTACGAATTGCATTATCTTGCGTTGTATGCGAAAAATATTACAGATTCAAATTAATACTGCAAGATGACGTAAAATATTATGATTCAGAATTAGATTTTGGTTAAGTATACAGTGTCAAAGGGTCAAACTAAAATGTGGATTTTTAATGTATTTTATTATTCAAAACGTGGCGACTACTTTATCAAGCTCTTCCTGGGTAAAGCACAGCAGTATGAAGCACTACACTTGGCGGCTGTCCGTGTGGCTCTCCAGCTGCTGAGAGTAGTAGTATTTACCTATCCTCCTTGGGGTGTACTATTATGTTACAGTGCAGTCAAACAAAACAGCACGTTAGGAGGAGATTTGTTATCAGAGCGATATTATGTACCTACCTCTTGTTTTGTGCTAACCCGTTAAACTTCCAAATAAAATAAATAACATAATATAAAATGTTTAATGTATTTTATTATTCAAAACGAGGCGACTACTTTATCGAGCTCGGCCTCAGTAAAGCAGAGCAGCATGAAGCAGTACACTGACGGCTGTCCGTGTGGCTCTCCAGCTGCTGAGAGTAGTAGTATTTGTCCTCCTCGGGGGAGTACCGCGTACCGTCTATTCTGCAAATCTGTAAAACATGAATAATATCATATTACCTCTACGAAATGCTCCCCAGTCTCCTTATTGCATAATTGCGCAGGCTACGATTGAGCCGCAGTATCCTAGATGGAAGAGGCGTCGCCAGTACCTACCTATTATAGCGAAAGTTGTAGTTCCCATTCTGCCTGCTATAGAAAATTTTGAAAATGCATAGGTTTTGAAAAAGGCACTGCTGTCTTCATTTTTGCAGCATTTTTCCTTTACCGCATCTTTACAATATTTTTCATTTCATTTTATGAGTTTTAATTTTAATCATAACACAATAACTTTTAGTATTCTTGTCATGTTTTTAATAATTCTAATTCATTAATTCATTAGGCCGTTAACATAATTTGATGTTTGATTTCTAAATTGGGTAAATTAAGACAACGTGGCTCTCTGTAAAAAATATGCGATATAAGGAACAACGCTAGTTTTAAGAAAATAGGTAAGAACTGCATATTTATTACCTCTTTTATTTTGCTTTGTGATGGCTAAAGCTAAGAATTTGCAAATCATTTTTCTTGTCAATATCAAGGTAACTGGATGTCTTGTAATATTTTTATTTATGAACAATGAATATTTATTTTCTTGAGAATCGAATTTATTCAGTATTTCTTCATTGTAGTCATCAAAAATATTCATTAGAATCATAAGCATTTATCACGTAATGTAAATAAACGAAGCTATATACTTATTCATTCTTTATTGTTTATAGCTTCGCTTGTCGGTAGAGCATAATATGATTCTATTGGTATTTAAATAACTTTATCTCAAATTCCATGTAGGTTGCGAAGGGCTGATCACCTTCACTAATCGGTAATTGGTAAATCGATCAATTTCTTAAAGTAATAAAATGATTTCCTGCAGTCATTAAAACTTCAATAGAATTGTCGCTCTACATAACGTTATCTGTCATACAACATAAAAATATTATGAATACTTGTTTCCAAAGCCTTTCGTTATAGAATGACAGATCCTCAAAATAAATAAGCGCACTATCACGTCATAGATCACGAAAGTGAGATGGATTGGAAACTTAGATTAGATAATCACGTCAAATATATTTGATAAATCTCAGGTCAGCTGACTGGAACAAGACATACCTAGGTACCTACCAATTTTCTTTATTAAAGAAAACTCGGGTTTTACAGTAGCGTTTACAAGATACTTTAAAAATATTAGTTAACTTTAATAGTATAATAATTAGTAGACATCGTTATCTTTGGAGCACGAATGACGTTGTCATGTCATAGAGATGTGATGCGGACTTTTTTCGAAACACTATCTATCGATATTTTCATGCTACTAACATATAAAAAATCCTTGATAAAATATTCTAAAATTTGAATTGGCTTACTTTTCCTGGGGAACATAGGTCGGAATAGGGAAAACATTAAAACTTGCCAATAAAATGATTTGGTACTTATTATGTACAAGCGTACTGCCTAGTTAGAAGCATATGTATATTCTTAATGATTTAATACAATCTTATAAAAAAATGGCATTAAATAAGTTAAAATATTACCTATATAGGGTGTTACGGAATGAATGGACATTGACAGCAACTAGGTACTTGAATATAATCTGTCGATATCTAAGGTGTCGATAAAGTACGCCACCTCTACGAATTGTTTGTTTGCGCTCCATTGATAACGATGTCTAATAATTAGCATAAGTAACTTATTACTTTTCCCAGGTATCTAATCGCGATGATATTATACGTAGGTTCTAGGTTGTAGATACGCCACCTGAGCAAAAAGTTGTGCCTTCAAATTGGTCTCCTGGAGACCAATAAATCAGTCAGCTGTCCTAGCGAGCGCACATGACACATATGCCATGCCATACGTGATGTCACTGAATTTCAGGAACCATTTTTTTTGTGCAATCACTATGGAGAAAACGTGTCTGTAATAAAATGTCTTTGTCTAATCGCATTTAGGCAGCTGTCAGATGAATACGGTTTTGTCCTTTTCATGATAATTTAGATTTCTCTATGGCGTCCTGCTGTCGAATCAAATCAACAGTCACGATTTCCACAAACGTTTCTTGTCAGGAAATAGAGATGAAATAACATGTGATTTGCTTATCAAAAACTCAACATCAAATATACATAATTAACGTTCACATAGATGCATATTATGAATTAGATCCTATTCTGTTCTTGTTAACTGATAAAATATCAGAGGATCGTGTCGTAAACGAGCGTGATAGAGCATCCGTAATCTCTGCAATATCGTGTTTGCATAAATCATACTGTTACCTTTTTTCCCTGTTCTATGTAGCAGGCCAGTTCTTCGAAGTGACTGTTCAGTTTAGCCTTTGGGTATTTGAAATAGTGCTTTAGTTCGTTGTATCGACCGAGGTGCTAGAAAAAATACCGTTATAAGGCTTGATTTTGTTGATTACAATAATTGATGCTCATTAGCCATGAGACGTGCACTGCTGGACTTAAGTCGCCCTTAAGCTTCCGAAGCTTTTCTCTTTTATGTGGAGGCATCTTATTATCATTAGCCTGTTTTCCCTATAATTGTAAAAATGTTTGGAAATTGGTACTGTTCATGCATTCCTCAAAAAATTAAAATAAACTGCCACTTGGGGCTAAGTGCGTCCAAAGCCTACTCCTAACCGTTAAGGTATCACCTGGTCATGTGGTCGTTGGTACTTCTGGTTGATAGGCATCCTTCGCGACGACTTCTGACCCCTTGCGGAACCTTGTGACTCAATCGATTATAAATTCTACAAGCTGTGTGAATGGACACTGAAGTGAACATAGATGCATTTCTAACTAGGTAATATAAATATGTCGTTACTTCAGGATCCAAGTCACCACTTCTTCTCACAGTGTCTTGCGGAAATTCATTGGGAAACAGTCTGCGTAACTCAATATCTTCGCTGAAATCAAAATAAATTTGAACTATGACCTCCGTGGGACTAAACCTATGATGCATATATTTATTCAATCAATGTCGTAACTTACTACGTATAAATTGCCGCAATATTTAGACGGAATAAACCGAGAAGCTGTAACATAAAGGTGGCAGGAACGAATATCTATTAAATGCTTAGACATTTTGCGTCATGCAATGCAACTGCAGGTATACCTAACTCACCACGTATGCCGACAGACAGCCAGCAATTTTCCACATTATGAGTGATATTTTAGAAACACCAGCACTACGAATTTTATGCAGAAACGCATGCCCTATTGCAAAACGCAGCCAAGCTATAAAAGAATCTGTGGTATATTTTATGATAAATAACTTGCCTAACCATAAAGGACGATTGCTAGACTCCGTATTTATAGCTTAAGCCTACAATGTTTTCACGGCGGCCTATGCATTTACATTTTTACGCATTCGCATTAAAATAAATGTGAAAAAATGCCATAAAAATTTAATTTATTTCAATTTATGCAAAAATGCTAACCATATCAATTAGTCAACGCTATCAAGTAAATTTCTTTCAATATATATCTATTTATTATCATGCAATTCGATATATTATTCTATCTATAATTTGACCATTTTTGTTTAAGTACGTGCTATGTTTTAAGGGACCATTCGATTTATCTTAAAATAAAAAAAAAACATCAGAAAATTGTAGGCATGTATGTACTTTTATTGGAAATCTATCAAACTATCCGTCTGTCATTGAACCTAGTGTCCACATGATCGTACTGGGGTTGGTAGCCGTTTTTGTCAGCGATATAGCGCATCACGTGCCACAGTCCAGTCGGGTCTATGTACCCGTACTCCCCTCGAACTACAAAGCCTTCGACTTCAAGACTGTTAGAGACCACACCGCCACCTATACTATACAATTTGACCATTTTTAAGGGACCATTCGATTTATTTTAAAATAAAAAAAACAACAGAAAATTGTAGGTATGTACTTTAATTGGAAATCTATCAAACTATCCGTCTGTCATTGAACCTGGTGTCCACATGATCGTACTGGGGTTGGTAGCCGTTTTTGTCAGCGATATAGCGCATCACGTGCCACAGTCCAGTCGGGTCTATGTACCCGTACTCCCCTCGTACTACAAAGCCTTCGTCTTCAAGAATGTTGGAGACCACACCGCCATCTATACTATACAATTTGACCATTTTGTTTAAGTACGTGCAATGTTTTGAGGACCATTCTATTCGATTTATCTTAAAATAAAAAAAACAGCAGCAAATTGTAGGTATGCACTTTTATTGGAAATCTATCAAACTATCCGTCTGTCATTGAACCTGGTGTCCACATGATCGTACTGGGGTTGGTAGCCGTTTTTGTCAGCGATATAGCGCATCACGTGCCACAGTCCAGTCGAGTCTATGTACCCGTACTCCCCTCGTACTACAAAGCCTTCGTCTTCAAGACTGTTGGAGACACCGCCATCTATACTATACAATTTGACCAAATTTGTTTGAGAACGATATGCCCTTCTTTTAAGGGATCATTCGATTTATTTTATGAACAATAAAACCAAATAATTTTTTTAGGTATAATTTGATCATTTATGTTTGAGATTGTGCTTTGTTTCAAGGGACCATTCAATTTATCATTAAATAAAAAAAAACAACAGAAAATTGTAGGTATGCACTTTTATTGGAAATGTATCAAACTATCCGTCTGTCATTGAACCTCGTGTCCACATGATCGTACTGGGGTTGGTAGCCGTTTTTGTCAGCGATATAGCGCATCACGTGCCACAGTCCAGTCGGGTCTATGTACCCGTACTCCCCTCGAACTACAAAGCCTTCGTCTTCAAGATTGTTGGAGACCACACCGCCATCTATATCCAATTTGACCATTTGTGTTTGAGTACGATCTGCCATGTTTTAAGGGGCCATCCGATTTATCTTAAAATAATAAAAAAAAAAAACAGGAAATTGTAGATATGTACTTTTATTGGAAATCTATCAAACTATCCGTCTGTCATTGAACCTGATATCCACATGATCGTACTGGGGTTGGTAGCCGTTCTTGTCAGCGATATAGCGCATCACGTGCCACAGTCCAGTCGGGTCTATGTACCCGTACTCTCCTCGGACTACAAAGCCTTCGTCTTCAAGACTGTTGGAGACCACACCACCACAATTTGACCATTTTTGTTTGAGTGTGATCTTTCAAGGGATCATCCGATTTATCTTTAAATAAAAAAACAACAGGAAATTGTAGGTATGCACTTTTATTGGCAATCTATCAAACTATCCGTCTGTCATTGAACCTGGTGTCCACATGATCGTACTGGGGTTGGTAGCCGTTTTTGTCAGCGATATAGCGCATCACGTGCCACAGTCCAGTCGGGTCTATGTACCCGTACTCCCCTCGTACTACAAAGCCTTCGTCTTCAAGACTGTTTGAGACTATACCTCCATCTTCTTTCCTGTATGTGCCGTCCGATGTCTCATATCTGTTGACAAGCACAGGTTGTAATTATTATCCGAAGACATTGCGAATTTCTTCACTTACATTATCCCATTTTTTTATTTTGCTGATCTTTTACTATTATTACATTTTATTTGAATCAATAGCAAATATATTGATCAACAGCAAATAGTGTTAGATTTACACAATACATTTTAAGTATTGAACCGGGTCTATCGCGATAACATTTAGGTAAATATATAATAATTTACCTGTGTCAACAACACATGAAACTACCTAAATATTAGATATCGCGATAGACACGGTCCAATACTTAAAATGTGTGAAAACAATCACGAGTGCTTCAAACAAAGGTAATAGTGTTAGATTTAAGTGTTATGACATATTCAGTAACAACATTAAGAACTCAGCGTTTAATCAAATCAGCAAATTAATATTTGTCTATAGGTATGTAGGTACTAGGTACCATATATGACAATATCTAACATTATTATTGATACAACCAAAAAATCCTCGGTGGAAATGAGCAAGTACGACGTGTTATTTATTCCATCTACAGTTTTCTATCTTAAACTGGTCATTCTTAATTACATACATACATAATATATCATGCTTTGCGAGGTAGGCAGAGCGTACCTAAACAGCTATTTACACCATGTCTGACACAAAATTAAGTCATTCAAAAGGCTGTGTATCATCCCATCATAGTGACAGTATGTCAGCCTGTCGCCTAACAATGCAATAGGTACATAATAATATCAACTCTCAAATCCCTTAGTCGCTTCTTACGACACCCACGGGAATTACATGGGGTGATGCTATTCTAAGCCGTGCCGGCACATGGCAATCCCCTACTCTAAGCTTGCAATTACTGTACAAGAATCTGCTTATGGTGCTATTGAGAGTGATTAAACTTGCAATTACTTATTATTATAACTCATTGAACACCAACATTTTAAAACACTTTCTGAGTTAAGTATAGGTTCAGTTTTGTTAAGAAGGGTATATTTTACATGACTAAAACTAAGCCGCGGTATACCTGTTGTTAGAGGCGTTACCAGGAGAGATGTCTAAAGTCGCAGTTTCAAATCTTGCCATCGGTGGAAAATTTTGCAAATTTTTAAGGTTGTCTTCCGTTGATTTAAAATGTTGAACAAAACAATTAATCATCGCGTTAATTAAGTTTCATTATTAGTTAAGAGTTATGTAATGAGTTGCAGATCTGCATTTTTTTACAATCTATCACACGTTCGTTAAGATGCATATTTGATTTATAATTGACATGATTAAACCTGGTGTTGAGTCACAATATTTGAAAGTAGAATCTATTGATTGACTTATTACAAGCATTATAAATTCTAGATTTAAACTGTGTCTTCAAAAATAACATACATACATATATGTCACGCCTATATCCCATGCGGGGTAGGCAGAGCGTAAACGATTGTAAAAACGGCCATTAACACTACGTCTGACAAAAGTTTGAGAGTCATTCAGAAGACCGTGTATCACCAATAATCACCATTTTGACCGATCGTCAGCCTATCGCCTTAAATTGCAATATACATCAACTTTGAGAAATCCCTCAGTCGCTTCTTACGACACTCACGAGGAAAATATGTAGTGATGCTATTGTAAGCCGGCACGTTGAACGACTCGGTGTCCCACACGAAAAGAGAGAGAGAGAGACCACACGTTATAATACAAACGCTCTCTAAACACTTAAAATAAATACTCACTCAAAACTGTACCCGTCGAGTCCGTTGTAATTATAAACTAATTTGTTTATTTGTGTTCCAAGGGCGGCTGTGGCAGGGCGGCATACTGTGAAGAAGGCGGCCGCGACAACCGCAAGAAGACGACTCACTCGAACCTACGCAACACACATGATAATGTCAAGGCCAGTCGATAACTCAACCCACATAATACTACTACAACAGTTCACTGCTGGACATGGGCATCCCCTTTTCGGGGAGTATCGCCACAGTCACCAGGGCAGGCGCATTGGCGAACGCTAAAGATGTTTCATTAACAGGGAACTCTGCATTCCATTCTCTGAATGAATATCCCTTAGTAGGTTTTACGACACCCACGGGTAGAATTGGGGTGATGGTATTTTAAGCCGGTATTGGACCGGTCCGGAGTTATTGGCGGAAGGAGTTGTATAAAAACGTATGTAGAAGCACATACAGCGGCTCTATGCGGCTGACATTTATCAAATAAACCATGCAAACTGTCAAATATCGCAACGTTGTGCGGCACGTGTGTTGACAACCTTACAGTGTTGATGTGAATGCTTAAATATGAATTTTATTAGATAGTTTGTAAAACAAAACAACCGATTAGTAGGTATTGCTTAAGTTTAATTTTTGATCGTTTAATTTTTGATCGTACCTAGCTGTTACTTACAGACGGAGAGTTTTATAATTGTGGTTTAATTAGTTTCAAAATGGAGTCTGCCACGCTACATAGTAACATTTAATTTAATCAAATTACATTGTTTCAAAATAGTGTCTGCAATGCTACAAGGAAATATTTATTTATGCCATTCTCAAAGTGATCTTTAGTAAACCATTTCCTGTTTTAGATTCCGGGTTCTCACACAATTTGACAGCTGCGGTATTCACACAGCATGTTTGCATATGTCGCAGTAATGTTTTAGAATCAGGAATTCGGCCAAATTCCTAAGATTTGGTCCAAAAAACATCAAGGAGTTCGGTGAAATCCTAGAATTTGGCATAATTCCTTTAGGATCTTCGTTCAGGATGGATTCGGCTAAAATCCTTAGATTTTTTTTTATTTGTCATGACTATTTGTGTTTACTTTAATGCCCATTCCTTGTTTTGTCAAAAAGGATGACTCACAAACAAAGTAAATATATAATAAAATTTACATAGGTTTTTCAACAGGAACAATAATATGTTATCCGCAGGTATTACCTGTACCTCGTCCGTTATCTGTCTGTTGCGAATTGATCTTTTCTGTATCTTTTTGAAAACTTTCATGAAAATACAAAAGAATATCAACGCTTTAATTGCAACCACATTATTATAGGCCTATCGTTTCATATAAATTTCAATTTAGAAATATTTTTATGAAATAAAAAAAATTTCTTCGTTACTTTTCTTTCTTAAATCGATGTAACTGTATAAGTAAATACAAATAGTAATGGTCACACTTAACTGCGTATAAAATATGGATTAAACATCGTTTTACCATAGGTATTTCTAAACAGATCTAGAATATCAGCCAAAATCCTATAAATATGGTCGAATTACCTGATTCGTTTAGGACGATGATGGTAGAATGTAGCCTATGTTTTGCCATATTTCGGCTTTCAGCCAAAATCCTAGGAACTCGGCTGAATTTCTGATTCTGCCATTGCTGCGACATGCATCTTCAAATGTTAAGAATCCACTTAATGATTTACCTATTGCTAATATGACACTGACATTAAACATTTAAAAAATCATCAGTTATTTTACCTATGGTGACCTTAAACCGACCTATGAACTTTGAAAATATTTATGTACAGGTAATGTTATTAAAATGTGAATTATCGGTATATGCTTGTATGTACCATGTTTTTAAACTAAAGGCTAAGGTAAAGATGTTTCTACTTGCATACAGGGTGCTAGACAGCTCACCGAATAGGTACCTAAACCCGCACCACACGGCACTCTCTTACACCTTGTATGCTAATATTATAATCTTGAACAAGGTTGTGTTCATTAACGCGACATGGTATTTGACTGAGTAGTTTAATAAATACTTTATTATGCAAGTATTTACATATTAAACTACATAGAAGTACAAAAATAACTTTGAATTTTTACTTGGTATGCAAAGAGTGCTATTCAAAGTTTTAACTTTGTATGTATTTCGTAATTGGGTTGACAGGCTATAAGTTATAATTTAATAATACCTTTATTTTTAAATTAGATTTGAACGGTTAGATAAAGTTAGTTTGGAAAATAAATGGGAAAACACAAATAGTTTAAGAGTGAAGCAGCACTTGAACGCAACCTTGGGGAAAGTTGTTCAATTTGTAAGACCCTTAAAATATTATAAAAGACTTTCAAAGCTGTTTTATTAAAGTACGGCCGCTCAAACAAGTCTTATTTGACAGCTCTCAAAATTATGTTACTAGACATTACTGCTATGACATTGTTTTTGTTGACATGTCTTCTAGCATGGGGTTAACAGCTATCAAAAAGAACTTACTCGGGCGGCCATGTTTACAGAGATTACAGTTACATCCAAACCGAATTCGTCTTTGCTCATCAATTTACGATTTCGTTATATTTCGACCAAGAATAAAACTGAGTGGTTCAAAAGAAACGGGTTGTACTCACCATGACGTTTGTCCTTGTATTTCCACGGTGTGAGGGCGAGTGGTCGGAGCCCCGGGTGCTGCCCACACCTTATATCCAGTTCCTCAAGAATGCCATGCCTAGACCTCATTCCTCTGCAAGTGACGTGCCAGCCGCCAAGGACCCGCCGTGTCAATGACACTGACGTCACACCTTGTCATAGAAGGTTTGGAGACACGCCAAATGATTTACGGATTTCGGCACCTAGCAAGAATATGACAGTAGCAGCCACGCGATGAAATGCGGCGTCACGTCTCATAATTTAAAGGCTTTGTATGCGATGTCACACAGGTCCTTTCGTAAATATTTCCGGACCGACAAATTACCGCAAAGTCGCCCGGTATGTGCGAGAAATAAATAGTGTTATATATAAGTGGATGAGTCTTATCTTCTGATACGAGCTGTCACATGTTCAAGTTTTGACTTAACTTGCCGGCTATTATCTTAAATTTTAATTGTTACTAATAGCGCAGAATTAAACATCACCCACATATTAAAGTGTGTCGAAATGACAGCTGTCTATAACGATCATATCTATATGAAATGTCTAGAGTATGCTAATAGCTCAGCATGCAATCTATCTATAGACTAAGCTCCCATTGACAAAGTCTTACCTCATAAGTCTACCGGTTGAAAGTATGCTATAACGATAGATCATGTTTAGGAGTTCATATCATAACATTGTATAGATGGCCATCCGAAATCCTGGCAGCTTTTTTATTCCGACTTGTAAAACTTATTTTATTTCCGAAATTTACATCACACAGCTTAACCGTTCGAAACGTGTATCTTTATATCGACTCTTTTTAGCCTTTAAAAAGTGGCTGACTATGGAAACAGCCAGTGTTGGAGCTGGCGACCGAAGCGGATTCTCATCGCCAAAGGTGTTTCTGTATGATGTAAATTTTGGTAATAATTATATAAGTTTTAAAAGTCGGATAAAAAAAATCGCCGGGATTTTGGATTGCCACCCATACAATGTTACGTCCCCCTAAACATGATCTTTCGTTATAGCATACTTTTAAACGGTAGACTTATGAGGTAAGACTTTGTCAATGAGAGCTTAGTCTACTTTACTCTATGACTTTGATTAACTACAACCCATCTATATCTTTATGACAATATAAGGAAAGTTTTAAGAATACCTACAACTATAATAAAATTTTGCCTTTAAGCTACATAGTTATAATAATTCAATACTTATTTAACCAATAAGAGAGGCAACTACAGCTTGTGGTAAAGCTTGTACGACAACAACTCCAGGATATTCAGGCTGAAGAGATGGCTGAAATAAAGATAAAATATTGGATAAAATATAGAAGATTGTAAACCAATGTATTGGAATTTTTAATGCACTCACAGCGCTATATTATTCTCATAATTTGAAAAATTCACTAGCGACCGCTGGGACTTGAACCCGGGACTGACTTTGAGACGAGCATCAAGAGGTTGAGAAATTCACCAGAGTCCGCTAGGCGCCCGTAGCTCAGTTGGTAGAGCAGTCGAACGGTGATCCACAGTCCCGGGTTCAAGTCCCGGTGGCCGATAGTGAATTTTTCAATTTTCTCATTTTCAATTTATAGGATTGTAAAGTTGTCAGACTTAAACATAAAAAAAATACACAGAATACACTCGATGCAGTACAGAAAATAAGAAGATCATTAGTCCATTGCTAGACATGGGCCTTCCCCTATTAGGGGTTATAGACATAAGTACTGTAAGGTCCAGCCTCTTTCAAAAGCCTGGCACCTTATACTTTCGTGATACGCTGACGCGTCATCGGGAAAAGTCAAGGAAGCTCTCTTCATTTTTTTTTGGTCTTCCGAGAATATAATGTCGCGTTCCCATTGTGGAAAAACTTACTATAAAATATACCTAACTCAATTCTTACAGTGATAGCATTTCAATTATACAAATAATAGGCCAGTAGGCCACTAGTGTATCACGCCTGGCAGGTGGATTGACTATTACGGCGTAAGCTGTTGCATTTGCAGGGAATGCTGCTGCACATCCCATGGATGATTATCCCAAAGTCACTTTCTACGATACCCACGGGAAAAATTGGGGTGATACTATTCTAAGTCACACGGAAAAATCAGTTATTAACTATTCTTGCAATCGTTTTTATACTTACAGAAATCTGATCAACTATCCTGGGATGGTAGCCAGTGCTGTCAGCGGTATACTCTACAAATTGTTTCTTCCCTGTTGGGTCAATGTAGGAGTAGTATCCTTGGACAACGTAGTTACCTTCTCCTTCGAATTTCCCACTTTCTTCCCTCTCAATACCATCAGATTGCACAAATCTGCAAAAAACAAAGCGAAATGACCTAAAAGAACTCCTGAGGTAACTAGAGCTGAGAGCAATTCTTCAACACCTTTGACTAGCCAAAAAAAAATTCGCCAACAGTCGATTTGGATCTTCCTTTAGTATAAGTATAAAACCTTGTCCCAAAAACTAACCATAACCACGTGATTATCAAATTGAAGACGCTTACCGAAAATTGTATTCACCACTTCCAAGATTTTCATTGTTATACTCGGTTATAACTGCATAGTTCTCAGCTGCATCAACATTTATTACTATGTTAATACTGAACATTATTATAGATATCAAAATACCCGTATAATTCTGTGAAATAATAATAAAAATTATATCAAATTATATACAATTTTAATGTGCGACTACATTCATTGAAGACAGGCCTGACCTTAAAGTGAACGTCTGAACGTTAAATAACACAGCAGAACATACATTAAAATAGGCATTTTCGTATTCTAATTTCTTTTAAAAGTGTGAACCTGACCTAGACACGCTTTGCTGGTATAATATGAATTTATTTTGATAGTTATTTTATATCATCGCCCTTGGACAAATAGTTCAGAACAAAACTACGATATGAAAATCACGACCTCTATAATAAAAAATACTTACTTTATTCATGTTTATTTTTAATAGTTTGCAACAAACACACACACTTGGGTAGCTCTTGGTATTGACTGCATTACCTACTAAAATGTTACTTAAAGCTTTAAACAGGAACTTAAGTGTTGGATGCCAATAAGTAGACACGTAAGGGTCATTACGACCCGGAGAAGGACGAATACATTATAACAAGTATTTTGTATGATGCAAGCTGAAGGTTCGTTTGAAAAATTATTTTGCAAATATTGATTCTCATTTGAACTCTTATTTTATTGTAATAGAACGATAAATTAATCTTAATTTTTTATTCCTTAAATTTCTTGTATTTTAATTTCTGCAGCTCTAAAAATTAAGATTAGGTAGAGTTAACAGGAAAAAATATCTTAATTTAACACATTCACTGCGGCAGCCTCTGCACCTAGTTTTACTGCCAGTGCTATACGAGTCATATAGTTCCCGTATGAAGAAAGCCAATCTTGCGGTACGAGAATTATTTTCCCGTATCATGCCCTGACTTTGAGATTTCCTACAGGCGTGGAAAATCAATATTTTCACTTTTTCTTTCACAGACTTATAGACGATATCATTGTAAATATACAGCTTTGGTCGCACGGGGATCTGAGTATTAATGTAGAAGTTATAGACATTTTCAAAACACAAATTTTACGGGAAATTACTTCCCCGCATAGAACACAAAAATGATAGGATGGGGTAAAATCAAAAAAATACGAACTTATCGAAGATTAGACAGTATTTATTGTATATACCTATAGATGTACCAAAAATATAAAGAAACGTAATAGGTGTCATTTAACAAAAAAAAATTTTTGAATAGAAACAGTGAAAACAAGAATGTTCCTTAAGGCTAACTAACGCAAATGAAGAACAATGTTTTTATGACAAGCGCTTTTTCGATAATAATGAAGATTTAAGTTGTATATAACTACTCTAATATAATAATGCAAACTTTCAGATGAGATCGGAGTTTAATAAATTATCGAGAGACGTCGAGACGTGGGCACTGCACACAACACTAGACCAAATTGGCGCGCCGCGTACACGCCTCGCAGTGCTATACGGGGTTGTGATTACGACAAAATAGTTCCTGTATAGCACTGAACGAAAAATATCATTCAGTGCGTTACGACAAAATACTTCCCGTACATTTTTTCTTCAGAAAAGGATAATAATTAAAAATGTAATATCAGGAATATATTTGTCTCACTTCTACCTACACAAGAACCTAGGAAAATACCCCCCGCACCGACGGTAAAACAAGGATAGCAGGCTGCCGCACAGGGGGAAAGTCAAATACGGCCAAATGCTTCCCGTAACGCAGGGAATGTGTTAAATTAATTTCACCAATGCTTACTTTTGCAATATGAGGTACAGGTAATTAAAAAGTTAGTTAAGTTGTCCTGACCAGACTGGAAACAAATTCACAAAGTGATAAATATCAACTTTGTTAGTGACCCCACCGGGAATTGAACCCAGAATATTCTGCGTTGCAGGCAAACATAATAACCACTGCGCATCGGCTGTCGTAGTTCTTAGATCTTTCTATAATTTTGGTATTTTATAAACTTGGTTAGCACCATAGTTGGTTATCTTGCTGTTTGAAAAAGTGCGGTGTCTCCTAAAACAGGTTAAGTCAAGTTTAGTATGAGGCGTCTGCTCATTTTGTAAGTTGATATGAATGAAGAGTTATTAATATTATTATTTTCATAACAGTTTGTTGATTTGTTTATCAATTTCCATATATCACATAGCTTCATAGTTTTGGTACAATTTTAAACAGCTACTTCGACATCCGTTTATCCCAAGAAACTTGCCACTACAGCTCCAGGGTAACCGGAGACAACTGTGACTGGTGGTAACTGAAAAATAAATAAAACTTAATGCTGAACACAGTAATAACAAACTTTGAAAAACAAACTTTGGAAAATGTAGATCAGCCAACAAAAGCAAACATGTCATATTTGATTTTGGTCGCAAATACCTAAAATAGCAAATTAACTTTCTGTTTTCGATGGTTTTGGCTGTGAATGTAATTTTATTATAATATTCTGGCTTAAATTCCACTGTTGAGTGAAGCCTTTCTTGGGTCCTCCAAGCAAAACTGAAAACTGTGCCTCTCCGTGAAGAAAAATCCTTGACATCTACAAAATCTGAAAAAGAATAATTTGATAAAGTGGATCTTACGTACCTCTTCGTCGTCTCCGCCTTGGGGTACTATTTGGAACCCGTCTTTACCCGCGGTGTAGTAAATAATATGTTCTCCATTCTCATCGGTGTACTTGTAATGACCTTGGACTTGGATGTGTTCATCTTCTTCGCCACGGTTAACTACTCTACCGGTTTCCACTGAGCCAAACCATTTGAAAGCTCGAAGCTAAAAATAAAATAGGAAATGTGTTAGTAAATAAAGCACACTCAAAGCCCCACAATAATTTCTTTCATTTTCATAAATTATTCATGCTAAACCTATCAAGCGTTGTATGCCAAAAAGGTTCCCTTAATATTAAGAGAGTTGTACCTCGGAGTACTTCATAAAGAAATCTATTTTTTTATTTTTTATTAAGTGCACTTATTTGTATTGTATATCTATTTTTATCATGTCAATAAGATTGGTCTATAACAATCGGTGACTACAATTACTTGTATACCCCCTGAACTATCCCCTAACCAAGACTTGTTTGCAAAATGTATGTAATATGGCGCCCCCCATAGCTAGCAATGTTTTAAATAAACAGCATTAGTGTTCCTCTAAAAAAACAACTTTTTAAGGCGGGTAAACTTCAGAAAAACAAACCTGAAGTGATAGTTTCCCTGACCATCGTTTTCGTTTTGATACGATATAAGCCTGGCAGCAGCATCTTCAGGCGACGGCGTGGATGCAGCTGCTGACAGCAGCATTAATATCATCAGCGCACGTAACATTACTGAAAATTCAGCATGATAAGATCACCATGACGTAAAGTAATATTTGCTGAAAAATGTGTCTATTCCTGAAGTGAATTTACCTAGTAGGTACCTATAGAGTAGGAAATATAATTTGACCCGTTTTTTGTTTGATACAATAAGTCAAATCGAGTCGAATTGTATTTCTTAAACGGGCAAGTATCTGTAGTCACAACGACAGTTTTTTACTGACGCCGTTTACGTTATTCCTACCCTGCGAGATCACAAGGGAAAAATGAGTGAAACTACGTTTTTGCGCGTCTGGTGTATGTCAAACTACATTTTTTTGTAGTTAATAACCGGTTTATTTAGATTTCATAGGAAAATGACTAGGTAGCTTGACTTGATGTTGTATCGATTTTAAATACATTTATGGCACTTACCAATATTATGTTTTAAGAAGTCCAATGATTAAAACGTGTCACACAGCTTGGCCGTTTAGAACCAGAAGATGAAGTGTCTGGCTTTGGGCTCAAGTATTCATAATTATGATCTCAACTTTGTATCCGGAAAAACTCCTTCTTATTAAATTACACTTCGATGTTTATGACCAGTGCGGTTCTGATAGGTGTGGTGTAATTTGAGCACATCAAATCATATTAAAAAACTATAGTGCATATTATTATTCCGTTCCATAAATCTTAGGCTTCCAAACCGGAATTGCATAGACCCGGTTTTTCAAATTCCGTTAAAAAAGTGTTGTCACTTAAGGTACCCGCATACTTAGATATAACGTTATCGTCCAATATCGGCCCATAACATAACGCACGATATTGGATGTACTACAGACTCTCTATAACAGTTTTGAATAACTTTTACTATGGAGCCGTTTTCTTATAGTTGCGGTGACCGCTTGGGGTTAGACATCAAGTACTCCAGACCTTTTAGTAAAGTCCTTATCTGTCAACAATAAATGCAATAAATCTCAGTGTCCTTCTCGTTTATTTTTTAAATAATGTAAGATATTTATTAGCATTTGCTAAAAGCTCTCGAAGAATGGTTGAGTGGTTTAGCCAAAAAAAAGTAAAAAGTAGCCGGCCCAGCGTTTTTTCTGTTGTTTACAGTTTTCCCCTAGAAACAAGGCAAAAATAGAGACCAATGTCACTCAAAGTTGTAGCTTTGTACCGGTGAAAATATTTTTAAAATAAGTCTAGTTGTTTTGGAGTTTATCGATGACATATTTATAAACGAACAAATTTTTATATATAATATTAGCCTAGACGTTGATCATGCTGTTTTGATACCTGTACCCAGCACTTATTTGAGCACATCAAATTAAAGTGAAAAATCGAAATTAAGTGCAGGCATATTATTATTTATTAACACGAGCGTGGAAATATTCCTTTCGCTATAATGGCGACAGGTTCTTTGACGAAAAATTTACCAAACAATTTTTATTAGTAAGGTTTATGTTTTTACCTTTTAAGCTATGTTGTGAATTAGTTTTAAGTACTCAAATGATTAGAAAGAAGATTATTAGGTATACAAAAAATAACTAACTAGGTATAATATTATAACATGTTTGCAAGTTTTGGTGATACGATTGTGTAGAATGGTATATTTTTATAGATATTAATTTATGTTTTTTACTTAAATGTAGGTAGAGATAGACAGATAGATAAACCGTTTATATCCAAAATACACATCTAGTTTACATGCATAGGTATGCACTTCTTATTATTTTTTTAATTTCAAAATACGACAACTGGAGACTTTTATCCTAAGAAAGTAGCCACTGCTGATCCAGGAAGGCTGATGGTGTATGATGCCTGAAAATAAAACACAGATTACAAATTAGCTCATAATAAGAAGTGATTGGCAAAAAATAAAATCTCTTTCATAAAGTAAATATTCTAAAAAATAATCTAAATAACAATCACGTTGAAATTGTGTGCAATTTTTTTGCAAAATAATCAGGAACATCAAATATAACTAAATGTTTTGAAGTTATTCCACGCCGTGGTCACACTGTGTGAAATATATATATTTAACAGTGTCTTATTGAAAACAATATTTTAGTACTTTTTTTTTTTACGTAGCCTGTTCAGTGCCCCCTGCAGGGCAAAAGCCTCCCCTCTCTCGCGCCACTCGTCTCGATCTTGGGCCTCCAGCTGCCAGTTTTGGAGAAAGACTTCCAAGTCGTCTCTCCATATTCGGCGAGGCCGGCCACGACGACGGCGACCATCTTGTGGCACCCACTCTGTTGTTATTTTGGCCCATCGGTCCCTATCCATGCGGCAGACATGTCCCGCCCAGTCCCACTTCAGTTTCGCAGATTTTTTGCCAACATCTATTATGCCCGTTTTGGAGCGCAGGGTTGTGTTTCTAATCCGATCGATCTTCTTAACACCCAATATGCTGCGCTCCATGGCGCGTTGGCAAACCTTGAGTTTGGACTTTTGTGCTTCAGTCAAAGACCATGTTTGTGCGCCGTACGTCAGGACGGGCAGAATACACATGTCAACGAGTTTACGCTTCAGTGTCAGTCAACGGAAGGTCACCCTTCATAAGCTCCTTCATGGACCAGAAGCTCTTCCAGGCGTTTTGGATGCGTCTTTCAACTTCTTTGTCAACTTATTTGTCCTGCCTGTTATCGAAGGATGCTATCTGGCCCAAGTATGTGTACTCGTTAACATAGTGTATTATCTGCCCGCCTATTTCCACCCTTCGTTTAGTACTGTTGCACATGAGTTGGGTCTTTGTCATGTTCATTTTAAGTCCAACTTCAAGGCTTGCCACGCTTAGCTCTTGTAGCATGGTCTCGAGTTCCGCGGCTGAAGTGGAGAACAGGACAATGTAGTCCGCAAAACGGAGGTTAGTTAACTTTTTGTCGCCGACGTTTATGCCCTTAGATGACCACGATTGTGAGAGTGTCTTGAATATTTCCTCCAACGCTGATGTGAAAAGTTTAGGGGAAAGCGGGTCACCCTGTTTTACCCCTCGACGGATTTTAAACGAGGCTCCTGCATTTGAATAGTAGCTGTGCTGTGACTGTAAATTCTCTTTAGTAGATTTATATATGTGAAGTTGATGTTTTGGGATTCCAGTGCCGTAAATATTGCCGAATGATTGATGCTATCGAACGCTTTCGCGTAGTCTATAAAAGCCAGGTATAGGGGTTTGTTATATTCATTAAACTTTTCTATGGTTTGGTTTAAAGTGTGTAAGTGGTCTGTCGTAGAGAAGCCAGGTCGGAAACCAGCTTGATCTGGAGGTTGATGTCGGTCTAATTCACCTGCAATCCGCCTCTCTATGACTATTTTATTTGACTATTTTAGTACTGACCTTCTTACTTAAAAGTGAACCTCTCGAACCCCAATAAAACAATAACTGTCTAATTATTTCATATAGTTGAAGGTGGTCCTTATTAGACGAAATATGTAGTATTTTTTATTAAATAAAGTATTTTTTTAAGTAACTTACATAATCAGTTACTGCTGGCGGCTTGTTTACTTCTGGTAAGATACGGTAGCCATCTTTATCTGCAGTATAATATACAATATGAGCTGCACCCTCTTCGTCGAAGTACGCGTATTGGCCTTGGACTTCTATATGCTCATCTTCCAGACCACGGTTCACAAGCGTGCCCGTCTCCTCTCGAGTCAAACCGTTCGAAGTCTCAAAGCTAAAATATTAATGCAAAATTGACATAAATATGGCGTCCTATATAGGACCCCTAAAGCAGGCCGGCGGCACTCGAATTGCGGCGGCACTCGAATTGAAATATGGGGGACAAAATTTTGACCAGGCTAAAACATGCGTAATGCTTGTACTGACAGGCGTGTATGCTTTTGTGTGCGTGGCAGGGCCTAACAAACCAAATGTCAGTATCCTTTCATATCCTCTGACCGCAGGGCGACAGCGGGGGTGAGGTAGATATCAGAGAGGGGGTGTCAGTGTCGCTTCTTCCTAAAGTATGGCTAACACTGATTAGACACCTGTCATCACACACGGATATTTGAACAACTTCTAATGCGATATAATTTTGAATCTGTCAGTTTTCTGTGTCAATACAAATAAAAAGTAATATTTTACCAACATATGTTTTTAAAAGCGTTGGCAGTTGGAGTTTTAAAGACTTATTAGATGAATTTCGTGAAAATTCCGTCGTAGAATAACAATTTCATTGGAATGAATTATAGTAATATAATTTGTACGAAAATTTGTCAATCAAACGCCACATCCTGCCAACACGTAAAATATATGTTGAAATCGTCCATTAGTGTATTATCGTATATTTTTGACATATTACCGTTGTTATTATTATCCAGTACCACTCCATCCAGTACTTACCTGAAGTGATAGTTCCCTGATCCATCGTTTTCGTTGTCGTATCGAATGATCCTGGCATATACATCTTCTGGCGTCGGAGCAGACGCAATTGTTGCTATCAGCATCAATATCACTAGTGCACGTAACATTACTGTAACTCAAAATTGTGACAGATTTTTTATGAATGAAATTATATGTATTTCAATAATTAGATGCTCTAACTAAGCAACATTATATAGCACCTGGTTTAATTCTTGTTTTATCAATAATTCGTGTTCACTTTCAGGATTATACTAAAACTTTTATTGTTCAAAACGTGTTACCTAGCTATGCCCTTCGCAAAGAATGCAATTCCTGGAGTCAAGTTGTTCACGACTACAACGCTGTATCCGGAAAAACTTTATTTTTTATGTCCATTAATACCTTCGATGTTTTAAATAGGCTTCGGATCGCTACCTGCTCCTCGAATAGTGGTTGTTTTGACCAGATGCAAGTGCACCGCATGATTTTGCGGTATTTGGCTAGTCCAGTTTTTTGATAAAAAGTAGAATGAAATCTTAATATAAATACATCAAATCCTAGTACACGTCATCGCATTACCGAAACTGTCACAGGCTGTGACTGGCTTCCTGTACGCAATAAATAACGCAAAATATTGCGGTGTCTGTGTGATCCACCTATATTACCTACTTTACTTAGCGTTTAATACTTACAAGCATTAAGTAATAGATAACTGAATAAGCTTACTGGACGTATTAAATTTACAAACAAAAAAACTTTGCTGTAAGTACAACAAGAGACATTAAAATAAATTGTAGTATTAAAAAAAGTTTGTCAGCACTTTTGTGGTGGCCTTATCGTGTTTTGTTTCAGGTCTATAGGGGCAGGATGAAAAATAAACATAATGCTGTAGATGTGCAAGGTAAAAGCATTCTTTATACAAATATCATTTAGCTGAGTTGTCAATTAGGTAGGTAATGAATAAGTGTAAAAAATTCCGATTGTATGAAGGTAGGAACTTCAAGAATATTTAGCAAGAAAAAATTTTTTGTTCCAATTATTTCATTTAATTCTAAAAGGAAAGTGAACAAGTCTTTTATCCGAGTAAAGTTGCAAGTGCTGCTCCGCCAATACGATTGGTCTGGGGTCTCTGAAAAAAAGCAACTATCAAAGTAACGGAGAAAGTAGGAAATAATTAAGTTCCTACATACCTATTTATAGCATAATAAAATATTTACGAAGACATACTAATTAGGAAAATTCACGCAATAACATTATACAACTACGAGAATGCGTCAAATTTATATAATTGTAATAGGTTTATCATAATTTCTCATTGTAAAATTGAATGATCTTTTAGAGAGATGATTAGTGTCTTTAAAATATTTTTTAAACAGTTACTATTACATTAGAAGAGAAGGACATTCGTTTAGATTTAGATACCTAATGACTTGATCAACCTCACTTTTCTGATTTATTGTCATATTCTAGAATAGAACTTACTTTAGGCTTTTTTACAATACGGTAGCCATCTTTATCTGCAGTGTAATAAACGGTATGAGGTACACCCATTTCGTCAAAGTACCGGTAAAAACCTTGGACTTGTATGTGCTCATCTTCCATCCCAGGGTTTACCACTCTGCCCGTTTCCTCTCGAGTAAGACCATTGGAAGTCTCAAATCTGAAACAGACGCAAAAAATATAAATAAGTACGGCATCGATTTTTCGTACATAACCTGGCAAAAATCAAAAGGTACCTACCTACTCATCATCATCGTCTTCCTACCCTAACCCAAAATCATGTTGCAATAGGATTTATCATTATTTTACGACCGGCCGCCTGCCTGACGTCAACCGTCTTTGAGAATGCTCTCATAGATGTTTTTAAAGCCGGTTGACCATGGTCGTCAGATATTGTAGCCAAGGTCAAAAATTCTACGTCGCCCACGAAACACCCTGAGTAGAATATGGGTGGCAGAATTGTTAGCCGCTACCACACAGCAAGAAAATCAAAAGGTGCTATAGCCAGCAAATCCACCTATATAAATAAGGGACCAACGTATAATGGGTTTTCATGAAAAAATTAAGGATATCCAGTACAGTTTGATCCTTTAAACGGTAGCGGTAGGTGGATTTGTTGGCTACAGTAGAATAGTATTAACAAGATAGGTACGTGCCTGAAGTGATAATTTCCCGATCCATCGTTTGCGTTGTCGTATCGAACTATTCTGGCGTTAACATCTTCTTCAGACAATGGCGCTGACGCAGCTGCAGACACCAACATTAAAATCACTAGTGCCAACATTTTCGGGGCTTTACTAAAGATTGTTTGTCTTTTATAAACTAAGAAAATTCCTCTTACTCTGCTCTTGGGTGAACTGACAAAGATTACACTAGAACCACCTTGATAGAACTTTGTTTATTTTGAGGAAAAAGATAAAAAATATATATTTAAAACATATTACACAGCTTCACCGTTCAGAACTAAAACCTTTTTTGGATTCGAGTAGTTCATGACTAGAACTTGTATCCGGAAAACACTTTGATGGTCAAATAACAACTTCCTCGTTTTATATAGATTTTTGATCGCTAATTTGCTTCTCCGATATTGTTGATACAACAACATGCAATATAGTTTTTTATTGTCTAGACTTCGAGAATTGAATAAAAATAATTATATATATTTTATTACAGCTTAAAACAACATTTAAATCTTACAATCTCATCAAAAGTTAAATCAAGTTTAAATCTAATAAGTATTGGACAAAACAAATGACTCGACATGGTAATTTGTAACTAAAGATTCTTTATTTTTATATTTGTAGCAAATAGTTTTGTATGAGATTACATTATAGTCGAAAGAGCACTCGCTGCATTCGCAGCCGTATGGCGAGGTGTGGCGCTCACTATCTCACTTGAGTTTACCACCAAGTGGGAAAGGGATCGCTTTACGGCCGGGAATACAGCGAGTAGTCTTCTATTCTTCTTCCATTATTATTTTTGTGATTAATTTTTCCATCGACGGCAAGTCATCTTGAGTTAAACAACCTTTGCATCAACAGTAATATCAATCACCAAACTTGAAAAGGTCACCTCTATTACATGAAATTGGGCAAGTGTGTGACATTTATGGGAGACAATGTTTGGTACTTGATAGACATTAATTAGATACTGTAAAGTCCATATGATCGCGTTGTATCATACTATGTTGCTAATTATTTAACCCCAAACCGATTGCATAATGATTAATGATGCTAAGCATAGGCCTAATCGGAACCGTCAACAGAACTTTTCAAATGTATAAATAGGTACATAAAATGACTCTTGTTCAAACAGGTAACCACCAAAGCTTAAATAGTTTTTATTAAACATAAATTCAGTAAATTATACTGTGGTTCCCATGGGTCTCAATCCTAATGAAGCTCTCGGAATCCTATATTTCACCTGGAACCTATTTTTTATCAACACCGAAGTTGCATTTATTTTATAGTAGAAAGTTTACTTTTTGTTTTACTTAGTTTAATCACAAAACCATTTTCATTAATTTCATGAATGGATGTCTTTAAAGCCTTGCCAGCAAGTTGCGTAGATAGAACCATCTAACGGCTGATGAGAGAAGCTTTACAATTAAACTTATCTTGTAGAAGCTCAAAGTGCTCGTAGTAGATGAAGCAAACATTGATGGACCGAAGCCGCGAAGTTATAATTTGGCATATTAAAGTTTTCGTTTCTGCACAAAGATGGCGCTACTAAATTTAGAAAATAATTATCCATTTTGCAAATAATACGCATTATATAGTTGAAGATTTTTGTAGTTATATTCCTCGGTATACACACAATCTGTTGTGTTCTTTCTTCGACCGTGCATATAAAAATAGGTAGGTTGACAGACAAAGTCAAGATATAAAAATGAAACGAAAAGTGATAATTTTACTCATTACACGAATTATAATGAGTGGTACCGACCGAACGACCCACTATCCCGAAAACTCTAAGCTCAACGGGTAAAACTGACCAACTTTCCCTAAGGATCAAAGATCATAGCTGATAATTAAATTGTCTAATATTTTAGGCTTTGTGCTTTAGTCCTTCTTAGGGAGAGTTGTTCAGTATAAAGTTGAGTTTAGCGTTTTTGGGAAAGTGGGTTGTTCGATACCACCCTGTATAATTAAAAAGTGTTGAAAGAAACTAGGTAATCAAGTTCGAATAATTTATTGTGTGAATATTCTTCAAGTGAAAGGGAACGAGCCCTACCATTGCAAATTACAGAAAATTAATATTATGCACCTTCTTATCTAATTGCAACTTCGTGAACTTTACTTTAGTCTTTACTAATATAGGAAATTAAACCTCATTTCATTAATAACCTGGCGAAGTGAATTGCTTAATTTCTATTAACCTTTCGAGAACCAGATTATATCTCCCTGTTATTAGATTTTTCACTAGGTTTAGAAGTCTGTTCAGTGTAAAGCCACAAATTGAGGTCGTGTTCAGGCTTTCAAGTTTTAATGGGCTTTGATTGATTGCAATGTCATTTTTGGGCATTTCTTGGCCCGACCATCTTTATTGTTTTAGTACAAATAACTGTAAAATATTGAAAATATACAATTAATAAAAAATATTACGACTAACCTTGTTATTTTAAGTCGAGGCTCATAGAGTCTCGACGTTTCGTGCGATAAGCACCATAAGTGGTCCGTTCAGTTCCCGGCGGGCGCTGGTAACGCGCGCGAGCGACCTGTCGGACTCCCGATAATGGTGCACTTAATGCACCGAAACGTCGAGACTCTATAAGCCTCGACTTAAAATAACAAGGTTAGTCGTAATAGTAATAAATATGAGTTATCCTTGTTCATTTAATAATTTAATAAAAAATATGAAGCTAATGGCGCATCCTTAAATCTATTGGTTTCAAAAATAATTAAGGTAGCCACCGAATTTCAGAAACGGTGCTAAATAAAAAATATTTATTTGAATATTACACTTATTAAAGCATCGATTTTCTGCTTAGCCCGCAAGGGATAAAGGCGTGCTATATTTATTTTTGTATGTGTTGAAATTTCGTTTTAAAATCTATTAAACCTGAATTCAGTGAACCATTTTCTGAATTCGGTGTCTTTTTTACCACCGATTTCCACTGAATTCGGATGCACCGAATGCAGAAAACTACTGAATATTGCATATATTTTTAAATAATAATTGACCTAACCGAAAACCACCTAGATACATACTTTTATCTAAAACTCTGAAATCCAACAGAACTCTACCAATTCGTCAATTGAGATGTTAGGGCAGAAATGGCTGTTTAAACATTTTGACTAACAGCGTCCCAGTAGTGATTTACAGCAACATCAACATTAACCACCGAATGCAGGTTTTAACCTAGGACTAAATCAAAAATCGTAACAGCATACAAGCTTTAACAAAAGTTTTTTCATAAATTACAAATACAAAAGCAATCAAATCGGTTGACTTTAAAAAATCAGTTAATAGCTCCCATAAAAAATTTTCATTGCATTTGCAAACATCTATATTAATGAGTGAACATTGATAAAGTAGTTCAAATAAGTTTATTATATCAGGAGTGGGGACAAGCCAATGCAGAAAAGGTGCCGTTTTTCAATTTTAGTATTTTTTTTACTACAACTAGATACTATGCCAAAGAATACACGTTATTTTTTACATTTTTAAATGTACTCGGTATGGATGCTTTATGGCTGGACGCGAAAATCAAAACACGCTGCGAGACGTGCCCTTTTGCTCTTTATGTAAATACTGTAGTTTAGAATTCACTCGGTGCCTAATTAGATATGGGAATGGGGTGTATGTAAGGGATGGTGTAACAAAAACTTTACAAGCGAGCTCATACCATGAAACTGAACATGAAACATATGGTGGTATACGAAATAAATAATCCGACCTCCCATACAAAATTCACGATTAACTGACTGACTTTGTATGGGAAGTCAAGTGCACTTTTAATACTTTATCTACTAGGTATTTGGTTTTTTAACCACAATACTAAGTCGTACATTATTAAAAGAAATTCCAAAGTTTCAACTTGTCAATCGTTGTTTTTAATTAGTAAACACGTCGTTTTACATAGTAAATCTCATATATCTTTATCGTTCTAAATACATCACAGTAACATTAATCTATTAACTTACGGCAATCTTAAATATCCTAAGACTAAAAGACCTTCTTAAAAAGGCTCAAGAAACTTTTGTTTAACTACTTGACAGTATAATCTTATCACAAGCACGTAATATACAAAATTTATAAAAGAACGTCTATCATCGCTACAGTGATTTAATTTTCACATTTACTTGTATTCTTCTTAGATTTTAATTCAATATTTTTGTCAGCGCGTTGGAAGAGACTGATTGGACTCAGACGAGTAGACTGTCAAGTAGTTAAAAACAATTCATTGTAACGTATTTGCCGTGAAACTTTCGAGTCGTAATTCTGCTTGTCATGGTCCGAGATCTTTAGGTTTAGCCTCTGAAGGGTTGCTGCTGAGGCTGGTTGGCGGTGTACTGCAGGGAGCGAAGGATGGCCTGGGGGATGGGCGGTGGGGTGGGCAGGTGAGCACCTTCCGCGCGGAAACCTGGTAGAAGAAAGATGTTTTTAATTAAAATTGTTTATTATTTTTCAGTGTTAAGTAATACGTGAAACATTTTTGGTGCCAGATTTTGTGAAAACTGCTCAAAGTTCTTTCATCCATAATCCTTTTTTACATATTTTGGAAAACAAGTAAGCCTTAAGCAGCTTTCGCTGCCTTGAATCCAGGGTTCTCTCAACTAAATAGAGTACTTTAGCTCAAGTGTCTCCCGTTCAAGTGTTTTCCAAACAAAACAGAAAACATCCATGTACATTGCAGCGTGGTCATCACAATTATATAATGACGCCACAATGTATAACGATGTTTGGTGAAATGTTTGGAAAATACGTAAGCAGAAGAAAAGGCTTTAAAATATCGTCAAACAAACAGTTTTCATCAGCAATGTAGGTGATGGTGACACTTGCAAGAAAAGTGTAGCAAAACAAACTCTGAGCAAGTTGAGGCTATACACTTGATATCAGAAGTTTTTCCCTCAAGAGTTACAATACTGACTGTTCTGATCGGCAATATGATAAGAATTCCGTAGGCCTTAGTGGTGCTGGAAGAGACCCAAGCAACTAGGGGTTCTCTTAATTCCAAGGTTCCGTGTTCAAGAGCTATCTTATTCTACTAACTATTCTTATTGATGGTGTAGGTGATAGTGATGACTCAACAGACTCAAGGGTATCAGCAAAGTGTATTTAAAGGAAGCAAAATAGACTTTTATCCTTGATGCCTTTCTTTTTCCCTCAAGACCTTCGATGCCGTTATACTGACCGTTTTCGTCAGCGATGTAAGTGATGGTGATAGGGATGCCTTCAGGCGAGGTGTAACTGAAAGAGCCCTGAGCTACTTGGGCCTCGGCGTTCTTTAATATAGGGTTCCTTGTTAATTAGCACTTAAGTTGTACTAACCATTCTCATTGGTGATGTAGACTTGAAGGCAACCTTAGGGCGAAGTGCACCTAAAGGAAGCAAAGTGGACCTAAGTCCTTCATACTTTAGGCCTTCCCTCAAGATCTTCAATGCAGTTATACTGACCGTTTTCGTCAGCGATTTAAGTGATGGTGATAGGGATGCCTTCAGGTGAGATGTAGCTAAATTACCCCTGAACTAGTACTTAGGTCTCACTTAGCATACTTTAATACAGGGTTCCTTGTTAATTAGCACCTGATTTATACTAACCGTTATCATTGGCAATGTAGACGTAAAATTAAAGTAATGAGGGAACCTTTGGGCAAAGTGTACCTAAATCCTTCATACTTTAGTCCTTCCCTCAAGAGCTTCAATATCGTTATACTGACCGTTCTCGTCAGCGATGTAAGTGATATTGATAGGGATGCCTTCAGGCGAGGTGTAGCTGAAAGAGCCCTGAGCTACTTAGATCTCACTCAGCATCCTTTAATACAGGTTCCTTGTTAATTAGCACTTTAGTTGTACTAACCATTCTCATTGGTGATTTAGACGTGAAGGCAACCTTAGGGCAAAGTGCACCGTGGACCTGAAGCACTTGAAGGAAGCAAAGTGGACCTAAATCCTTCATACTTTAGTCTTTCTCTCAAGAAATTATATTGACCATTCTCGTCAGCTATGTAAGTGATGGTGATAGGGATGCCTACAGGCGAGGTGTAGCTAAACGAGCCCTGAGCTACTTGCTTCCTCCCTGACCTCTATCCTTCATGCTTTAGTTCTTCCCTAAAGAGCTACTATATTATGTATACTGACCGTTCTCATCCGCAATGTAAGTGATGGTGATAGGGATGCCTTCAGGCGAGGTGTAGCTGAACGAGCCCTGAGCTACTTGGGCCTCGGCGTCCTTGACTCCAGGGTTCTTCAGGTAGCCCTGCTCTTGGGCCGCTATACCGTTGCCAGTTTCATAACTGTGGATTAAAGAAAAAAAAAACAAATTTCTCTTTTATATAGGTTTTACTTACTGAAAATAAAAATTGTCCTGCAATGTAATTTCGTATTGATAATATTCATGACATTAAAATTGAACCTTATTGAACCAAACCTAACCACCACCTTAGCCAGTTTATTTCTATCAATCAAGAAACTCAATTTTGTATTATTTGTACCACATTGTTACCATACAAAATACTAACATAAGACAATATAAATCACTTGATTGTTTATAACAGACGAGGAGTAGGTAAGTCGCCTAAGGCCCTTCCACAGTTAGTACACTTTATACATGGTGTTCCATAAGTATTATTATAATCTAAAGACATAATATATTGAACGTAAACGCCTGTTTATATATTTATATGAAAGATATAAAACAGTGTAAAACTAATCTGCAACCTACACTTTAAGGCTATTACTAAGAACCGATTGCTTTTTTATATTTCTGCGGCTTTCATTGTTCTTGACTTTACCTTAGTCTTTCAAATGGAGACATAACCGTTCATTAAAATCTAAACGTAAAACCTAACTGTCTTTCAAATTACGTGATACCCTGTATCTTTAGTTCACCCACAGCTTCCACGCCCAAAATATCAAATCTAATGGGAGGTCTCGCCAAAACGCTTTGCGCTATGCAATCATGTACCTATTGTCATTCCTGAATCCAGTACTCTGGGAAACCTTTGTTTCTGCACCGCCAGATATTAATAATACTGAGAATGTTGACTCTTACGTAACTAGTATTCTACTAGAACACCTTGTTGCCTTATTTAATATTGCAAATTATTTGCTATTGTAATGCCTTCACCAGAAAGATGATGACATTATTTTCTTTTCTCCAAGATGTTGACACAAAATCCGATTATTTTGGCATACTACCAATTGTCAAATTTATTTTAACACTAATTCAGCGTATAACAATGAAGTGTGTGTTTACATTTGGCATATTATTTCTTTATAAAAACTAGTCATATCGTTAAAAGAAACATTTTCTCCAGATGATTCACCCAATCGGGTTATAGAATCTAAAGATTCATTTTGGTTCACAGAGCCAGCGAAGTTAGTCAAATGTTTGTTGCATATGTGTATCATCATCTGCCTGCCCTTATCCCAATTTATTTGTTGGTTTGTTGCATATGTGTATGTAGTCTGAATACCACAAATTAAGCATTTAATATGCCTGACACCTCAGGCATGCCCGCTTATGATCGCTCTATACACCCATGTCGCAACAATAGCCCAGACAAGGATAATCTCGTTTGAACTTTATTATATTCTCACACGATGGTCTCGTGGCATTTCATAAAGAAGTTATTGTGTATTTGTTTTAAGAGATAAATTATCCCTGTCAAAATAAGACAATTATTGTGTTGCATCTTGAACGTTCAGTTTTATTAATTGAGCTGTCGATCGTGGCTGTATCAAACGTTGAAGTCGATAACCCCAAAAGATATACCTAAAATATTATCTTAGACCAATTTGTTACTTTACCAACCACGGCCACTCGTTGCATTTGACGACGGATAACAGTTCTAAAGGAGCTTCCTTTCTCACTTGAGTTTCTCACCAGGTATCCTACAACAGTCATCCGACGGCGAATGCAGGGAGTGGCCGTCTCAACTATAAAAGTATTTTTGATTTCTGATTGTAAATTGTTCGCCTTTTCTTTTAGTAGATTTATCTGCTTGGCTAAGGCTTCCCCCACCATTGTTATTCCTTTGCATTCTACAAGTATTATCATGAATGGAACAGATATTTTCATTAATGGGGCCTAATCTTCTTGTTCTTCGAGTGGGACACCAAATCGTCCATCGACCTGATGAACCCTGGTGTCAGAGTTTTTTAAACGCCTACTACAAGTAGCAGTCCTCTGACATGGTTATGTAACGACCGCCGTCTAAATAAAACGAGTAGGTCGTCCAACGGGCTAGTATTGATTAGTTGCTATTGTTATTTTATTTTCTATTTGTGTTAGCGAATATTTTTTATAATAATTATTAGGTATTACCTCCACTGGTATGATCCGTCAGGGTTGGCATCTTGCGTTTGTCTCAGGATAGGGATCTGTTGCCCTGGTTGTCCCTGCGGGAAGAATTGAGGTGCGGCGCATGCTGCAGCCACCATCACAGATAGTACTACCAACTGAAAAAGAATTTTGTAAAGTTTATTTAGTAGGCTCTGAAAAAACAAAGTAGGATTTGAAAAAGTACTAAACTGCGGCAAGGTTGTACGTTGGTGTCGACAGATTGGTAGTGAAGATATTCAACATTTTCGTTACAATGGAATTGGAAGAAACTTATTATTGTAAAATTGAAACTATTTGGTACATACGACGGTGAAGTAGGTATTTGTAGCGAAAGATAAAGCTTTAAATCTAACCGCCTAGTCAAATTACTGAAATACCTCGAAAATTAAATTACAAAAACCTATTAGTTTCCAAAGTGGAGTATTCATCAACACATTCAAATTTACGACAGCCTGTCCACTAACCAGGTCGATTAACCCAGTGGCTTCGCTGTTAACCTTTAATAAATAACACATCTTTAGGTGCAACGTTTTTGTTGAATTAGCATCTGTTTCTAAATAAAAATGTAACATCCGATCGTCGTAAATTTCAAAATTATCCCCATTTACATTTAATGCCCACACATCAAGTTACATTATTGACATCGGATGCGGGTTTAGCGATTGATCTTAAAATTTCAAAACTGCGGTCCTATCAACCAAAATGAAGAAGCCCATCTAACTTTATAAGGTAGTTTCGTCATTGTATGCGACACAGGCAAAGGTCGCATTTGATAAATTGAGTGGTACAAGTGAATTAGATTCACAACCCACGCCAACATGTGCATTGAGGTTTACAGCTTGCGGGGTATCACTGCAGCAAAAGTTGCAAAACAACGCATAAATGACCAACGCAAGTTTCGCAGACGCATGCATTGTTTCCACAGATTGAAATTTGCGTACATTCAATTAAGAAAATTTTCGGATATACCTAATTGACAGTCAGACAATACATTGTTAGACCACGAGCAAGAACTGTGTTTGAGGTAACGTGCGTGAGAGAGCTGCGTAGAGATACACTTATTAAGTGGAAGGAATAATGGCACAAAGGACTGCGATACTGATATCTTGCCATCAGGATCTGGCATTGTGTGTGAGCGGTGACATGGTAAAGAATAAGACAGCGGAAGCAATGCAGGTAGTTGAATTTTTTGAGTGTCAACTCTAATCTGTACATATTGTATTCTTTGTCAGTGCATACCACGAGCAAATGATGCCGGCTAAAATTTTCTAAGATACATTTTTAATGCGACAGACATTCTAAACATTGGATGTTTTTATAACGCTGGACATTTTGGGAATTGGATATTGTAACCTATTTATCTCTTCCAGAACTTGTAACCATGTCATTAATCATTTAAAGAAAGAAAAAAAAATGGTCTTGCATTGGTCCTCAAAAACTTCTGAGCATGCATATTTAAAGTATAGAATATGAAATGATAAAAGATATTATGTTAATCTGATTATTGCGGCAAAGAGAAAATCACTCCATGTCTTCTTGCAGATGCAGCAAATTTTCACAGATGCAGATAATTTCACAGAAAAGATTGGAAGCAGTTTTCCATAAGTACTTTCCGTTTCCGTGTACTACGCTTATCAATACATTAAAACCCAGGTAAGGTAAGGTTTTGGTATGACAGACATCCCCAATTGGAGATTGGAGCGTTAGATATGTCCTGGGGCAGACTCCTCGTACTTGCAGTACATTGAAGGGCTCATAAACTCAAATTAACGCCTCACTAAAAGTGTACTTGAAAAACTGTTTCCGCTCATAACGATGCACTATTTTTCGCAGTTAAATCTTTGATCCAATTTCTATATCACTATTAAAATTTCACTATGCACTCACCGACTTCATTTCGTGTGAATAAATTAATTAGAAGACTTTTGTGGATGATATTCGGTGGATGTGTGCAGCGGGAATGATTTTTCAGATCAGCGTGTGCGGCTTATATATCGCGCACAGACGCTGCGGCGCTGCGCGTGAAACTGGAGTATGGGCGGCTAAGGTGCGCGCGCGCATGTGCTACTTCAAACGTGGCCGCCCGCCCGCCCGGCAAGCTCAAACCTTTGGACAATAAAAAATAGTTTTTTATGTCTTGATAATTAAATGTAGGACTTTTTTAAAGTAAATTATATTCCTAGATAGCTAGAGTTACGCTGTTTTCATATGTAAATAATTTTATTGATACAGTTTTAGGCGAGGAACACACGCAACGTCGGTTTGTGCGTCGTTTGTTCGATTTTCCACCTTATTTTTATACGAATACGGTTTATGTCAAACGATTTGACAGACAACGCAGCTTTGTGTGATGCCGTTTGACACAAACCGTATTCATATGCAGGTAGGGTGGAGAATCGAATGAACGACGCACAAACCGACGTTGCGTGTGTTCCTCGCCTCAGTGTATTGCTTTAATTTATATTTGATTGTCAAAAATATTTTACTCTTATTTAAGTAGGATTAAAATACAGATGGGACCTACTGAAATATGAAAACCTCGATTATGACGTAAAATTTATTTGACGTGTAGGAGAACTTGGTTTAAATTTTCTTGGGATTTAAAAACGGTTAATTAAATCTCATATATTTCAAGAGTTAGATGTAAATTATGAAGACTTGAGTGAAATTCGTTATTTCACTTTTTCGAATACTAAGCCTACATCACGTCTATCAGCCCATAGCAGTTCAATGCTGCACATAGGCCTCCCCAAAGTGCGCCACAAGGCGCGATCTCCCGTTTTTGACATCCAGTCGTTACCTCTTTTTAAGTCTAGCCCTAAACCTTGAGTTAGGAAAGTCACTAACATACATACTGCCCTAATGACCTATCATGCATATGTAGAGTCAGTGCTACGCTATGGTTTGATAACCTAGGGGTACAGCATAGACCGTGAAAGAGCATTTGTTGCCCAAAAAAAATGCATAAGAGCCATCGTGGGCATCCCTTCAGACGAATCATGTGTTCCATATTTCAAGAAACTTGGTATATTGCCTCTTCCAACACTTTATATTTTTGAAATGTGTATTTTTATTAAAAATAATATGCATCTTTTTAAAAAGTCATGTGAACGTAACCCTAGAGCTAGAAGAAACCCTGAATTACTAGTGTTTAATAATATTCCTCGGATAAACAAATACGATAAAAGTTGTTTAGCTATGGGGGTTCGAATATTTAATAAAATTCCAGATGAATTTAAAAGTTTGTCTACAAGATTGTTTAAAATAATATTGTATAAATGGCTTAACCAAAAATGTTTTTATGACGTAAACCAATTATTATCATCTGACATTGTATCCATTTAATTAATTGACAATGTATTTATTTAATTTAATTTATTGACAACTCAAAAAATTTGCATGCTAATAGTATAGGTTAGCTAAACATGTATTGTACTGGAAATCCATTTATGTAAACATCTTTTATACCGTGTTTATGCAAATAAATAATTATTGTATTGTATTGTATTGTATTGTATTAATAATTAGGTACCTCATACTATATAACTCATATGTGACAAATAAAGCATTATTTATTATAGATTATAGAGCCGCTTTTAATTAATCTTACATGATGCTTTACCAATATACAGTTACAATAGCATGGATGTTATACTGAGATTGAGAAATAATCCCAAGTATAGTAACAGTTTGCAGTTTATGCAAAAATCGGCCATTTGTAGAAAATTTATTGACTTTACGTTCAGAAACGCTTGCAACTGCAGATATGAACTTCCAAAATTGCTTTACGTCAGATTGACCTCAAAATAAGTGTTTTGCTATTTTGGTCTTCGTTGCTATCTAGAACCATAAAGTGCCTTACCTTATGCTTTTTCATAAGTATTAATATCAAGAGGTTTACCGATCGTATTCTGTGTCAATGTAATGAGAGCTTTAATTAATAGTGATTGTACGTCATTTTCAATATAAATTTTGGTTGTGATTATGACTGATTTCAGTTACGACGAATTCTTATATTTTGTCAAATAGGTTACATTACTTTGGCGAACAGAACATGTGGTGTAGGTTTCATAAATTCAATATGTTTTTTTGCACTGTCAGAACTTGTTTTTTCTGATAAACCTAAAAAAGCTTAAAATGTATGGATGGACCTACATACTACTTTAAACTAATAATTTATATACCTAACTTTATAAATGATTCTGACAAACCGCGACTACAACGTATAAAAGTGAGTAGTTTTTTTTTAAATGTCATCGCGATTGGCCCAATTTCGAACTTCTTTTTCGTGTGGGACACCGAGTCGTTCAACGACCCGATGAACCCTGGTGTCAGAGTATTTCAACCGCCTACTGCAAGTAGCAGGCCTCTGACATGGTTGTGTAACGACCGCCATCATAGACAGCAACCGGGACCGACGGCTTAACGTGCCCATCCGAAGCACGGAACCATCTTACTTGCGGACAATCAGGTGGTTCAGCCTGCAATGTCCTAACCAGACTGGGAACAAATTCACAAAGTGATAAATATCAACTTTGTGAGTAACCCCACCGGGAATTGAACCCGGAACCTTTGCGTGGCAGGCAGGCATACTAACCACTGCGCCACATCGGCTGTCATAGATTCGAAAACTTTACAGACACGCCAACAAACTGACCAGGCCCAAAAAATTTCCACAAAACTTTTTAATTCATCCATCAACGTTTTTCAATTGCTTTTTCAGATCCATCAAAAATGTGGTCCATCACTTTTCTTTAACAGATGTAGTAGAGTTTGCCCAAAGCAATTTTTTTTTTACTATTTATTCTTTAGGGAAAACTGCGTCACACATGCGGTCTCGCAAATTGCGGACATGCGCGTAGTTTTTTCACTTTAACTTCATCTGAACCGGTTGAAGAAATTTACCTACTTATAATTTTGCGCCAACTACTTGAAAACACCTATACCTATGCGTCACTGTAATCTAGTTTGTAAAACGCAACAAAATTGCTACAATATTGAAGCCACAGGATTATACCACATGTTGGCATATGAATCTCGTAATTAAAATCAGCAGGGGCTGAGTAAGCGCTTCATCGTGCGATTTTATGAACCGATAGGAGGCAATATGTGTGGTGTGTGATTCAAAGGTGAAGTTAATTGAAGATTACTGTCATCGCTTTTCTGTCGATAAAATTACTATCTATTAAGTTGCGCGATTGAAAGGGGAAGGAGAAGGATTATATCATTAAGTCACTCAATAATCAAAGATTAGGTATGAAGGCACTAATTCAGCAGCACATCAATCTAATCATTTGAAGAATCAACTTATTCTTCGTAGGTGATTGTATGGAAATCCAGCAGAAGTGGATCTTGTAAATGAGAAGTTCGATGTTTTGCTGCAAGTACCTATGTACAGAAATTGCATAAATAGATTCAACGATTCCAGTATCTTTTGAATGCAAGATCTACCAAAACTATGCAACTCAGCTTACCAATAGTCAAGCTGAATCGAATTATCTCCAAAACGTTTACAGAACATAAAACCTGAATACATGAAACGCCCTGACCCTTATATGTAACGAATCTTCATCCTATAAATACGCGTGTGAGAATGCACTTGTATGGAAACTGCATCGGAATTATACGATGGGAATAGCCAATAACTTTACAAGCTAACTGGATAAATCGCGGCTGCAATGCTAAGGCGAATCCCACACCTAATGTCCGTTGGTGCAAAGCAAAACAGATGGGATATTACTTCTAACATATTAAGTTAAGGGTAAAAGAGACATACGCCACCGTAAGTTTCTGTATTGCTCCTGCGTCAATATTGATTTTTAGTATGGATGAAGATTTCGAAAAAATACATTCGCTATTTTGATAAAAATGCGCAGCAGCGGGCGTTAAGTGTGAGACCCACCTAAACATACAAAGCGTGAAACTTGAAATTGCAGCCCATCCGTAGCAAGTGCCCGCAGGCGCTTCTAGTAAGGCTCATTGTACACGTGTATAGACACGCTATTGTTTCTAATGTTATGCTTTTGTGACATGCTCTTTGTTTTTATAAAAGAATCATCATCAAAATATAACACTTGTACAGAATACTTTAATTTAAGGAAACCAACTATGTTGTTAAAAAGTTTTATAGGTGTAATTTGAACCCACACCTCTCCCTTGCGTCTTTTCAAATCAACCACTGAAAACAGAACCTTGTTTTAGAAATTTCAAAAGTGTTACTTGACGTGCTCAAACATTTTTAAAGAGCTTACGTTTACGTATATGAAAATATGCCTGTGTGTAACACTCCTAATACCAGCAGTCTAAGCTTGTTTTGTCTGCAGAACTCCATCTAACTTTGCTTTGCTGTAATATTTTTGCTCATTAATTTCTATATTCCCACACAGAACAAGAATCAAGCAGATATTTAAGCTATATGTAGCGAGTATGTAGGCATAGTAATTTCTTTGTAATGCCGGTTATAATTGGTGTGATGCAAACATGATCTTTAGTTGTAACATTTAAATAGGCGTAGGCGTATTTAACTAGGTAGTTTAATTAGAGATGTTGTTAAAACTTTGAAATAACTACAGAACTGTTTTTTCTTTTATCTAGAGAACTATTCAGTTGAAAGAAGTGTCTCTCAGTGCTTATACTGCTATAAATAGTAGTATATGTTACTGACAAGTGTTATCTAGTAAAACTTTTATTTTATCGTAACCAGACCGCGTATAATTTTAAATTTATAATTTTGCAATTAAAATTCACATATTTAAATATAGTCGTACGTCTAACACCTCATAAGTCATCATCCGTCTAGCTAGATTTTTTGGATGAACTTACTTATTTCACCATATACCTAAATGCATACATGTTCTCGAAAAACATAACCCTCTTACTGCGTCAGGGCAGTCGGCTAAAAAGACACCTGCAGAAATATTTTCGGTCATTGTTCCGGGTCACCAATTAAATGTCCTTCAACTATGCAAGTTACAAATGGAAGCTCTTAGATTTGATGTTTCTTTTGTTTGTTTGCTCATGACCTTTCCATTGTTACAGTAAGCTTAAAACTATGTTATTGTGGCATTAAGTTTAATATTAAGGTGACTTTTCCGGTAAGCAAGTACTGCTAACCAACACTAATGTTATGATATTAATCTAATCAAATGATAAACTGTGACATTTAATATAGTTGTTTTAACTAATAGAAGTAATTAGTTCCATTTAGGTATTTCATTTTCATCTTAAATATAACTACTTACTTAATTGAACGCACTTAATCTAGGAACACGGCTTTCCTTGGGTTCTTATTACAATCTATAGAACAGGCATGTGTTTTAATCCCTTTTTTTCAAGAAAAACGTCGCCATTGATACGCGTATCTAAATGTAGCTTTTGACAGCCGATGTGGCGTTGTTGAAGTACAGCTGCCTGCGACGCAGAAGATTCTGTGTTCTATTACTGGTGGGTCACTCACAGCGTTCATATTTACCACTTTGTGAATTTGTTCCCAGTCAAATTAGGACATTACAGACATTGCTGAACCATCTGTTTGACCGAAAAGCAAGATGGTTCCGTGCTTCGGAAGGCCGACGTTAAGCCGACAGTCCTGGTGTCTATCTGTAATTACTTAGATGGGCAGTTGTTATACAACCACGTCAGAGATCTGCTACTTGTAGAAGGCAGTTGGAGAACTGTGACTCCAGCGTTCATCGGGTCGTTCGGCGACTCAGTGTCCCACTCGAAAACGAAAGAAATGTAGCTGACGGTATTATGGTCCTCCAGCCCAAAGCGAAGTTTTGTTTTTATTATACACCTCTACATTTACCAGTGTGGTAACAGAAAAGTGCAATTTTACCTATCAGCGATTGACCACTAAACTTTATTACCTCAGCGGCGTTCTGTCCTAGGTATGTTACTAAACTGACAAGATTGATGGCAAGAATAATTACTATGAGACTGAAAAGATAGCAAAAATAACGAGGCAGAAGCTGAGACTTGTTTACAGAATTCAAATCAATGATCAATCAAACAGGAAGTCAATTTTCTTATAAATTAAGAGGATTACCTACAACTCAAGTCGAAACAAGTAATCTGTTGTAATGTAGCGATTTAAATGCAAATTTGCCGATACGAATACCCACTTATTGTAACCTTATGTTGATTTTAGCTGTTAAAACCCTATAAAACGTAAGGAGTGGTCGAACTTAGAGATAAATATTGTTACGAAACTGAAGCGAGGTTAACTGATGACCATAACACGAGGATGAACCTATAAATATTTCTAAATCTTAATATTTTATCGATAGACGTTGATGACTCTTAAAATGGCAATATAGTATGTAAATGTGGGTTTCGTGTGTGTGATAGATATTTTACACTTAGGTTTATTCGTAGACTAGCGGTCTATCGGGGGAATCACGGCCCTCAGTAATGAGGATAACGACGCGAGTAGGAGGAGCGGCCCGTTAGCAGTTACCCGCTGCAACTAATTTTCAACAGAAAAAAGGCATATTCCGGCATTTGTTGTGGATACAAACCTTCCTCTTGAATCACTTTATCTACAACAAAAAAACCTGCATCAAAATCCGTTGCATGTCTTAGGAGGAGTTAGCGAATTCCACGACAGACAGACAGAAAAACGTTAAAAGCGACCACATTTTATACCATGTATGTAGGTATGCTACAGGAGTAAAAAAATCTTCATCCTATAAATATGAGAGTTATAAAAAGCTACAAAGTGGCAATTTTGTGATAGGCTTAAGCGTTCCCTGTTAGTTTCACTTGATCCTATTAATGTGCTATCATTATCTTGAAAACTACTTATTAAAGTTCAGAAGACTACTCGCTGTATTCGCGGTCATATGGCGCTTACGTTCTCAGTTGAGTTTAACAGCAAGTGGGAAAGGGAGCGCCATACGGTGGCGAACGCAGCGAATAGTCTTCTCCACTATCTACAGTTTAAATATTCATCATAATCATCGTCAGCAGGTATTAACGGTCCATTGCTTGATAAAGGCCAGCTACTGGGTCTGGATTGTATTCAAAAGCTTAATTACGTCTGAACTCAGCTTTAAATTATAACTATGGATAGTGTACGCATGAGCGAAGTACAGCTTATTATAAACTTATAACAAGCTTCTAGGTTCAGTTAAGAACTTTTATGCAATGCAAGCACCATATACTACATAACATCAATTTTAGGATTTCATGAATTGAATACTCAGAACAATATCAAAATAGTTTTATTTAATTTTTGATACAATAATGTGTTACGCAAAGCATAAAATAAGCTTTAATATAATAACTTTACCATAATAAAAAAGTTTTTGTTTTCTCACCTTCTGCTCGAACAAAACACAAAAATTGCTTTTCTTATCAATATCGTACACATGTAACGCAACACAAAGCCACAGCGAAGCCATTTATTCGCTGTGACAAAGCTCTTAGCAAAATTATACTTATCTTAACTTGTAACTTTAGTAAACAGGTACTTTGTCATTTCGTAGGTATGAGATGTATGACATGAGAAATGAGATGGGAGAGGAGAGACATTAGGCACATGTGAGACAGAAAATATAAAATGTACGAAATAGAAGAGACGTCGTCTATATCAGAGAGACGTGCGTCTCTTTGCGCATGGTCTGCGTCACCAGCTGTCATCTTACGTCTCACTTTTCAAGTACGCCACAGGCGTACTACATAAACCAAACTGCACTTTGTCGAGTATGGAAATATGCAATATTTGGGAATGGTGGGATGAAAAATTTAGTGCCATAGCACTAAAACTTAGATTCGCGTTGAACACGTGTTTAAAAAATGTCTCCATACAAATAACGCGTTCAATATGCATCTAAGTTTTTTGTGGTACCTGAAGTCCATATGTAGTTTGTAGAAAATGTTTAATTTTTATATATTTATTGCCTCTAGCCTGTTCAATTTCACCGCCACAGCATATATCAATAACAGGGTTAAATACTCTTTGTACTATATTCACATATCAACACAGAATTACTAGTACTAAATGGTCCCTAATATGTAGTATAAAGATCAACATTAGCTTATTCTAGATTAAAATCTTCCTCTAGGTTTGTACGCGGGCGCCGGTTGGTACTGTGGCTGGACGTTTGAGGCGGCACCAGTGGCACTCGGGGGCAGAGTCTTCAGGTAATCCAGGGCCTTCTGGATTGCTGGCGGGATGGGCGGTGGCGTGGGCAGATGGGCACCCTGGAAAAGCAAAAGAATCTCATCATGGGGTGCCATCTTAAAATTGAAATTCGGAGGTCACCATGTGAAAACACTCCCTTCTGAGCAGTCCTTACGAGGATAAGACATTCAAACCGAACAGATTTTTTGAATAAGTTATCATAGATTTAACTCTATACTGGCTCTATTTCATTGTCGTATGTCATTCAAATAAATAAATATGACTGGACTGAACTTTCATTCAACTGGTAAATTACGACCAAACAGGGGATTAAAATTAAAAATTACGTACCAAATAGGTAAGTATAAAATTTTTGGAAAACTTGCAAAATTTACCAACGCAGGCAGGATTTGAACCTACGATCTTCGGCATTTGAATTGCAAATTTTCCAAAAAATAAAAATTACTTAAAATGTGAACTGATAATCTTCTGTGAAAAAGTTCCATAGTGAAAATGTCGCCAGAATCATTTCCCTATTCAAGAGCAGGTCACAGACGGGTCGGCGCTTGATATTTGCTACGACATTTGCACACACGTTAGCTAACTGAGGAGCCGGGCCCCACCCTATTATAGTACTCAACTAGTCAGCTTTACGCAACGCCCTAGGCTGTTAGTCAAATTCCAAGAATCCATGGATTCTATCGGTTTATCCTCAACGGAGATGCTTTTCGGCCACTTTGATTGTCGGCAAATAGTTGGATGAGTAGTCAATTAGTTGGCTGGTTAAAACTAGTGATAAATAGATAAATATGTGTAAAATGAGATCGGAGCTATTAAATAATTGATAGACAAGGATTAGTAATTGTGCACACACGCAATTTCCTTCTCTCAACGAGCCTGAACCTGACCCGACCTAACCTGTTGTACTTATATTGTTCAATATATTTTTTAAGTTCTTCGTGTTTTATTGTATATGTTACAGGCAAAACCCTTATCCAGTCAATAACGTTATTGACTGGAAAAACCAGTCAATTACGATATTGCCTAAGGGCCTCAGTCAAAACCCTTATTGACTGGTTTTATCTATTAAAGCAGTCAATAACGATATTGACTGATGTGCCCAGTCAAAACCCTTAATACGTACGTCCGCCCCGATGGCAGCAACCTATACTTGCTGGCTGGTCTGAGATCACGTTTAGACCGTTAGATGGTCGCAGCCAGAATGGAAGTCTACTGTCTTGATCGCCGGTTATTTCTGAGGACATGCCCCAGTCGCAGACGGCTCTTCATTATCTAATGCAGACATCAGCGGATACGTGGCTTCACGTCCCAGATGCCATAGACCTCACGACGGTGGTTGTTAGGCTCCCGCCTAGTTCAGACGGCGACGTCCTGATGGTTACTATGCAGTAACCACTGCGTTGCGGTGAGTTTATGTGTTATGCGGCGGAATGCAGTGCGGTGCGGAGAGTTTGGTGTGTGTTGCGGCAGGTAGCACTCAATTGCGGTGAGTTTATGTCCTATGCGGCGGAAAACAGTGCGTTGCGTAGAGTTTCGGTGTGTAATGCGGCGGGTAGCACTGCGTTGCGGTGAGTTTATGTGCTATGCGGCGGAAAGCAGTGCTGTGCGGAGAATTTCGTGTGAGATGCGGCGGGTAGCACAGCGTTGCGGTAAGTTTATGTGCTATGCGGCGGAAAGCAGTGCAGTGCGAGAGTTTCGGTGTGTAATGCGGCGGGTAGCACTGCGTTGTGGTGAGTTTATGTGCTATGCGGCGGAAAGCAGTGCAGTGCGGAGTTTCGGTATGTAATGCGGCGGGTAGCACTGCGTTGCGATGAGTTATGTGCTATGCGGCGGAAAGCAGTGCGGTGCGGGGAGTTTCGGTGTGTGATGCGGCGAGTCGCTCTGATTTGCGGTTAGTTTATGTGTAATGCGGCGGGTAGCACTGCGTTGCGGTGAGTTTATGTGCTATGCGGCGGAAAGCAGTGCTGTGCGGAGAATTTCGTTGTGTAATGCGGCGGGTAGCACTGCGTTGCGGTGAGTTTATGTGCTATGCGGCGGAAAGCAGTGCGGTGCAGAGAGTTTCGGTGTGCAATGCGGCGAGACGCACTGAATTGCGGTGAGTTTATGCGCTATGCGGCGGAGAGTTTCGGTGTGCGATGCGGCGGGTAGCACTGCGTTGCGGTGAGATTATGCGCGATGCGGTGGGTAGCAGTGGGGTGCGGTGAGCTTTGGTGCGATGTGGCGGGTAGGAGTGGTTACTGCATAGTAACCGTCAGGATCGTTTTTTTTTTTTTTAATAATATCGGCTCGCATTTGTCTGCTATCTCACCAGCTGGAATGGGGATAATAAGGTCGTGGGGCGATTGGGCACGAAGATGGAAGATGGAGGCAGTCAGAGTGAAAGTCTACTGTTTCGCTCGCCAATGGCACTGAGCCCGAGTCTTCGAGTAACTACCGGGAGGTCTACGACTTCTGGGAGGGCAGGCCACGTATCTGCTGAGGTCAACATAAGTGAAGAGCCGTCTACGACTTGGGCATGTCCTTATGGAATAACAACCGGCGAGCGAGACAGTAGACTTCCACTCTGGCTGTGACCATCTAACGGTCCTGATGGTGATCTAAGACCAGCAAGGACGTACCTATTAAGGGTTTTGACTAGGCACGTCAGTCAATATCGTTATTGACTGATTTCATTAGATAAAATCAGTCAATAAGGGTTTTGACTGAGAACCTTAGGCAATAACGTTATTGACTGGTTTTGCCAGTCATTAACGTTATTGACTGGTTAAGGGTTTTGCCTGTAACATATACAGTAATCGTTAAAATAGATAAAAAAATAAGTGATGATCAGCTGAGCCGACTAATTGGTAATTTTTGTAGCCATTGACTAAACTGCTGATTTTAAACAGATAAGTCGACAGTAGGCTGGTCGTTGCATCTTCAATCATCAAAATTCGTTGCGGCCAGCTTTTGATTTTACAATGAGCTAAAAGTGTTTATTAAGAAACAGAAAAGTCATTATTTTGTATACCAAAAAGCAACAACTTTGTGATCAATGACTTTTGACTTTGTAATCAGGATTTTAATTGACTTTAAATATGTTTGAGCAATTTCGTTTGTTAGATAAATACCAAGACGTCCTGATTAGTTTCAAAACTTATTTAAAAATAACATTATACCTATCGTATTGCTATACAGTAATATTTAAATACCATTAAATGTTATTGTTGAACATCTCAATTACATTATAGTTACAACGAGATAATTATTAATTATTCACGGTACATTAGGATAATTGATGTTATTCTGTGCAAGCATTTGTTATTTAGCTTACCTATACAAATCAATGCTACGAATAAAATCCTAATTGTGCAACGACTTAAAGAGACATAATAAGAAAATTTGAAATAATTTTATCTTTACTTTATGATGGTTAAAATAATCCTTTATTTTAGTCGAGAATCACACGTAACGTCCAATTGTGCGTTACTTTTGCGTAGCGCAATGGGATGCGTTAGGAAAATGTGATTTTCTCCCTTCATTTCATACAAATACTTTAATGTCAAACGGTTGGACAGACACATCCCGAAGAATAAGGTCAAAATACATATTGTCTTAATGCATGCATTACGAAGCGCTAAAATGACGCACTTCTTCATAGTAAATGCATTCAGCTGATTGTAATTTTGTACGGGTGAACAATTTTTTACGTCTCCTCTAATATTTTCTTACAGGAAGTGGCTTTATTTTATGGCCTGAATGCACACTAAAGCTGATCCTTACACCTCGTCCCGTACTATATTTTTTAGGTATAAATTTACAGTAGCGATCAATCTTCTTAGTAATGGTTATTACCTAATTTAGATAAAACGCGTCTCCTAGATCTCTAAACGTTACGTAGTCAGTGATATTGCAGCAGGTGCATCTTCAAGATGCCAAGGCCTCTACGTGCTACAAATATAGTCGTTTCTTTTAAATAGGTAATCCCTAAGTATTACCCAACTAGGTATGAGAATCACAGACCGCAACCTCTGATGTCCAGTTTAAATTACCTATTACCATCTTGTAAAACATCTTGATAGAGTTTTTTATAGCCTTCAGCTTAGTGACTATTAGCCTTTCATGGTATTCCTAGACATACATAATTAAATGACTTTAATTATCGTTATTTCTGTGTTATAGGATCAAATTTCTTTGATAAGCCATTTTTGTACCACAAATTAGGAAGACGCGGGCACCTTTACAGATGGTTCACTCAGTACTAGCAACGATTTTAACGCTTTCTGACGTTAACTAGAATTTCAGAGGAACTCAAGGTAACTAAAAAGTTGGTTGCCACGAACGTCATGTTTCTAGGATTGAATAGGTCAGAATCAAAATATTACGTTCTTGGATCAGATTTACCTGTATTTAGTTCTCGTATTCAATACGCTATTACGCACGTATTCTAGCAAACCTGGCTTACAAGTAGCAATCGTGAAAATCCTAAATAGGGTCGAATGATCCTTCTGTAAACTATGTATTTTGTGACAGAATCTTGAATTCACAAGTGTCACTTATATAACACGTACCTGAGGTTGGAATCCGTTTTCATCAGCAATATACGTGAGCTGTATGAGGGTTCCATCCGGGGTCTTGAAGCTGAACTTCCCCTCGGCGACCTGGACCTCCTCCCCCTCCCCCTTGCCAAAGTTCTTCACGTACCCCTGCTCTTCTGCATTTATCTCGTTTCCTGTTTCATAGCTGGAAATAAAATGAACTTCATTTTAGGGGTTGGTCCTATAAAGTCTTAATATTATTAAGAGTATATCGTATTTTGACCATGTATCATATCCACATATATCAATCAGTCCACATCTCAAAATGTTCAAATTAGACGCATTTTCAGTTCAAGCTAGGTGATTATGATTAATTGTCATATCAATACTATTTAGGTACCTGAACTCTTTAACATACAAGTATTTTATTATTTACAGATGCGTTTGAATAAAAATAACAACTTTACATAACATTACCTAAATGGAATGTACCTTATGGCGATTGCACCATACTTGGACTTAGTACTAAGCTCGACCTTTGTCTTATAGGATTTAAAATTATACAAACTACCTATAGAATGACGCATCCGACCTTATACAGTCTCTACGGTTTAATTTATCTTTAATTTAGAATAAAGTTATGTGTATGGACAGAGAATCCTATTTGAATAAAATTGCTATATGTGTACGAAATAGGTACCTGTTGACGTCTTTTAAATATTTATAATATTGATATTACGTTTCTGTGTTCAGCGAAGATGCTAACATTTTTTTACGAATAAAAAGCATATTGTAAATGTGTATAGTATCCGTAAAAAATCCTATAATTAACATCTGATGATTAACATCTTACCGTACTATTTTTGATTCAAGCTCGCTTACATTGATGCCACCATTTAAGCAGAAATTGTGACAACTATCGAGTCAGGGATATATCATCATCCTGCCTATAGGTATCCCAAATCAGTTGCGATCGGCGCAACATATTGTTTTGTTAGAACACAGAATTATGCAGCGAAACGATTTGGCAATGTTTTATGACCTGCCACCTCGTCAACCTTCTTTAGAAATGCTATAGTTTTCGGATATTCAGCCAAGGTCAAAAACTCTACGTCGCTTTTTCCATAACACCATGAGTTGACTAGGAGTGACAGTATTTTCAGCCGCTTCTACACGGTAGATCAAGCAAGGAGTCTAATATTTCTGCTTTTTCTTACAGCCATTTGTAGCTGCCATCGACGTTGGGTCCCTCAGACTCCTGCCTGATGATGGGGATCGGATCTGGCTGCTTTTGCTGCGCGTGCGCTACTAATGTTACTGCTAACAGTACTACTACTATTGACGAGATCTGAAACAATGGGAAAAATCTTTTGTAATTCATTTCTAGCATTTTATTAGCCTCTATAATAACAACGTAAGGTGGAGCTGTAGACCTCTACGCCTAACTTAAACATTAGAGCAAAGAGACTCATCGAATGAATACAATATTCAGTACAGGCACTACCTACTAATAATAAACGAGGTTAGTCTATAAAAAATAACGCAGAATGCATAAATTTAGTAGTCAAGTAGCTATACCAAAAATCACATCGAAATAATGTGCCTGTGTCCACTTATTTGTCATGTTTTAAATTCTTAGTTAAGAAACACTCGGAAACCGTCGTTTTGTGTGTCGTTTGTTCATTAAAATACGGTTTATGTCAAACGGTTTGACAGACACTTCCGACCACAGTATTGTGCGCTACCATTTGACACACACCGTATCCGTAGACGTAGGCGTTTGTTTCTCGCCTTTCTTACTTTTGACAAAGCTACGCTTTAAGCTTTCCAATTATTACAGTTACGAAACGAAACGAGAGACCACAGAGCACTCTTATGTCTGAAAAATAATATGATGGAAAGCTGTTCAAACAATACAGACATTAAGTAGGTATACTATGACTAAACCACAACTCATATACCTAGAGATAATTTTGATCTTGCTTTTATACCTGGCGGGGCTAGTAGAGCTAAAACCTGAAAACTAGATGTGGATTAGCAAAATCCTGTTTTTTTTCTCGCTTGTTTTTTTAACATATTTATAGTATCTATACTTCATTTCTTGAGTATGTTCTTTATGACTATTATAATCTATGGTACCAACATAGGAATAGCTATACAGACTATAGGTATTTTTTTATAAAGCTAATAAAACAAAAGCAAGAAACACACATTCCTACCGTTATATTAGATAGTGATAGAAGACCTGCAGGATGTAGGTAAGTATAAAGCAAATTCGGTAGGAGAAATTTTTGATAACACATGTTTTTAGTCATCTATTGTAAGTACATTTTACCAGAGACATACAAACATCATAATTGCTTCTCAAGAACCTCTAGGCAATATCGTGACGTATCCTATTCCATTCAAATAACGACTATGAATCACAGGACAATTAATCGTCTCAGGGCGCAAGGTTTAAGTGGCGACCTTTACAATGTTGCCAGCATGTAAATGATATTTCATTCATGATATTTGCAGGTCGGTTGTGAACTATAGCTGTTGAGAGGTGACTGGCGCAAATGAGATGTAGGTAGGTATAGTGGGTATACTCTGAGGTCTGTTTCTTGTTTTAAAAGTAACTTTTAATAAATATGGAAAACACAGAGAAAATAAAAACATACCTATTTAGAACAAGTGATATTAAAAATGTTATGCTGATTTAATTTTAACCATTTCAGCAGATTACTTGTACCTATCTATTGCACTAAATGTTGTTGGTTTCAAATTTGAATACTACTACTTATTATTGAGTTCAAATTCGAAAAAAAAAGATTTTTCCTTTAAATTATGGTACTTATCTAGGTCTGCGGATAGTTTTCACGCCTATTATATTTTTTGATAGAATACTTAATATGGCAGAAAATCTATTATATATTGACAAACTAGATAAATATATGTTAGTAATTTGGTTATTTCAACCCTGTTTAACACTCTTTATAGTTCAGTTCATGGGAAGTTGGTACACGAGACGCGACATCAGTAATTACACGCTCATGGAGATGCTCGCGTGATAAGTCGCCGCAAAACGGCAGAATACCTAACTAATAGCTAATAGTGGTGGTATTGGTGGCGATTCTGGCGAATGGAAACTTGACCTACTGCTGCAGCCACAACAGTGTACTGCTGGACATGATCCTTTCCCAATTTCCTACTTGACTGGAATAAAATACAAAAGTCGTATGCTTAAAGTATTGCCCAAAAATATGACAGATTTCATTCATCGTTTTTCAAAATATTAAAAGTTACAGATATATCAACAAAAAATATATAAGACTATTTTAATATCAGGAAAATAAACTGCATGTGTTGCTCTGTAAATAAAGAAACTTTATTATTTGCCGTTCATACAAAAACAGAATAACTCAAACACTACTCTCCACACTCAACACTTGCCTGTAAATAAAGAAACAACATTCAAAGTCTATTTATCCACTAAAACAATTATTTTACATTTTATAAATTTTCGTTCAACACCATTATTATTGACATCATCAAAGTCCGTGTTAAGTCTTAGAATGACGTTTCTATGACCTGTGCCGCCATATCAGCCAGACCTATCACCAAAGAGAGTAAGTAATACCTGAGTATTCACTCTCTTTACATCTCCCCCCCAAAAGAAGAAAATTTTCCTGAAATTTTCTATGAGTATCCAATTCGATCAGTTCTATTTTTTCTTAAATACAGGTACTGGTGTCAGCTTCGTTATATGATAAAGATTAGATTCCATCTTCCTATGCCCAATATCTATTTTGTATATTGTGTTTGAAATCTTTTCCACAACTCTGTATGGTCCAATCTTCAGTTCTTCCAATTTCTTTCTATTTAATTTGTTACCATTTTCTACATATACCATGTCCCTTACTTTGAATTCCCAATCCTTCAATCTCTTTTCATATATATTTTTATTGTAATTGTGCGACTTGATTGTATTCTGTAACGCTATCTCTCTATCTTTATTCCAGTCATTTTGTGTTATTTTTCGTTTGAATTTATCTGGTATAATTGTAACGTCCGTTCCATATAATAAATACTTCGGTGAAAACCCCGTGACAGAATGTTCAGTTTCATTATATTTATTTACACACTCCTGTGCTATTGTAGTCCAGGCTTTCGCTCTCCCTTTTTCATTCACTTTGCACCTTATTTTGTTTACTAATGTTTGATTTAGTCTTTCGTTAAGCCCATTTGAAAATGGTGCATTAACTGCCGTAAAAATCAGTGATATTTGTTTGTCTTGTAGATAATCTTTAAAGTCTTTAGAATTAATTCCTGGATATTGATCAGTGAGAATCATACCAATGCATTCTGTTTCTGCTACTTGCTTGACCAAATTTATGAAATCATTCGCATTTTGAGATTTCGACGTTTTGATAAAAGCGTGTCTAGTAAAATGATCAACCAATAAGTGTAGATATCTTTTTGTCGACCTTGATCCTCCAAACCCCCCAATCGTGTCTATTGACATTACCTCAAAGGGTCTTGTTGCTGGGCCTAAATGTGACATAACTCCATATTTATTCTGTCCTCTTGTCTTATTTTTTATGCAGATCTCGCAGCTACTACAAACATTTTTTATATTATCCATTAAATTTTTAGTCGCATAAAAGGGACTAACAGCTTTCTGCATTTGTCTTATTCCAATGTGACATAGGTCTTCATGAATGTGTCTCAATAGTTTAATGCTGAACTCCTCTGTAATTATTATTTTTTCTTTAGTGCCATATTTCTTAAAATAAACGTTTTCCCTCTTTATTAAATTATCTTTACTACTCTGCAATTCAATGTTATTTTTCTGATCCTCTAAAATATCATCTATTTTTATTAAATTTACAATTTTTAATTGCTCATCTAAATTTTCATCCGACTCTAGAACTGGATTTCTGCTAAGACAATCAGCCTCCAAATTTTGTCGTCCTGGTGCGTATTTAATTTTGAAATCATATTGGGATAGGTAGTATGTTAAATCACCCAACTCTTCATCGGTTCTTGACCTTAAATTCATGTTTTCAAGGGGTTTATGATCAGAGAAAACTGTAAAGAACTTACCCATCAACCAGTATTGCCAATATCGCACTGCTTCCACAATTGCCAGACATTCCAAGTAAATAGCTTTTTTCTTTTTTTGGGCTTCATTTAACTTTTTTGAAAAGTAGGCTACCGGTTTTTCTTTTCCATCTGATTGTGTCTGTTTCAGAATTGCTCCAACACCTTCCAATGAAGCATCTGTATAAATATTAATAGGCAAATTTGGATCAAAGATCTCTAGAATTGGCTGGGAGCACAAAGGCTTTTACATTTTCAAATGATTTTGGCATTCTTCTGACCAAACAAAATTCTGATTCTTTCTGAGTAAATTGTGCAGTGGGTCCAGAATAATTGCACTTTTGGAATGTACTCATGGTAAAATTAATCTTCCCAAGAACTGCCTGACATTTTCTGAGTTTTGGTACAGGAAATTTTTGATCGAAACTAAATTGTCTTTAACTGGCATCACCGAATTATTTTTTATGATGTGTCCTAAATATTTCACAGAATCTGACGCAAAAGTGCACTTTGTAAATTTAATCCTGAATCCTTCCTCTTTTATTGCTTCCATCAAACGTGACAAATGTTGAATATGTTCTTCAAAACTTTTCGAAAATATGAGAATATCATCGATATAATTTACTGCAAAGTCGGATAGTTTATGCTTTCTTAAAATATTACTTAAAATTCTCTGGAATATTGCCGATGAGGTCTTAAGTCCGAAAGGTAGACAAGTCCATTGAAAATGTCCTTCCTGTGTCACAAATCCTGTCTTTTTCTATCTTCGACTCGTAAAGGATAGACCAAAACGCTGAATTAATGTCTAGAGTCGAGAAAACTTGCAATTTCTTGTCTTTATCACCAAATCGTCAATCAGAGGAAATGGTTGAGCTTGCGGTAATACTATCTTGTTCAAATCCCTGAAATCTATACAAAGTCGACTCTTTCTGTTATCTTCTTTTTTTAAATGCCAATGTAACGGGTGCAGCGAAAGGGCTGTATGACTCTTCTATAAGTTTATTGTCTAATAACTTGGCTACTTGTTCTTCTATTTCTTTTCTGTCTTCGAGTGTACACCTGTACGGTCTCTTACTACAATACTTATCTACTATCAAATCTATTCTTGCCTCATATCCACTTACTCTTCCAACATCATACTTATTTTTAGCAAATACTGTTTCATATTTTTCTACTAGCTCTTTTATTTTATTCTTCTCACATTCATTTAAATGGCTTATTTTCATTTCAAACTCTTCTACTTTAATATGTTCATTAAAATTTACTTCATAGTTAGTCAATTTACTATCACATTCTTGTTCATGTTCCGATTCCATGGTTGTTGATTCTTTTTTCCTTCTCTGTACTTGGTTTCTGAGTTATAAGCAAGTTCTCATCTTGTCTCAATTTAAATAACTTTATTAAGTCCAATCCAATTAAAAAGTCATAATCAAAATTATGTCCATCCATAATGTCAATATCAACATATTTTTCTAAATCAAATATTTTAACCTTAAGGTTTGTCAAACCACTTGTTTTCTTAACACCATTAATTGTAACTAAATTTTCCTCATTGAGATTACTTCCATCTCCTTTAAGTTTTAGCAATTTAGAATTAACCAAAGAAACATTAGAACCTGAATCATAAACTCCATCTACCTCTAATTTATCATTTAATTGTAGTTTGACTTTTATTAATGGTGTTACTATTCGTTTTTTTTATCAGCCTTATTTAATTCGGCTTCTATCTTTGTATTGTTAACATGTCGTATGTAATTCTTTTTAGCTTTGTCATCTTCGCTCGTCTTAAACCAACACGTCGCTTCTGGATGATAACGAACACCTTTATTCAATTTCTCACAGTTTTTACAAGGTGTGAACTCTACATTAATTTTAGAATTTGCTCTGATATTCCGGTTAAAGAATGTTTTCTTCGGATAGTAACTTCCTTTATTGACCATATGCTCATATTTACCGAGTTCGTTAAACAATCCCACCGTATCATCTACTTCTTCTCTATCTATTTTATTTAGTATAAATTCTGGTAGGCCAGCTGCAATCAGATCAATCATAGTACCCGTATCAATTGAACTCCTCATTTCAAGCAACAGTTTTTCTTTTTTTATTGCGTATTCCAACAAAGAACCCTCCTTGTATCTGAAAAGAATTGCATTCGTGACTGGATTCCATCCCTTGTTCGAAAATGTCTCACAGAACTTTTTTTTCCAAACTGCCCATTCAGCATGCACTGTTAGTTTTATATTCATTGAACTGTACCAGTCCGAGCAGCTCTTATCCAAAAATAATCTGAGCAGTTCAATCTTTGTTTCGTCTGTGTTTACACTGAAACGTGAGCATTCATTTTCAAAAATCTCTATCCACTGGGAAACATTAGTATGTTTGCTTGTAAACTTTTCGATAATAAACCTGTCTGCAATATTCTTCAAGTTTAGCTCTTTGTTCTCTTTTTTATCTTCTAGTAATTTCTTCAATAACTCTTCCAAAGAGGAAGTTTAATTTTTTTGTATAGCAGAAGAATTCTCGTAATCTATCTCTTCCAGAAATTGACCCTGGAATTGCACATTTCCATCTTCATCTATATACGTATCTCTCAGTTCATCAGTCATTTTTATCCACACTCTTCTGACCTGGAACCGTTTTGCTAAACTTTTCTTTACTTGGTCATAGGTTTTTGTCTTCACTAGCTCAGTGTGAAGGCTAGCAGATTGAAGTTCATCAGGTATTTTATAAGTAACATCGTCAACCGTAGTCACGGAAGTGACGCACAATACGTTTGATTTTCCCTCACTGCCTCCTGGCAGTAAGGTGAATTCGAAGCGGAGTTTTTCCATGCTCTTCTTTAGCAGATCATAAACAAAATGTTGTTTTATAAGACTATTTTAATATCAGGAAAATAAACTGCATGTGTTGCTCTGTAAATAAAGAAACTTTATTATTTGCCGTTCATACAAAAACAGAATAACTCAAACACTACTCTCCACACTCAACACTTGCCTGTAAATAAAGAAACAACATTCAAAGTCTATTTATCCACTAAAACAATTATTTTACATTTTATAAATTTTCGTTCAACACCATTATTATTGACATCATCAAAGTCCGTGTCAAGTCTTAGAATGACGTTTCTATGACCTGTGCCGCCATATCAGCCAGACCTATCACCAAAGAGAGTAATACCTGAGTATTCACTCTCTTTACAAATATATATTAAAAGTTGGTGTTTTGACGCTATCAAAAATATTGAAATATGACGTCAATTCACTATGTTCATACAAGATATCGTTTCAGAAAGTTTTAAAAAGGAGCTCACTTGACCTGTCTGTCAAGTAGCGGATTGAGGGGTGTTGCAAACTCACCACACTTGGAGGGTGGATTGTCAAGCGCGGTGCAAGGTGTTGTATTCACAGAGTGCCACAGGTGCTGCCCATTCCCTGGATCCATCCCTTAATCGTCCTCACGCCACTCACAGGTAGAAATGGGGTGGTAATATTCTAAGCACACGGTGAACTTGACCTTATTTCGACATATAATAGCCACAACAGTTTACATGCTAAAATTAATACTTTCTGTTTTTGTCAAACGCAGTGCTTGGGATTGTATAAAAAGGAAAGTATTCAATCCTTAGTCATAATTTTAACCACACTCTCTGTTTACGTCTGGACGACAACAGATGTCGTTAGGATCGATATAGAACGCGGTATGACTTTGTTTACGGGAATATTATATAAGATCCAAATCATTCAAAGTTTGTTTACAGTCCAGTAAAAGAGTTCATTTCTACCCAGTTAATACAGTGTGTTATTTAGTAGTATAATTGAAGATAATACAGTGTTAGTGAAGGATGGATTTATTCAAGGTCCTTGTAGTCGGATGACCTGCTAGTTGCAGGCATTCGAAGGGCACCGTGCCAGGTGCAGGATACTGTGTGGCCAGCGGTGGCCGCATAGCGTAGCCAGCTGCGGAGCTGGCGCCGAGGAAGGCGGGGGAGGACCCCTGTCTTATCAACTGACGGCGCCGGGAGGCTGGAGTCGTCGGTCCTCGGAGGACGCGCGCGCGGGCGCGTGGGACTCTGAGGAGGGCCTTGGAGGACGCGTGCGTGGGCGCGCGGTACTCTGAGGAGGAAGACCGCGGAGGTCCGCGGAGGGCGCTGCTGGACTCTGAGGAGTGGTCCTCAGAGGTCCGCGCGCAGAAGAGGCTGAGGAGCCTGAGGAGGTCCTCAGAGGAGTGCGGAGGACGCACGAAGAGGCTGAGGGAGAAGACCTCAGAGGAGGCGTCAAGAGGGCGCACAAGAGACTGAGGAGGAAGACCTCAGAGGAACAAACCGAGGAGGCTCGGAGGAAGCCCTCAGAGGGCAGGAACTAAAAAAGTGAAGTGTCAGTGTGAATTGTAGGTCTTTTGACATTTTGGAACTTTATCTTTTTAACGTTTGACATTTTATAGTTTTATTATTTTGTATGTTCTTTTAAATTTTTGGAAATGGAACTGGAATATGACACCTTACTACACTTTCAAGAGGATACATCTCATCGCATAAAAAGGATTTCGGAAAGGATGCAAAAGGTTCCTCTTGATGTTAGCACAAAAAGTTATTACAAAATACTTTTAAATAATTTGGAAGGTTTATGGAAGAGCTTTATGCACGGTCATATGGAGTTACTGAAAAACACGCCACGGAAGATTATAAAAGACCTTGATTATATGAAAGAAGATCATTACAGCATCACAGAAGAAATATATTTGGAGTGCAGAACGGAATTAGTTGAGACGATTAACGATGACAGGCGCACAATAATTATACAGGAACCACAGGAATCAAAATGTGTGGAGGAAAATCACTCTGACGGGAGCTATGATAACGGCGACCCCTTGTGTCCTATAGACGTCGTGGAAAGAGATGTGAGTGTACTGGCTGATGAGAATTTGACACAGTTGGAGCCGGTTGTTTCTGCAGAATGCGAATTTAGGGGAAATGAACATGCTTTAACGGCGGCAGAGGAATCTCCAGAGGTGGTGCAGGTATTTCCAACTCGAGAGGTAGAAGTTGAAGCTGAATTGCCCAAGGTACTGTCACACACCCAAGATGACAAATACTGCACGGAGGAGTTTCGGGAGGAAACTGTTCAATTGGACGGAAGCGTTTTGGTGGGACTTCCTGACAATTTTAAAATACTACACAGAAGTAAAAACAATAAATCCAAGCGTTTCAAACCAGTGAATCTAGTTCCCAAACATAAATTCTGCAACGGTCCATTGGTTATACGGAAAGACAGATACGAATATGTAAAGAAGGTGCGATTTAAGCGGTTTGTTGCAAGGTATGGCTTGGGTACATCTTTAAAAACCATTTACAACAAACCACTTTGTTTCTGTTCGCACAAACCAGGATAAATTTTATCCCACCAAAAACATTCACTTGTAAAAAGAACCAAGTCTCGCCTCTCAGTTGTTCTACTGTAAAAAGTTGTGAGATCCATGTGATGCCAAGTCGGTTATTGATTTATTCAAGGACTACTTCAGGGAACTTTCATCTTAAGCTATTGCATAATTAGGTTACAGACATCATCTTATAGTAACCATATCGATATTTAAAATCTTTTATATTTACAATAACTAGAATGACCCGGCCATCGCACCAGACTATCGTATCTGACAAGCAAATAGTGTGCGATTGCCAAGTCATTCTAGTTATTGTTAATATAAAAGTTTTTAAATATCGCTATGGTTACTGTAAGATGATGTCTGTTTCGCAATAGCTTAAGATGAAAGTTCCTGAAGTAGTCCTTGAATAAATCAATAAACTTGGCATCACATGGATCTCACAACTTTACAGTAGAACAACTGAGAGGCGAGACTTGGTTCTTTACAAGTGAATGTTTTTGTGGATCTTTTTTGTAGGTAGTCTTCCTCTTTCTCTTTCTGGAACGACTTCTTAAGTCTCAGCTACAGATCATCAGGTCCTCAAAGCCCATCCGCAAAGTTAACTTTGTAATCCTATATATTTGTATGGAAATACAAAGTTAATTATGCGGTTGCAACCTGAATTTGCATAATGTTATAGTTTTCCTTTATTCATACACTAAATACAAGTTGTATTCTAAGTTTGAAGATCCTCAGTCTGCTAGAAGTACCTTAGAATTTTGATGATCGGTCAGTCAGTCAGGCAGAAAATTAAGAAACTTTGACTAACTATAACTTCTAAAGTACTGGTATAAATTAGATGAAATTTAAAATCTATCGTGTCTATGCATTGCTTGATAAGATATTTTGAAATGAGGGTTCTAAACTTATCAACAAGGGAGTTATGGGGGGGTCGAAAATGGCCTGAACGGGTTCGAGAAAAGGATGGTACGGCCGTGCCGCTTTCAGCTCGACTTGGTGGGGGCACTGCCGTGCCCCCAGATGTTCGATTGTTAAAAGGTAATTTGATTTTTATGAAACATGTTTATGTTCTAAAGTTCAGGTTGATTCATTTGAGTTCATGTTTGTATAACTAATCTTTAGGTTTTATAATTTTGTAAACAGGATTAAAAGTAAGTTAACAGGAATTTTGTAAAGGTAGTCATTGATTTTCAAACTATTAAGTTTGAGGTTTAGGTTCTTATGTTGTTTAGGTTATTTTTATCAAACCATATTGTAAAAGGACAAATTACCATTTCTAATGGCACTTTGTCCTTGGTGGGCGGTATGTTTACATCTTGACGTCAATAGATGTCGTTAGGATCGATATAGAACGCGGTATGACTTTGTTCACGGGAATATTATATAAGATCCAAATCATTCAATGTTTGTTAGTACAGTCCAATAAAAGAGTTCATTTCTACCCAGTGAATACAGTGTGTTATTTAGTAGTATAGTTGAAGATAATACAGTGTTAGTGTAGGATGGACTTATTCACTCTCTATTAGAAATTATTCAAAAGCTCCACGGTGAATTTTTTGATTCCAAACTTCAATAAATTTTAAAAATCAATTGGTACTTTGGCATTTAAATGACCATTTTAGATTTACGTTCCCATTTTTTTTTTAGTAAGATAACAAGAGTTTCTTAAACTAGTCAAGAAAAAGGCTGAATCGACCCCACTATCGACCAAATTAAAACAGGTAATCGTTTTTGCAACGCTTGAATAGCGTCATGATTCTATAATTGGTCCTTGTCATACTTTATGGCGCTACTCGGTATATTTACGTATTTCAAAGGAAGTTATTCGAGAATTACTGAACACGGAAAAACTGGCATAGGAAAAATAGTCTAAGCCCTACGTTACCTGAGTTGAATTTAGATTATAGGCTGTTGTAGATAAACTAATAGTTTGATAAACGAAGTCATAATGTACAAGATCACACGAGTCTACCGCTTGCATAAGACTGAAAATACTGATAACAAAGATTACGAAAGGGGCAAACCATATATTATACGGAAATCAAGTTTATAAAAAAGTAATGAGTAAGTAAGCTTTTCAAACTGATTACCGCATTATGCGGGATAACAGTATGTAATTAATAAATAAAGAGCGCGTGAAGTATGATTGCACTAGTCGTTACTTGTAAGTAGCATTCAGGTGCAGTGTAACTTTTTACTGATTTGATACAATACTTTTTTGTTACATTTTATTTTTACAATGTTAAAGAACACATTTAAAATAAAGTTTCCTCTTTGCCGCTACTCATTTCCACAAATTCATAGAAATCTTGCATTCAACTAATGAAATTAGGCATCCTATGTAGGTGCATACCATCATTATACATGACACTTAGTTATAGTGTGAGTAGATTAAGTATGTTCTTTAGGTTAATACCTTACGGATTGCAACAGGGCTCTCGCCTTTGGCCATTGGAATTATCGTCTTATTACTGGAAATACAGAATGCAACTTATGGCTAGTAATAAGATCCGAGGCTTTTTGCCAAACTTGCCTGTTTTGACATTCAATTATGGCAATGGATGAATATTATTCTTAGTAAGCTGTAAGTATATTTACTTCACCCAGCTTCTGTCCAAGAAACTGCAAATATTTGCATGAATGGAACACACATGTAACTTGCGTACAATACGCGTAAAACAAAGGCACGGTACACACCACAAACAAAGGCAGACGTGACATGGGTGTGGTTGAATTCTCTCGCAATGTGGAAACGGGAAAGAAAGGATTTCGTGATCCGATAAAATCTACTTAAGTGGGTGGAGTGCACGTGTTGACTTTTGCCCTGTGACGCGACGCGGCTGTTGCGAATTTGCACAATGCAAAACCCCAAAAGACGATTCCGTGAGAGGAACTGACTTCCTTATTGCGTATGAATGCTATAAATGTATGCTTGTTACATATTGTAGTTGAGGAACTTCAATTTGATTGTCAGTTCCTATATAACTTTCCTTCGCAGAGCTGTGATGGGCTGACGGCTGACTGTATTTGTATAACGTCGTGTTGTTGTATGATTATTTATACAACTTTCATTATATAGGCAGCTAGTAATAGGATAATTATTAAAAGACATCTCTGTGTCGTGGAATTGACAGTTTTTTTTTGTAATAAATAGAGTAATTCCAGAGAAAGGTTTATATACATAACACTTGCTGGAAAATGACTTTTTTCCCGCAGGAAAACGAAATGCAGGGGTGATACCGCTAACGGGCCGCTAGTTACCTAATAAAGCTACCGCAGCTTATATGTTTTTCTAGGCGATTCAATCAAATGCCTTTAACAAACAAAGGAATGTTTTCAAAAGTAAATTCATGATCAGTTCAGTGATACTTTGTGTCAAAACAGCACCGGTTATTGTTTTCGAAAACCGTTACGATGCTATATTTTTGTTAGCCTTCCTTACGTGAAACTTGTAAAACATATGAGTGAGACTAATCCTAAATTGATGTCACATCAAGGATCTATTATTTTATTATATTTGATACAGCTAATATGTCCAACTTATTTGAGCTGAAAACCGGCAACTTATCTATATAAACAAATTGTCAATTATCTCACCATTATCGTAAGTAGGGCAGGCGATGGCACTCGGCAAGATGGCGGGTTGGCGAGTGCGGGTCCCGTCACAGGCTACAGGCAATAGTGTGCTCGGTGACACTGCAGGAGTTTATATACCGGCTGCTTTACCTATGAACTTCGTGCGACCCGCGCTGGCGCATCGCGACGGTGCATCCATGAGCTAGTAGAAGTAAGAAACAGTAGGAACAGATTCATACAACCAACTAAACTGATATTGCGACTCAAAAGAGATGTTAAGCCAGTCGCTTTGCCACCTCAAATAAAGAATAAGAATAGAAGAGTATCTGTAGCTTTGGGATAAGAATCAAGAAATGAAGAATTTGGTAGTCAGTTGCAGTCAAGGCTTCTGTAGCTCAGTTGGTAGAACAGTGGGACGGTCACTCCACGGTCTTGGGTAAAGTGCCGGCCGTAACTAACGTTATTTCGATTTCATATTTTTGATTATGTAAATATTAGCTAAGTAAAATAATCCTAAAAATACACGTCAAGTATTTTTGGCAAAATACATTCATTGAAATCACACACATTCTCTCATATTTATGCTCACAAAAAGATCGACCCCTTACTTTTTCAGGTGAGTACTTAACTCTTTCATAGTTACTAGAATAGAGCACATGCCAATGCTAGAACTAAATTTTTTTTATACTTATGTTTAAATACATTGTATATTGATAAGAAATAAATGAATCGAATTTAATTGAAATTGAACAAATGATAAGTTTTAAATGCAAGTTAGGTCATTATTTCAAAGCTTTACCATTTCTTACTGTGGCGTCGCATCACGATATTGGAAGTGCAGTACAACTCATATATCTAACACGCGTGCGCGAAACGTTAGCGACAGTTTGCTTTTACTTTTATTGGAAAACAATGTGAAAACTACTCTTACTCTTTATAAATGGACTCAGAATTGGACTCTAACCGCAAAATGGAAAGGGTAACAGAAGATTCATTCGACCCTCTTCTGCATTTTTGCGAGTATCACTTGTTACATGGCCAGAGTTGCTACTGTCAAATTCTCAAAGTATAAAAATATCAAAACGACAAAATGTGATACAAGTAATAATAATTCTAAGCAAATTTTAATCCAAGAAATTTGACATTCGTGGCAATCATCTTCTTAGTTACCTTGACTTCCACTGAGCTTCCAGTAATTTTCAGTTAAAGTCAGTAAGCGTCAAATTCGTCGCTAGCATTGAATGAGCCATCTATATAGGCGCCCCGCCTGCCATTTCCCTGATTTGTGCACGAAAATTCATTTGCGGAGTTTTATTTTGTATAAATATGGCATAAAAATAAAAATACACGATTGCTGCAGATTGAAACAAAATATTGATGTAGTTGTATTTAACTAAAATTGTGTACATCGCACTAAAATGTACACATTTGGTTAGATTCTGTCTTTCGCACAGTTTAACCGTGGATTATTTATTGTATACAGATGTTTACCTACGCTCTGCCTACCCCGCAAAGGATATAGGCGTGATATTTGTATGTACGTATGACTGTAGGTATCTTCCGTCATAGATACAAATACAAACGTTAAGGAACAGCCACCATGACATGACGTCCATGACACGAAGCTAAAGTTCGTTCATAGTCATGAAAGCACTTTAACACTCGACATTCAACGCATCTTTAGGCGCTACGGATGATTCACCTATATCTTCAGTCAATAAAAGTAACTAAATAAACAGATAGGTAATAAAGTTTCAGAATATTTCAGCTAACTATACTTCATTCTCATTTTGCCAAATGGTGCTAGTTTAGAAGAGACCTGGTCTCTCTCTTTTCGTGTGGGACACCAAGTCATTCAATGACCCAATAAACCCTGGTCACACCTCGGACACTCCCATACAACGGGCTCGTTATAGACAACTGTCATTTTTACTTGTGTATGTGTGCGTGACGACAGGCGTGTGAGTGCAGGGTTGACATTCGTTTTGTTTTGATACACCTGATGACTACGTACAGTATCTACCAAAGAGGATGTAATAAATAAATAATGTACGTACCTACTACCTAGTTGCAGCTAATTTAAATTTTTCCAATAATTTTATTATGAAAGATATCCATCCGAGACTCTAAGGCGAACTCAGTTCAATGTTCGCGCCTTTTTTTATAGATATGAATATGGCACCTCCTTCGTTTCAGTCTAATACAAGAAACTACGATGAAACCTTCTTGGATGAAACGAACATGCAACAAGTCCAGCGCCATACCTAGCACTTTGGTTTACTTAAGTCTTTACTAATTTTTGACATTTCGCGGGCGGGGGCGGGTAAGCGGCGCTGGTGCGGGGGGGTGAGTGTCCGTTCTGTATGTAGTACTATACTACATACTATTGTCTATTCTGTGCCCTGGTGTCAGAGTTTTTTGACCTGGTGTAAATGGCTTTCTAGGATCCCGTTCCTAAAAATGCAAAAAAAAACGGAACCCGGAAATAAGATGATTTTTTGGTCCGTCTGTCTGTCGGTCTGTCTCTCGGTCTGTCAAGACTCTTTATCTCGAGAAATTGTCTAAAGAAGGATATTTTTTTAATTTAAGCTTTTGATCTATAGTAGGTTCTTCATTGAAAGTTCTTCAGTTTGATCATTTAGGGACAGTTGGTCGTTTGGTACAACTCTGTCCTGCTATATCAAAGCGCAGCATATGAAGTCAAAAGAAGACGCTGAGCTCACGCATAACATAGCGTATAGGTATTGATAATTGGCAGGCAGTTTTTTAGTTTTTCACTTGTCACGTAATTCATTCATTTAGAAGCCTACATAATATGCGGAACGAATATTTTCAGGATGTATAAAGACTCGTAAATACCAAATGAAATATGACATCCAAAAAAATGTTATAAGGTATCTTTATTGCACATAATTACTTGCCGTGTGCAGTATTTTAATGTGTGTAATAAACTGTTACCTTCTTACGATAATATATACCAGAAGACCATTGACCCCGGCTTATTGGTCAGGGTGGCTGTAATCATAAAAATACTAGGCAGTAGCAAGATGGTCTTTGCTAAGTTTGGTATAAAATGTTCAGTACTAAAGTCCAGTAGGTAGTAATGTAGGTACAGTAATGTTGTTTGAAAACTAAAAAAATACGAGTTCAAAAATGAGTTTGCAAAGTTTTTAGTTCAAAGGTGTGTGGGAAATAAAATATTAGAAAATAATATAAAATGTACTTAATGATTCAGATGAAGGTGATGTGTATATATTCTTTATTGTTTACAGAAAAGTTTCATTGAACCAGCAAATCTACCTACTCATTTAAAAAACCAACTTGTACCGGTGTTTGTATGAAAACCCAGTAGTAGTTGGTTGGTGTAACAAACATTTAAACATAAATTTGCAACTCTTTGTTCTAATTCTCTTCGGAATTTATCACTACAACATTCGTTGTCGGCTCCATTTTCAGCTAAAAAAAAGAACTCAAATATTACAGATATTTATATTGTATGTTACAAATTTTTGAGGCCCGGTATTATATCCTAATAAACAGCATTAGTGCAACATTCAAAATGTCCGATTCAAAAATTGTGAAACTCTACATCTATGACCCTTGCCCATCCTGTTCTGCTGGCATTTGTAAAACCTTAGAAATAACATACATTAGGTACTACGTAAGTACACTCGCTACAATAATTTACTGTAAACTTTATTATAACAATATTGAAAGGCTATAAAATATGAAGCACCATTCGTACCAAGTAAATCATAAACGTGCGTGCTCTTTAAAACTATTTCAACACTATAAATAATATCTCTGAAGTTATGAACGGAATTATGGTAAAGCAAATTGCGTATTACCAGATGTTCCCATTCAGGTGTTGGTTGTAAATGAATAGTGACGTAAATACGACATAGTAAATGATTGGATCTAATAAGTAGCAGTAAGGTGACAGATGCCTAATACCTTTGTGTACCTTGTTGAATAACTTGTGTCATATTGTTGAAAAACAGGGTCAAAACAGAGAGTTTACAGAAAGATTACTCGACCCTATTTAGGATTTTCGCGATTGTCACTTGTTACATTGCTATCGTCAAAAATCTCAAAGTATAAGAATATGAAAACAACAAAATCTGATACAAGAATGTAATGATTCTGAGCCAATTTTAATCCAAGAAATATGACGTTCGTGACTACCATCTTTATAGTTTCCTTAAATCCCTAAGCGATTCCAGTTCATTCAAGTTAGCGTCAAAATCATCTCTAGTACTGAGGGATCCACCTGTAGAGGCGCTCCCGGCGCTGTCTCCCTAATTTGTAGTACTATACTAAGGGCCTACCGCTCAAACCCGAGCGGTATCTACTAGGTACGTGGATAGTAGTATCATGATTAATACTTAAAGTCCACCAATTGAGTACCGGTATCTACGTACCTAGCAAGTACTGGTCATATTTTATTTCTTGTAGGCGATAAATTCTATACATAAGACATCAACGCGTGCATTTAATAATTTATATTTTTGGTATACAAAAACTCATTTACTCAGTTTTAGAAGAACCATAATTTATGAATTGAAAAAAGTTAAAATAATATTCTAAGTATATTAATTTTGATGTGGTGGATTCCCAAATCAATAATTGCGCAGGGCAGAGATCCTTCTTTTCTTTCTTTTATATATTCATTTTGTAATTTAATTTTATACTGAGTGTAATTTTAAAAAATTCGGTGTTCATCAGCTACCCATAGCTATTTAAAGTAGCTCCATAGCTCCTTAAAGTGATTGTTGGCAGATTGAACTTAAGGTGTTAAATGACATCACAATTTTAAATTGTTTTTCTAAATATAATGAACATCATGCTAGACATGTGTAAAGCCACATTTTAAGTCATACAGTGGAAATTACACAGCGTACTTTCCGCACTGATGGCAGCCACATGTCATATATTGTCATGTCTTTGTTTTCCAATGCCATCAGCTGATTTCCATCGTACATCTTCTTCCGTCTAATATAAATTATTGAAAATCAATCACAAGCACAGAAATAAAACGCCACATAATTATTTTTCTTTTTATTTGAGTATCAAAAATATGATAACTTACTATAGAGTTTATTTACAAAAGTAAAAAAGGAGAACATTTTCAGGCAGTATCTTTGAAGTATGATCGTAGTATTTTATTTAAAGTTATATGAGTATTTTTCAGAAGAAAGTGTAATAGTATAAAATATGATAATTTAAAAAGTGTATAAATACAGCCTCTTTTGTTGTAGGTACATACCTAATCTGATTTAAGTAGTAAAATACATGAATAGGTTTCTTTGCCTGCGACAAATCATACTCCTGTAAATACACGATCATACAAAAACTTCAACTTATCATCTTACTACGTAAATCACTTCAGTCAATAGCCAGTGACTGCACTAGGCTAGGTGTATAAATAGGCTTCTACCGTTGGTAGTAGCGACCTCTATGTGTCTACTGCTGGTAGTATTGACCCTTGTAGTCTAGGGCTGCTCTGTCTTCGTGGTATTTGGTTGCCTCTGGGTTGTTCTTTGATTCTTGCGCGGCACGTTCCTGGAAAAGATACAAGCAATAATAAATACGGGGTGTAAGAGACGGTGTAACGAAAACTTTGCAGGCGTGCTACGACCATGAAACTAAATAACTTTCTCCATGGAACATATTGTGATAAACGGAAAATATTTTCCGTTGTCTTATTTACTAGAGTTAGGATCCATCCTCGTTTATTTTTATTCGTGATACTTTGAATCGCTAACTAGGTTTATGTTTGTTGTATTACATCAAATATTTTTCCTTTATTTAATGTCATCAAAATACGACAAATTAATTATTATTATTATATTATTATGCACCATATGACCCTTACAATACAACGTGTTACAAAACAACCAATAAAGCTGAAAGGGTGTGGAAAGATCCGTTGCAAAGAGTCAATTAACAAAAAATTAGAGCCGTAGTATCGTTTTTGAAAACTATGAAAATATCATTTTTTTATTAAATTACACTTATTTTTAATCGTGGCATCGCAGCACTAATTTTGACAGCTCAAAGTTCAAATGAAGTTACCGACGCGGCTAAGCGCAGTTCGGTCTACATTGCTGGCTATTACATGAATAACAACAATACAAGAAACTAAGTCAACCAGCAATGTATGCCGAAGCGGACTTTGTTCGCCAGGTAGTGTAGCACCTGACCTAGACTAGTGATGTGATTATTTTATCGACTGATGATAATAAAAAATATTCTTTTTTTTGGTTAGTTGTGTAACAGGTTGTATAGTCTATGGATCTCACAATATAAATTATAGACTATAATCTTAAACTTAATTTGTTGCGACTTTTTTACAATAAACATGATTAATATGTGGTAAGCAGTTGCCTAACACAATAACATGATGTTGATCGCTGGTGTCTCAAACTCGTAGAAGAGAAATAATTCTTTAACCCTTTAACAGGCAGAGCCGGTCATTTTTTTCATTCATTTTGACATCTATTGCGAACAGCTAAGGTTCACTTTTCGATAAACCACTAGACCGCCAAGTGACCTTGACATCGTCTTCGCGTGATCTCGAGAAATTGAGCGACCGACAGGCACGCATATTCATTAGTGTGTAATATGAGGCGTGAAATATTTTTGGAAATGTCTTATCGGTAGAAGTGGGCACACGGCTTTTTGTTGTATAAAATACTAGCTTTTGAAAGGTTTTATTCGTATTGAACATTGTAGAATGTTGTCTTGTTTATTTGTTTTGGAATAAGTGACGATAAATCGTAATTATGTAAAATACGATCGAAATAAAAAAAAAAAAAATTTATGATGTTGAAAGCTGTGATTAAAAGGAATCCTATATATTTTTTACTAGTTCATCTACCTTATCAAGTTTAGGATCAAGTAAACTTACCGCGTTGGCCCTGATTCCCTCGTAGATCAGGTCCAGTCCCTTCTGGATTTCAGGGGAGACGGGGGGAGGGGTGGGGATGTGGTCTCCCTTGACCCTGAAGCCGAACTCATCAGCGGTGTACTCCACGGTGATGACCTGGCCGTCAGGAGCCGTGTAGGAGTACGAACCGCTCTGAACCAAAGCGTTCTGGTCTTCGCCAACTGGTCTTAAGAATCCTGACTCTTGAGCCGTGATGTGATTGCCGGTTTCGTAACTGGAATGAGAAAAAACAGAGTGTAAAGTAAGTGGTAGGTAACAAAAAAGCAGTTAGGCATTACAGAAAGAATTGACTAACACAGTTCAGATGATCTAAATTTATCCTATTGATTAACTTAATCTGAACTGTAGGGACCAAAATAGTATGCGTGATTCAAGTGATTCGATTGTGAGTAGGTATGTAGTGCAATTTCATATCACTTATAAAGACATCAATATTCCAGCCTTAAAATGCTGATTGTAATCAAAAATTCTTCTAAGCTTTGTGTGCTAAAAGAATCTAGTTCAGCAGGAACTCTACATAACTCGTCTTTGTTATCTCCCCCATTGTTTCACTTGAACACAATACTAACTTAATGATGTCGTATTGGGCAAGTCACGGTCAAGTGGGCGGTGAAATTGCATGCAGAATTATGTATCACCATTATGTGATAATACTCAGAATGTACGTAATATGTTCCGGCGTTCTAACTAGCCCCTGCCAGCGGAAATTAGACACACTCGATTGGATATTTGAATAGTAATTAATGGCAATTAAACTTATTACAATTTTACTTCATAACTAATACTTATTTGTTTAATGTTTAGTCGTCTATACATCCGTTACATTGAGTCTTTTCTGAATTACTGCTAAAACGTTACTGACTTGATTGATATAAATAATCATCAAAAGTACTTACGACGTCTTGTAGCTTCCATCAGTTCCCTGTTCTTTGTCAAAATGGATGATGGGGATGAAGGTCGTGGTCTCTAGGGATTTCGGCCTGAAGTCTTCAATCTTGGCGGGCTGTCGGAACTCTTGCGGCTGCTGCTGGCGGTAATCCTGCTGTTGCTGTCTGTAGTCGTTCTGGGGCTGGTAGTTGTTGTAGTTCTGCTCGGCTGTCTGCTGGTCCTCGGAGGCGGCTTGAGGCTCAGGCTTGGGTACTCTTCGCTGGGGAAGAGCTGCCGCAAGGGACAGCACGGCGGATACTACTATCTGGAAAACGAAAGATGGCAGATTATTAGATTGAATTTTTATTATCAAAAGATGATGGAGATCTTCATGCAGCAAACATGCCAGGACAAAAAAAGAGTGAAGGAAGACATAGAGCTCTTGAGAATAAAATGCATAGAGATACTCGTAGTGTACTACATCTCTTAAGGAGATAGCTAAATACACTAAACTCTACATAAAAATTATAAAGTTGTGTTGACACAAGTTCTATTACCTTTACCTTTACAGCCACAACAGTCCACTGCTGGACATGGGCCTCCCCCGTATTGGGGGGTATTGCCATACTCACCACGCTTGGCAGGCGGATTGGCGAGCGCAGTGCAAGATGTTTAATTCACAGGGAGCGCTGCTGCCCATTCCCTGGATAATTATCCCTTAGTCGCTTTTTACGACACCCATGGGTAGAATTGGGGTGATGCTATTCTAAGCCGGCATCACACGGCAAAGTTCTATTACGTAAACTTAAAAACACAGAACAACACTTTGAATTCGGTATCTGCCTTTGATCTACGTAAGACAAATGAATGAGCTCATGTTCTGAAAGATAACACGATTTTATTAATAAATCAGCTGATGTCAGACCAAGAAGCTTAATCATATTCGTAATGTTGCAAGATAAGATGTAGCAGATGCCAGATACAATAGTCATTGTGAAACAGCCTCATTCGCCACGCCAGGTTGGGCGAAAGTGGGCTGCGTAACTTGTATTGGCACTCACATATCCACAACTACATACTATTGTCTGCAGATCCTCTTGACTTTTGGATACGCTTTGTTTACGTAGACAGCTCATGTCAGAAGCTATTACACCATTGACTCGCTGAATGTTGAGTCAAAGTTATAGTATTACTTGAGGTTGTTACAGAAAACAAAGTATGCTAATTTGTCATTCAGAATTAGGCATGTCTTTTTCAAAGAGCATGTATGAAATGTGAGATGAAATGAGAAAAAAATGTTTCCGCAACAGAATGCGTGAAATTTACATAAATAATTTGTTGATTACCTTCTTCAAATGTATGAAATACAATTATTTTCGTACATATCCAATTTGTTTGACATGAAAAATATTTAATTATCACAAACATAATCTAAGCCGTAAGACTATTCTAACAGATGATACATCATGATGTTTTGTATAACTGTACGTGCCACTTATATTTTAAGACGAGTAACTAGCAATTAGTACATGTAGTTTCATTTTATGGAAGTCTTAACGAGATGCATGAAAAAATGTTATGTAAGTACTGAGTGATTGCAGGCTCCTCCAAAAATGGGCTCTTGAGTAAAATGGTATACGGGGTTTTAGGGACGGTGTACCGAAAACTTTGCAGGCATGATCAGACCATCAAACTGAACAACGTTTACTATGGAGCCAATGGTGGGAAACGAAAAAATTTTTCCGACCTCCCATACAAAGTCAGTCAAGAGATCGTGAATTTTATATGGGAGGCCGGTTTTTTTTTTTCGTTACCTACCATTGGCTCCATGGTAAAAGTTGTTCAGTTTGATGGTCTGATCATGCCTGCAAAGTTTTCGGTACACCGTCCCTAACACCCTGTATTCAATAAACAATTTACTTGCAATCGGGCTTCTGCAGTAGCAATTGTTTACCCCTTAGTGAGTAGTTGTGATGTTACATCCTCTATGTGCTAACCAATCATTTGTAGTGTTTCGTATATTGCACTTTTTGTTCAGTGTTTTTATCATTACAAAATACCTACTCGCTTTCTTGCTTCATTTGTCTATTTTGGGTGTGCAGTGATTATTGTTGCACTGGTAGAGCCAAATATGCTCAGTTCATTACGTACCTAGTTATTTTCTAATACATCGTAAGAAGAATATCGATTAACATAGCAATCCATTTTCTACTGACTGTGTGTTTTAACTGTTGCTCCGACCGAAACTGATTTGAAATAAGGGCAGGAAGATAATAATGATGATAGCAACTGGTTTCGAAAAGTAACACAAAAAAAGTAAAAAAAACACAAAAACCCTTCGTTTGTGAGGCGTCTGATGTGGGACGCCTAATGTACCGTCAAAACTGATTTGACAACTGTCATCACACACAACCTGACAACCAGGCTTATTTGAAATAAGCATTTCTTTTGCAATTACTGACAGTTATATATTACGTTTGCGTCCCATTCACAAATAGCAAATATTGTCAATGTGACAGAACCAGTCTACGAACGTAACCCGAAAACCTAAACCCAAATATTGCGGCCTAGAAACAACTATTATACAATCGTAATAACAAAACAGTACGACATGTTTGCAAGTGATAGGCTACTAATGACATGATAGATAGTCTTTCTTTTTCGAGTGGGACACCGAGTTGCTCAACGACCCCATGAAAATAACGAATGAAAATGACGAATGATAGATAGTGTAAAGTAAGAATTAGTATCACAATCTTGCGTCAAATCTCTATCGTACAAATAATTATCAAAAACTACCTAAGCTATAGGTATTCCTTTGCTACTCCAACTTTTATATCTGCAAATATTACGAAATTGTAGGTATCATAAAATCAACTCTGAGATGATGGTTATAATCAAACTGTATTATGATATAAATTAGAACACCATTTCGTCATAGAGTGAGCGAAGGGCTAGGTATAGTGAGTAGTTTACTTAGCGAAATTACTCTATGATCACCAGCATATCAACTTACTCATTGAGGGGCCAACTTAAACTGGTTTTTACATAAATACTGAGAGGATCCAGTAAAGTTGACCCCTTTAATGAATAAGTTGATATATTGGCGATAGCCTATCTATCTGAAGACGTAGTGAATATATACAAGCATCTACTTTAATTAGGTAAACTGGCAGCTTAATTTACAATGCTGCAGTAAATCTTACAAATTACTAACATTTGCCGGTTGTTAAACCTACTGATATATTAGGTACTATAACAAAGTCTAGGTAAATAATGCTGAGTTGAACAATTATTAATTGATGTTAAAGATATTACACTTAAATGCTGCCTAGTATTCCACGTAGAACCGCACAATCATAAACATTTAAAAAGATGTTGTACGAGATAAGGCAGTGGATGAAGCAATAATTAAATGCAGGTATTCGAAGATATGTCAAAGTTCAGCGCCGACGCGCTGGCCTTATTTGGGGCGGCTCTTGCAACAGCTGATCGCAGGGAATCCTCTAGCACTTGACGCAATCCACCGATCCCTTTCCAAAAATTATCACTCTTATCAAAATGTAGGTCAGCGTATCAAGGGCGTGGCGTTACTGGGTTAAGGGCGTATCAGGGACTCACCAGGAGCTTCATCGTGGTGTGTGACGTGCGGCGGTGAAGCACGTGGAGGCTCGTGAACTATGTCAGAGTGGTAGTAGTGCGCTCACTTTTATACTACACCCCTGCCACTTGCTCGCGCTGCTCCGACCCATCACACTTTCATACACAATCTGCCTCTGCAATACGCTGCAGCAGCCAACGCCTTGGTTTTTTCGATTTTATTATCGATATCAGTAGTCGTGACTGCTGGGTTGACTCTGTTATCGTTAATTTGCTTACAGTGAAACAGATTACTAAAGTGCATCACGATTATAGTCCGACCTATAAACTTCGTTCTTAATTAAACGATTGCAATTTAGTCCAAATAAATCTCATTCTCTACAATGGTGTACCTTATTTCAAGACCTAGTTTTTGATTAGGTAACAGAGGTCCAATAATTTTTACTCGTTACTGGAAATCTCAAGGGGGTATTAAATGATTATGAAATTTCGTTGGTTCTGCTATAAAAAGGTGCATTCATTCACAGCAGATAAGTAATAGCTGTCCGCTTCTAAACGTATGCCTCCCCCAGGTACAATCTCCCGTTTTCACAAATCAGTCAAGCAATAGCAGCAAAAGCCGAAGACCTTATAAAATATACAGCTAGAGAAAACCAATGAATGGATTTTAAAATAACTTCATGAATTTATTTTCGTGTGCCGTTTATACTGTATCCATTGACGTGACTTGTTATTCTTAAAATACCCTACATTATTATTTTAATTTCTAATTCTATTGTTTTTCTTCAAATATAATATAATTGTATAATATCAAAGTCTAAAACATCCGAGGTGATTTAAGTGGTTGTTAGTTTGCTATTTTTTTATCTAAAACCAGACGATTATTAAAGCGAAGCTGATTAAATCGGAGTAACTTTGACAAAAACTTTATGTGGGTAACTTACATATTAATAAACAATACTTAAACTAAACAGTGATTCAGTCATGACATAATCACATATAACACATCAATTTTATTAAGTGACAATATGGACCGGACTATGTCTTTCTTCTTTCGTGTGGGACATCGACCTGATAAACCCTAGTATCAGATTTTTCAAACCGTCTTCCACTAGTAGTAAGCTAAAGATACAAATCACGCCTATATCCCTTGCTGGGCAAGCAAAGCGTTAACGGCTGTAAAAACGACCATTCACACCACGTCTGATAAAAGTTTGAGATTTCCGTCTCTTCGTCTTTTATTAACTTTCTATCTTTTAGCTTTCCGTCTCTGAAATTTTTGATTTACGTATTATTTATCAGGTTATAGGTAGCTAGTGCCCGCAAAGTTCTCATCACTTATCTATCATCGATGTTGATCAAGACATTTGTCTGCCACAATTCCAAACATCAAATACATCGCTAAGTTTTTAAGTGATGGATGCATATGATACTTACAACAGACAACAACTTCACACCAACCATTTTACAGTTTTATTATATGTATAGATTACAAATTTTTTATTAGGTTATTACAAGTCACAGATTATTAAAATCAGTAGATGTTTCATTGTGACCTAATGTAATGTAATGACCTACATTTCTACACAATATTTTCTAGGTAATAGAAGTGAGATTAAGTCCACATTCGTTTCGTAAATTCAGAGGCAAAGATCACAGTTTGAAACATGTGTTTGACAATCGGAGTCGAAGATTACAAGACATTTGATGAAAAACAAGTATGAAATCGTTTGTCTGCATTCAGTGTCATATCACAAATTAGGGAAACGGCGCGCGGGGCGCCTTACCAGATGGCTCACTCAGTACTAGCGCCGATTTTGACGCTTACTAACTTTAACTGGAAATAACCGGAATCTCAGGGGAAGTCGTTTAGGTACCTAACCTAAGAAGGTATATAGTTGACACGAACGTCAAATTTCTTGGATTTAAAATTGGCTCAAAATCATATTATGACGTTATTTATCAGATTTTGCTGCTTTGATTTTTTATACTTTAATATTTTTGACATAAGCTACCTTGGCTATGTAACAAGTGATAATCGCGAAAATCCGTAATAAGGCCGACTGAAATTTCTTTATACTCTCTATTTTGTGGTTATATTACTTATAGAAAAACTACGGATGTAAATACTTGTTTCATCTTTACATTATTAACGTGGGTAAAATTAATAAATTATCAACCGTTGTAATGTAGGGAAAAGCAACAATAAAAAAGAAACTGTGATACATGGCCCGACCTGTTAGAAAATGCCTCGCTCTCCCCCACATCTGCAACCGATCAACCTACCCCTGGGATTACTAAGTTAAACTAGTTTTCCATTAGTCCTACTAGCTCGAAAGCCAAGTGTATGGAGCATGCTGCACCTAAGAGAAGAGTTCTAAAATTTGGTACACTTAATCTGTAGGGTAAAGGAAGCTATTTGACCCGTAGTAAGTACACCATTTTTTTTAAATCCTGTGAGGTTATGACGTCATATATTTTTTGTATGGTAAAATAAAACTTTTTGTTTTAAAACCTATTGTGCGTGGTATCAAATGAAAGGTCTTGCTAGCCCGATTCTAAAAAAAACAACACATTATTATATTTAAGTCATATGTTACAAATTAAATAGGAAATAGTTTCGAAACATGCCAAGTTTGGGCTGCTCCGATATGATACGGCTGAAGCATTGCTTATGAAATATACCGAATACGATGTGCAATATCCTCATTTCTAACCTAAAGAAAAGGTACTACGTATTTTCTTTCATTTAGTATTTGGTGAGAGAGGTGCTATTCTACTCTGCCGGCACCACACAGCCTACACCACATAATTTCAAAGACAATACATCTGTGACAGCTGAAAAGCAACTTAGAAATAGTTAGTGATGCCAAATCACTTATAGTGCTTGTCTTGATCGATTTTACTGTAGTTTGATTTATCATTTTTAGCTGCACATAAGCTACTTTCAGGTCACTGTTAAATAATTGATCCGTAAGTTAACCTAAAATGTTTTTTTAGCGTTTATTATAAGTCATATACCTATAGTACCAATTCATAATGTATTATTATGCTAGAAATTATTTTCTACATTATTTAATTCAATTGATACCGTATCTAAGAAGAACAATAAAATAAAAAGGGGTATTTTTCAAGTTCCATGAAAATTTCACGAAGAAAAGTTTTCCCTGTAAATATTAATAATTACTATTGTTATAATATCAACTAACAATTTGATATCACTCATTAAAGGGCAACACTATTATTTATCTATCTATTATCTGTTGGCTGTAAACAAAACACACACATCAAAATAGATTGTGCAATCATTAAAAGGGTGCGTGCGGTCAACGGATCTAACCTAATATTCCTTATACGAAAAAGAAACGTTGCTTCGTAAACGGCTGTTTCTTTTTCCTGTTATTATCCTTCCTAGTCTTTATAAGATTGTTTTTATATACCAAACATTTAAACAAAATTTTGATACTTAAATCATTCTGGTTAGGTATACAGAGCCCAATGTCAGGCAGGCGTGAGCTATCGATGATGATGATGATGATGATAGGTAAAGGTAGCTGTCTATGATAACTAAGGCAGCGGTCGTAACACAACCATGTCAGAGCCTAATAGGTATTAGTATGGTTGAAAAATTCTGACACCAGTTGTTGTTGTTAGATTTAGTGTACCACATGGAGAAGAATATGTAAGGCCCTCTTACAGAAGCATTTTCGGTAATTTCTCGACGGAACGTGATCGCGACGAGCACATGGTGGCTAGCAGCGTGCACGCCTTGCGATATTTTCATCGAAAATTACTTACCGGAAAAAGTAGCTTGTGTGGAAGGACTCTTAAGCATACTCAGTTCGAGTAGTTCAGCCGTTTGTGTTTCAATGAAATTACTAATAGGCTGTGTTTAGTTTACCATAACATAACAATTTAGTCATTTCTCAATCAAGAATCTGCTGAAGTTCAAGGTTTGCATAAATTATTACTCATTCCAACGTTTTCTGTTCTAAAATTGTATGCGAAATGAAGATAAAGAATTCATTTGTAGGTATTTATTATACCTGCTTATCTTTTGTTAATTCGGTCCATTTTAAAAAAAAAATATTTTTATACATATGATGCTGAAAAATCTTTTCCTAAACTGTTTACAAAGCAGCCTTTTCAGCATCTTCTGTTTATAATATAATGATATCTATCTATGCAGAGGATATTTACCAGTTTTTCTTGATTTATAGCAAATACCTAATAGTCGTATGTTAAAATTATATTGCATTTATCAGTCCCTTTCGTGCAACTGCGGTACTGGTAGCATACCGGTCCTAAGGGGCTAAAACTACTCAAACTATAATCAATATTCAGAGATTAAAATTTGTTAGGTATAAATATTTAGAATTTTAGATCCTAGCAGTTACCATTTCACAGTGAAAGTTTTTCTCCACAATCGAATTGGTTGACTCGGTTGACGTCAGGCAGGCGTGCGATCATAAAATACTGCCAAATCCTTATACACGATTTTGTGCTCTAACAAAATATCTTGCGCCGACCCCAACTGATTTGGGATAAGGACAGGCAAGATGATGGATCGCATCTTGCGGGCAAGCGCGTTCGTGTAGTGATCGCACCGCAGCGCGCAGCTTTTTGCATGCTCCAAGCGGCCACTCCAGCGCAGCGGCCGCGAAGAGCCGTCTTATGTAAGAGGTCAACGAACCCACGCGTGCCGTTCGACCGACCCACTGAACTGGGTGCTGCACACAATGGAACACCATATTCCTGACCTACTTTAGAATTAAGTAGCTGAAGATAATATACAAAGATATTAATAACAATAATAACTTATGTAGAGTATGGCCGGTAAAACATATATGACAGCTGTCAAACCCATACTACTTAAAATACGTATCAACAAAACAAAATAAACCTTAATTATTATCTTTGACCTTATGTGTACACCATATCATTAACATGATTTTGTCAGAATGCAAAAAAACAGAAAACTTGTTAGGAAACTCCTGCAGAACTATGATTTTATGTTCATATGCAAGTTTGTACAGTTCTTCTGTTAAAATAGCTTGTCAAATAACAACCAAACATTGCATTCGTTTGCAAAGTCTGAGGCTGAATGAATACAGCGATATTGACATACATAAAGTGCCAAAATCTACATTAATTGTTTGATCACGATGATCACGAATGACTCATAAGAGACACAAATAACCCAAATGAAATTCGTTAGCTTGATAAAGTATATTTACTCACTTACTTTACATTTGCATTCAGTAAGTTTGTTTTCTTTAAGAATGTCAAGATCGTACCGCGAACAATTACCCAATAATACCAAATTGAAGGGTTAACAAAAACATAATAATACCTAGTTGAAGATGATTGGAAGTCTTATTGACCGTGAAAAGGTGGTATTAATTTTATTACAGTATTGAAAATTCACACTGCATTTATTTTATTTTGCCGTTATCGCTGGCAAAATCATTAAAAATCAGTTGCAAAAGCTTCAGTCACTGAAGTTAGAATTTCATGAAGGTCAAAGATTTTTTTTGGTTAGTTGTCATATCTACATTGTCCAACTTGACGCTTTAAGATTCCGCCTAGTATTTATTTGTTCTTACTACATCTATGTTAATCTAAGTTAAAGATAATACAATGAAAGTGAGAGGGGACCCTGCTTCTTCATGAGTAGGATAGCTAAACTTTTGCTCTTGACATTTGATCGAGACATTTTTGTATGCGGTATGCGTTACGCCCTATTCCGACCCTATCAGTCAAGATCATGAATTTATGAGCATTATTTTTAAACCACAAAATTTAAATAACGTGTACGACAAAATAACTTCACAAGTGTCTTGTACACTAACAAAAAAATAGTAGTGTACGTTTCCGTTTTCCGCATTCAACCGCCCTCACTAAGTTAAATTAAATAACGTTTAATTTGTACAAGTTTTTTTAATATTTACAAAATCGACAATAATTTTCTTATTGATATTTTACATTAATAGCATATCACATTTTTTTTTCGTTGATAACAACGCGTATACAAATAGTAAACCCGTTCCGAGTAGGATACAAAATGCACTTACAATCTAAAGCTGGTAATGGGTAATGGCATGAAATCGATAAACCTTTTATTATGTATTTAAGCATATCGAATTCCAATAGTCAGGCAGTACAGTAGTACTGCCTGACTATTTACCAGTAGAATAGAGTAGCCGCAGTAGAATACAGGAAATTCACATGTTACGCAGCAACAGTAGTGCTAGCTGCTTCTGCAGATGAGGGTGCTGTAGTAGTTTCAGATTTTTCCGCAGAAGCAACATCTGCTGCCTTGGCTGCTTCTGTAGTTGCAGCTGCTACTGTACTCGGAGCTTCAGCTTCAGCAGCTTTAGTGGATGCTTCACCACTTGCTTCAGGTGCAGCAGTAGATGTAGCTTCAGCAGAAGCTGCTGACTTAGCATCAACGACAGCACTTGACAGTGGAACAGCTACTGAAGACTTATCTGCTGCTTTGGCCACTGCTGGTGAAGAAGCAGATGAAGCACTGTCGGCTACGTTCAACGCTCGACCACTCTTTTCACCAGAACTGCTAATGGATACAGAAGGCACCCGTGGAATGTGGTCGCCGATTGGTTGAAAACCATTTTCGTCAGCAATGTATCTAAAAAAATGCATCGTATGATTTAGGTATCAATCAACTTCAAATATCTTGGTTTTTATATGACAAAATAACTATTATGGCCATCTGTGCATGAATATCATAGCTTTTTTTTAGTTACGACTCAAACCCCAACATCCCTCTGTTGAAAAGTCTCTGGCTTTGAGATAAATATTACTGAATAGGTATTACCTGACACTGATGACTGTTCCATCTGGAGCAGTATAGGAGTACGAGCCCGTTTGAACATGGATCTCGTCACTTCCCGAGTCTTCGCCACCTTCATTGCTGTCGGCTGAAAGACCTCTGACTCTAGGAACTATTTTGCTGTATGAACTCTCTTCCATTTTGATGCCGTTGCCGGTTTCGTAGCTAAAAATTTCATGGAAAACATTTTATTTGTCTACTTATGGTTGAATAAAAAAAAGTAAAAGGTTGTAAAAAATATTTTAAAATTGTAACGTAGGATAAAAATACGAGTATAATCAAAATATTACGTTCTATATCTATTAGTTTCTAAGTAGGTATTTATGCTCGAAACTAATCTAAATAGTATAATATGCTTAAATGCAGATTGTTTGAATATGACATTAAAATATCTTCGCACAGTTGTCATATCCAATAAATAAAAAAAAACCGCGACTATACACGTATAACAAGTTCAACCTATACAAAGTTTTATTCAAAGTTAGTATCTTTCAGCAACATTTTACAGAAATCACAACTTTTTACACAGCTTAATATAGATACTGGACAAAAGTAACACCTTTTACTTATTAGTTGACTTGCATTAAATGACTTAATGTAGAGCGGATAAAAAACAAGTTTCTTTAACTATTATGAAGTGTTACGCTAAATTATTTAATCAAGTCTGGTGTTGATAAATATTGATTAGGAGGGTACGAGTACATATCAACTTCTGAACTGGGTCTATTGTGACAACATTTTTTGTAATGAAATGATGGTTTTAACAAACTAATAATAGTTTTCACCTACCTGAAATGATAAGTTCCATTTGGTTCCAATTCGTCGGATTGTGAAACGATCGGTATAACTGTTGGTTGTTGCTTCTCTAAGGGCACTACATCTGTATCCGCAGGTGCCGCCAGCGCAGCCGCAAAGAAACACAAGCAAACAGCTACGTTCAACATCTTTACAAAACCTACTCACTCCCGAAATCCGGTGACAAATGATAACTCCAGACCTCTTTACCACGTATATGTAAGAATCATCTATTTACACTACCCTCCCCCCGCCTTCCGGTGGAGCGAGCCTTAGCGGATGCTAAATACTTCAACCTTAGCGCTTGAGTGAGATGTTCTTCGAAAATTGCACAATCGGAGGTGTCAACAATGAGACATGATAGGGTGACGAACAGACGTGATTAAATTGTTAGCCAAATCAAAAGGATCATAAATATTACTGGCGGATACTGGTCTGGTACATATCAAACAATGTGATTGAAAGCCCTTGCCTATAGATTAAAAAAAATGTGCATATATAAAGTCCACTACAGTTCAAAATTTTATTTTTAAAGGACTAAATTAATTATACTTCGTATATGCTAATCTCGTTGGGTGCATAGTTGATGTTTACCTAAATGATGCTTATGTTTTCAGTAGCGCGAGTACAGGTCAATGTTTTGTGCAAATATTCTCAAAACAAGTTTGTAAACATTACAAAACTTATTTATTAAATTATTTTGTTTATAGTTAAAAAGTACAGAAATTTTCTTTTCCTGACTAAATTTCATCCATTACAGTCCATTGCTGGTAAGTAGTCACCTAGTAGCTACGATTAATGATTTTTTGATTCATTATATCATATTTACTTATTTATTTATTTTAACCGTTTATTGTACACAGTAAAAGACAATTTAAGACAAAGGACATAACATAAAAAAACAATACACAACAGGTCAACTTATTTCTAAAAAGAAATCTCTTCCAGCAGACCTAGGGTAGATAAATGATATACCTAATATATTCAGGCAGAATATTTTTCATAATTCTAACCACATCTCATAGTCTCGTTCAATCATATCGCTCCTCCATTATGCCCACCATTAATCGGATTCGGCTATTACTTGTTTGACCAGTAGTGGTACATCATCTGATTAAGAATTCCGATGTAACCGCTTGATTCGTCACCACTGCCGTATAAACCGTGTGTGTGAATTGTTGTTTACTTACTTAGAGAAATATTTTATTATTTCAAATAATACTCTTAAAATAAACATGGTTAAATTTAGAGCCTTAGTGCCAATTTTAATAATTTTATTAACTAATTATGTAATGTGTGATAGTCCTGAAGACGTGAAAAAGTTCGGCCTTCAAAGAGCAAGACAAAGTTATCGTTTCAATCATCCACCTACAGTTGAAGATGAAGAACAAATTCCTGTACCTGTTGTGTATGATAAAGTGATTGATAGATCTATTCGCAGACAAAAACTTATTCAAGAACTGAGCGCAGAGCCTCCATCAATTGAAAATATCAACGTTCCTAATGAACCTCAAAATATAGCAGAAGAAAAAGTGACCACGGAAAAAAATGTCCTTACCAAACCTGAGGCTAGAGAAATAAAACTATCGTTTAAGATACCTGTGTCTGTCGTTTACGATGATGAGCCGGTAAAAGAAAATGCGATACCATCTAGAACAGATACAAGACTGCGTAAATCAGGTAAGAGACGAAGAAAACCAATTACTGAATCTAATGAACAAAGCAGAGAATCAGTTATACCTACTCTTAGAAACAGACATAATATAACGTTTGACGCAAAACCAGAGCACCAAATACTCGAAGAAACGTCACCAAAGCCCGGTTCAGAAGAAGCCCCAAAAATAGATTTGAACAAAGAAAAGAAACGAGGACAACGGAGAAGACGCCCACAAACAAGGAAATCTGAATCAAGCACTGATATAGTTCTAAAAACTACTACAGAAAAAGCGCAAGAACGAAAAAACGAACAAACGACACAAGCAATCAATTCTAGAATAAACACAGAAAAAATCGAATCTTCCAAAGTAATTCAAAATACGGAACCAGAAAGTATAAAATTATCTGCCACAAATCAGGATACACTTAATACTGTTCAAACAGTAGACGATAGTTTCTCGAAATTAACTAAAACAAATGTGCCTGCACATAAAAGAGAGCATGGAGATCCTGACCCCATAGTGCCCATTGTTGCTTCTGAAAATCATGTGTATGGAAACACCGGAGAATACAAATACAGGTGATTGTTTAATGAAATACCATTGAGGTTTTTACCCATTTATAGTTTTATTTACCTTATTTTCTTTTGTCATTTGTTTCAGTTACGAAAGCGGCGATGGAACAAAAGCTTTTAGCAACGGGAAACTGAAAACTTCTGAGTTTGATGAGGAAGCCGCAGGTGAAGCTGTTGAGGGTGGCTTTTCATACAAGGTAAGCTTCATAACATTCCAACCCTTAAGTAGGCGCGTGGGGTAGTATATACCCCATCGCATGTCGAAAGTTTCAGATGTCCATAACCATTTTTCAGAAAAAAAGAGTTGAATTTAGCGTTTGTTCTTTTGTTTTTGTTGAAAAGGGGGTATACCACGTTAGATTAAAAATAAAATTATACATTAACACCCATTAAAGTCTAAATTTTGCAAAGTCTAATTTTTGCATGTGTTTCTTATTTAATTTATTGAAATAAATGTGGGGTGCTAACTACCCCACGCGCCTACTCACGTAACTTTTTTGGTGCGCCTACTTACGAGTTAACAAATGCATGCAATTTATTTTAAAAAGGTATTCAAATATAAATATGGGATAGCATTGGACTAGTGCTAATAAAAGTTCTATGCATAAATTTGACAGTCAGTATTTGTGATAATAATTTTATTGAAATAAGCCATAAATTAATTGAAAATACAGTTGGCAACTTTCATTATTATTGGCATCAGTACAAGTTTTAATGATTAGGTGTAGCTTTGATGTAACTTTTCTTATTATTATTGCTACATACCAGTACTTTGACGTTCTCAAAGATATTAATATTTAGGCTCGATTGAATAGTACTTACATTTTATATTAATATCCATAATTAATATCATTTTCAGGATAAGGATGGAAATGACTTTAGCCTCTCTTACACAGCTGATGAGAATGGTTACAGGCCTGTGGGGGCACATTTGCCGACGCCTCCTCCGATTCCTCCCGCAATCGCCCGCGCTCTGGCTTACCTTGCTACCAAGACCACTCCCGAGCCAATCACGGAATCCTTAGATGAACAAGAAGAAAATACTCCGTCCCCTAACAAAACTTTGTAATATCTTTGAAGAATAAGGTATATTCATAGTTCAATCGCTGTCGCGGCATTCTGGATTGATAGCATAGGACAGCAAAGATTTTTCAGGAGAGATATCGGTTTCCATATTTTCTAAACTTCCGTCACTTTTTTTCATGTAGGACACCAAGTCGACGAACGGCCCTTGGTATAGGTAATTGTTTATAAGGTAAGGTTATACACGAATTTAGGTCACCTGACATTTTTATGGCCACCCACACCGTGCCCATACCTATCCAAACTTTGATAATCAAATTTTGTTGACTCTTGCCTAATTAAAATTCAATCATGTCAATGTTACACCTATTGATTTCCAACCGCACCATCAGTTTCAATGTTTCTATCGAATAAGCTTCTCGTCCTTGTCTAATCTATTGTTCGAAGAACAGTCAATGCATCTGTCTCGTTCATCATCCAGACTGGTTGGTGGGTGCAGTACCATCATTATGGTTATTCTCATCAGTGACCTTGCCTGCACGCTCACTTTGGTAAACAGGTTGTTCGAAGAATGTCAGCAGCAAAGTTACATCTTGTTTTAACCACTTGCACTTTTTGGTACTTACCTTACACGTAACTTTTCGCGGTCGTGCTTACCTACCTAAATCAATGTAGGTACTATTTTTGGAAAAATATTGTAATTTATGATTATATTTTTTAAACATTTTTATTACCTACTTTACTATTATTATTACTTTTAGTAGGTACCTAGTTAATTATATTTTCTTGCCAGTTACCAGATATTCAAAATACCTAAATAAATAAAGCAGTCATTTGCTAGTTTAGTTCTATTTGTTCGGAAAAAATTAGGTATCGTTTGTTTTTCCGTTTAATTAATTTTCAAACCAATAAAAGGATTAGATCAACTTTGGGTACGATTAGGTCATTCTATTACCACGTGTTTGTTATCTTGATAGCTTTGTTGTGTTTTCAAGAAAAACCCGTATAATTTTTGGTGTTTTAGCCTTTATGTGTAGACGGCACATTATTTTGTTCTATTGTTTTAGTAGATACCGTTTAAAGGAAGTGATTTGAGTCGTTCTTAACATATATGTGTTAATTACGCATCGCTTATCCTATATCTCTATTTTGGTAAATGATCTGCAATTTTTAACGTGTAATGTCAAAGTTGATTCAATTAACACACGGAAGTCTACAGGTGCAACCTTATGATTTGAGTATTCTTATTCTTAAAAGTATTGTAAATACATAATTTCCAGTTTTGTAGAAATTCGAGAGATGGGTAGACGACCTTGGCCTGTTGGTACGGTGAATTTTAAAGACAAAATAACATGCTATTATGCAATGCATCTTTGGCACTGAGTATGCTTTATTTTTACAATAATAATAAATAATACGAACACTTTCTTTTCTTTCATTCATCATTGTATCACAGATCAGTCACACATTACTTTTTATGTGCTTTTTTTATTGCTTGGTAAGTATTAAAACTATTCAAAATGCCGCTCTGGACGCAGTTTTTGGCTAATATGAGTATTTTTCTTGTATAATTATTTGAGACCAATAATTTTTCGTCTGCGGTCAAAACGGCAATGGCAGTCAGTCAGGCAGGTACAAAATGCGCTTAGTGTCGTCAAGAAGTCATCCACAATGGTGCATATATTGTAGTTTCAGTTTCTTGGTGGCGGAAGAGTCGCTAGGTAGTCAAGGGCCTTCTGGATCGCTGGCGGTATTGGCGGTGGAGTTGGGAGATGGGCTCCCTGGAATAAAATAAAAACAGTTGTTTATTATTTGTTGTACGACAGTTAAATTTAAAATGACTGGACTGGGTAAAGAGGCTCTACTTGCGGATAATTAAGTCACATTTTTAAAGTTTTACGTAATACAGTCAAATAGGTTGATAACATTTTGGAAAGCATTTCATGTCATATTCATAAAGTCTCCATGAAATCACTTTCCGTCTACAGAGGCCGACTGCAGATTCTTTTGTTACCTTATAATAAACAGAATGAACACAAATAATGAATTACTCTGTCAAAACCACGATGAACAAAAAAATTCAAGGCTCAACAGACTGCAAACAATTTGTTGCATACAAACTGCAAACAATCATACTGTTTACACGCAGCTAGAAACAAAACACAAATTCACAATCAGCTGCCAAATATATACTTCAAATTGCAAGGCTGCTAGGTATACAATTTTCATAAGGGGAAATTTTTAACAATTATATTTTTTGCAATTACTTACATCAAATGCATCTTCTTGAATAATATTTATATTTTTTAAATCTTTACTATGGTTATTTTTTCGTACAAAAGCCGTTATAACAGCGCGTTATTTAGCGAAAATTCGGATATAAACGTGATTTTAATCAATATTTTTGAAAGAAAATGTAAAATATTCAAGGTAAACTTTGTTCTCAAATATATTCTGTATTTATCTGTACAATTTATATTTTATTACAGTGTACCAAAACTCTAAAACGCTTGATTTGAAATCTTTTCCTGAATTTTGGGTTTGTCGCTTTTAATTACAGGTTATAAACTGAAATGTAAATATTTTCATGGTAAATTTTTCAGATATGCTTGACTAGATGTACAAGTAATATTTCTTTTTTGTAACTGTTTTCAAGAAACTCGCATGTTTATAAAGACAATTTTTGCAAATATGCTAGAAAAATTTAATGCCATCTATCGATTACATAGTAGAATTGAAAATAAGAATTCATTTAACATGAAAGTTTCACATATCAACAAAAAATCCATATTCTAGCTTTGTATTTATGTTTGATTGTTGAATAAATAAAAATCTAAAAATAATGCATGGGAAATTCAAAACTTTGTCATATTGTATTAGTTAAGATAAAAAATCACTTGGTTAATCTTCGAAGCTCGTATTCGTAGCAAAAGGATCATGCCGTGGATTAGGCCCACTACCCCCGCCGCCCCCATTTCAGTCATTTAGGAACCCTTACTTTAAAATCTTGAAATACGCACCGTACCACAAATTCGCATTTTATGAAAAGTTAATATGATTTGTGCGGTCCTTTGCTCTCAACAACAACGGGCTATCCTGAGGGAGAAATTAGTAGAAAATAAAAGTAATATTATTCTCCCAAGATCTTCTTCATTTTCCGTGTCATAAAAACATCCGCTCGATTTGACTTCTTTCTCAGTCAAAGTCTGAGTAACGTCATCATATGGAGGTATGATGTCAAATCATTACCATTTTTCTCGCGAGAAGAATTTATGAATAAGATTTTAAATGTCATAATATTAGGAACTCTTCAAAATAATCTTTTCTGAAGCTGGTATGAAATATCAGCGTCAAAGATGTTACGTCAGTTCGTGACTGACATGTTATTTTTATATTGACAATCTAAAGCCAAATTATTTTTCAGGTAAATACAATAGTAAGTAAATAACAAGAAATTGAATTGAAGTAAACTGTCTGTATATTTATTTGAAGATAATATTGGTTGGTTGGCGCAATTGATCGACCAGATCCATCATAATTTCTCCTGCCTGAACGAACATGGTTGAAGACTTTTGGAACGGACTAACTGTAAGTGCACTTTTGATGTAATTCTGAGGCCTGCTAGCAGTAGGTAGTAGGCGGCTTAAAAATTCTGACACCAGGGTTAATTGGGTCCTTCGTCGACTCGGTGTCCCACTCGAAAAGAAGAAGAAGATAGGATTTCCAAGCTGGAGTATTCTGAACTAAATCTGCTTATAAAATCAAAATCATATAGCAAAAGGATTTGGCTATGTTTTATGCCCGGCCGCCTGTCTGACGTCAACCCTCTTTGGGAATACTACTGTAGGTGGTATCATCGTGGCCACGCGGTTGACCAAGGGTTTACCATAGTCGATAGATATTCAATCGAGGTCCATAACTCTGCGTTGCGTTTTGCGAATCACCCTGAGGTGGACTAGGGGTGGCAGGGCAGTATTATTAGACGCTACCACACGGACTTTTCCCCTTTCAATTAATTAATTATTGCTTGTCTTTTAAGGTATCCTGATTGGAGCGAGTGAGCTGGTTTTGTTGGTTGCTGGCCAGCAGGGAGGTGCAAAGAAGGGCACTGCAGCAAGACCGTAGCAGAGGTATATCCTCGAAAAAATATATGAAATTAATTTGTAAGGACGAATATAACATACAAATGTGTTACATTACAACAATCCTTATTGTATTTGTATATACTTGCTTGTTATTATTATAATATAATTAAAAAACTAGAAAAAATCATGTTTTATTTCTATTACCAATGTGCGAGTCGACAAAGTACCCGATAAGTAGGTCAACAAGGTTTTTTTATGAAGTTTCATAGTAAAGAAAAACAGAAAGCGCCATCTTATGGTTTAGATAGTAAAATATCAGATGAAATTAATAGAGACTAGATTAGAGCACCTTTTTCTTCGCGTAGCGCCATCTATGGGTTCTTCACGTAACTAAAATTATTCCGCCATCTTTGACATACAAAACTTATTTCTGTACTTTTAGATAACTTTTAAACTAAATTATCCAAGATCTACTTCAGCCTAGATCTTTTATTTTAAACAGTACAATTAGATAATTAGTTAAGTTATTGTTAAAGTATTGTGTCTTCATGGTACGCTAACGTTTGGATGCGTTAAACATGATACTGGTTTGTATGGCAAAAAATCAAGATCCTTTGCCGTTTGCACAGCGTTCTGCAAAATTCTTAAAAGCAATCCCTATAAGTACCTAATTTCAAATTTTCATACAAACATATTCCCTGGTTTTCTTTCCAAATAATTCATGTAGAGAATATTTTTTTATAACATTAAGGCCTATCGTATAGACAATGACATAGCCATTTTTCTTATTTTTTCAAAATTAATGAAACTTGTCTCTAGCGATTTCTCTTAAGGCAGTTGATGATCTTTAAACCCTGTGACGTATTCAAACATGTCTTATGCATGTAATTGCCCAACCTCGGAGATTTATTATCAAATCACCAATGTCATGATACTACACGGATGTCACAAGAAATTTTGGGAATACGCACAGTATGAATCATCACTTCGTAAAATATATTACATAATTTATTACCTCTGGGTTTTTACGTCAAATGAGCATTTTATTTTGTCATCGTTTATTTAAGGTATAAATAGGAAAATAAAGAGATTTATTTGGATAAGAAGCTTCATACAAAGGCGTTCAAGTATTTAACAAAATAATGACGAATTCAAAATAATTTACAAGCACTACTAATGTAAGCCCGATCATGTGCGTATTTCAGAGAACCTTTGATTATTAGCATTATAGGTTAGTGCATAAAATACCATACCGCAATATTCTATGAAGTTGGGTAATTTGGGTATTTTGATTTCCATTATGGTAACATTGGTCAATTATATATTGGAGTTTTTAGTGAACAGAACAAAATATCACTTACTCAAGTCAGAATTTACATAGTCACCAGGTGTTCAATCATAATTTTACATTTTCCTACTTTTTTTTTAAGAATACAACCGTTTTAAAAGTCACTCGTTTGATTTTACCCGTTTGAAATAAGGTGGCACACTTGAAAATCCGAGCAAAGAAGCGTTTTTTATTCTCCTGTAAGTTCACGTACGTTTTAATTATACGACGTCATTTGTATGTATCCAGTCAGTTTTTTTTTATATCAACTTAATATTATGATGACATTGATGATGATGATGATGTTCTTAGAAATGTTACCTTGGATCTGATACCGTTTTCGTCATCATCGACGTAGTTAAGGTTAATCTGCGAGCCATCTGGCGTCGTGTAGCCAAAGCCACTTTACGCTATCAGAAACAAGATGATGCCGTTTAAGAAACTTTACCTAAGGTCGGAAGCCGTTCTCATCATCAGCGATATAGTTGAGGTTGATCTGGGTGCCATCTGGCGCCGTGTAGCTGAAGCCACCTTGCGCTATTATGACGTCAGTCGCATCAGTACGAGCTGATGCTATTTAAGTAATTTAAGAAACTTTACCTCAGGCCTGAAGCAGTTTTTGTCATCAGCGATAAAGTTGAGGTTGATCTGGGTGCCATCTGGCGCCGTGTAGCTGAAGCCACCTTACGCTATGATGACGTCAGCCACGTCAGTCTGTGATGCCGTTTAAAAATTTTACCTCATGTCGGAAACCATTCTCGTCATCAGCGATATAGTTCAAATTGATCTGCGTGCCATCTGGCGCCGTGTAGCTGATACCACCCGGCGCTATAATGATGCCACTAGCCTCAGTATGAGATGATGCTATTTAAAAAACTTTACCTCAGGTCGGAAGCCGTTTTCGTCATCGGCGATATAGTTCAAATTGATCTGCGTGCCATCGGGTGCCGTGTAGCTGAAGCCACCCTGCGCTATGATGACGTCTGTCGCATCCGGTCCGCTGGCTTTCTTTAAGGTGCCGGTTTCTTCTGCCTTGATGCCATTCTCCGCCTCATAACTGGAAATGGCAAAGATAATCAACGTGAAAATAATGTTTTTTAGAATAAATAGGTAAGTAATGTGTGAGAGTTGACATCAGGCAGGCGGCCGGTCGTAAAATTCAGCCAAATTATTTTGCAATATGACGAAACATGTTGCGCCGAGCTGAAAGCAGGAAGAACTATTTAGGTATAACAGACAACTATTTGACTTTACTGCAGGTGGCTGATAATCCGTTAGTCCTCTCCAAAACTACGAGTACCTACGTCATATAACTTTGCGATGAAAAACAACATGAAACGCATGGCAGATGATCTGAATAGTTGTGAATAGCTTAAAATCAATCGTAGACTACACTAAATTGGCTGGAAGTAAAAGAAGTTATCATACGACGGAGCTAATTTGCGAGTAAGTTGACAGACTATGATATCAATAATTGATGATTCTTTTATAATTTACCTACAAGTGACTCTATCCAAGGCATTCAAATCTACTATTATACATCTAAATTAACGTCATAAAATTTATTTGTAAAACAACATTGACATGTGTACCACATCGGCATTGTGTCAGTGTTAGGACACAATTATCACCAAGATGCTAACCATGGGGTCATTCACGTAACAAGAACGTAAAATACCGTGCTACAATAATTATCAAAACCACTTCTATTTTTAAAGATATATAAATAGAATCTAACTCAATCTCCATCGTAAGTATCGCAATGTCACATTTATACAAAAACTACCTAGGTATCTCTGTCGAATATCGATTAGTACCGTATGATATGACAGCCGATGTGGCGCAGTGGTCAGTATGACTGTCTGCCACGCAGAAGGTTCCGGGTTCAATTCCCGGTGGGGTCACTCACAAAGGTGATATTTATCACTTTGTGAATTTGTTCCCAGTCTGGTTAGGTCTTTGCAGGTTGAACCACCTGATTGTCCGAAAAGCAAGATGGTTCCGTGCTTCGGATGGGCCGTCGGTCCCGGTTGCTGTCTATGATGGCGATCGTTACACAATCATGACAGAGGCCTGCTACTTGCAGTAGGCGGTTGAAAAACTCTGACACCAGGGTTCATCGGGTCGTTGAACGTCTCGGTGTCCCACACGAAGAGAGAGAGAGAGTACCGTGTAGTGCCGGCTTAGAATAGCATCATCCAATATCTATTCCGTGGGTGTCGCCAGAAGAGACTAAGGGATTTGAGAGTAGTATTTTACAATTTTAGGCGACAGGCTGACATCCTGTCACTATTACGGGAGGTCGAAATATTTTTTCATGAGTATTTGTTCAGTTTTATGATCTGAATACTCCCTATTAGTATTTGGAGAGATGTTTCTTACACCCTGTATAACGTTTATACATTTAAATATCAAAAGAATTGCTTACTACGGAACAGTAACTGAGTGTTCAGCCGTAGTTAAACAGTATTTACAAATGTAAATTATTTGACCTCAGTCGTCTAGCCGCTTCATTGACATTAGTTCATTGTGTTATGTTCAAAGATGCAAACCAAATACCGTAGGTAAGTAGATACCTACATGAAAATGTAATGTCACTAAGAATATTAAAACGGTATTCATACCTTCTTCATTCTTAATGGCATATACCTTCTACATTTATATCTGCGTAAATTACTAAATCCTGTGATTCTGGTAAATAGTTTAGTAAATGAATAAACTAACGGAGTTTGTCTTTTGTTTGAATAACCCATCCAAATCAATCGTTTCAAGGGAAAGACATTATTTTTTCTCATGCTATCTTAGCTTTCCTATCTAGCCCTGATTAGATTCAAAATCAAAACCATCACAAAAAAAACATTAAAAATAAAAAAAATAAGTGTTCTGATTAGGGTCAGGTAGGCAACAGTGACTCGGATTTTTTCAATCAATAACATTTTATAGAAAACTTTGAAGTATCAAACTTATATTCATACCTAGGATGTATTGGTTATTACTCTTTCGTTTTGCATTATAATTTTTTGCAATAACACGATAATTAAGTCACCAGACATTTTTTTCTAGAAAAAATAAATTGAGTCACTATGTACCTGTACCTGTCTACACTGACTCAACCCCTGTAGTGCACAGTGACTCTAACAGTTTATATGGACTCAGAAACCCTGTCGTGCTAGTATAATATTTATTGAAACTATGCATTATAATCAATTATATTTGTCAAAGTATTCTTTTCATGTCATTACTATTGCCATAAGAATTATTTTACAATTGTGTGTTGATGTTTGTAAAAATAGAGAATTGAGCCAGTATTGAGTGTTAGAGTCACTGTGTACCACTTAAATTTGAGCCAGTGTAGACGCCAAAGCCATTTTGAAATAATTAGCCCACAAATATTACCCGACTTCTCTAAGAGCTAGCAAATCTAGCTTATTATCTAGTATATAAATACCACTTTCGATCATAATAATTACATTTCCCTAAATCTTTCAATCTTAACGGATAAAAATACATGTAGGGTACTTATAAAAGCATTTTTAGAGGTGCAAAAACATTCGCACATTTTTTTCACAATCAAACCGCACTGGAGTGGATGGATGGTTGGTTTGTATGTATTTGGTTGTCAAGAGCTACCATTAAGTTAGGAATACAGTTAGATATTGCTGCCCTGTTACGAGATATAAGCGTGAGTCAATGTACCCGCCTGAGTCACCGATCCCTACTTGACCCTACCTGTATCTGTAAGAGCCATCTGGCTGCTGATCGAAGTCTTGTTTCAGGATTGCCACAGCTTGGTCACCTCCAGGTCCAGGTTTCTGTGGCGCCGACGCCGCTAGCGCCACCACCCCGAAGATAAATAACAACCTCTGGAAATAGAAAATTTTTTTTTTGAAATATATTCATAGTATTACTGTGATATTACTTTATGACCGATACTTACGAATAAAAATGAGACAAAAGAGTAAACCCTGTTATACACTGCCATAGAAATTGCTTTAACATACTTGCGAGGCGTTTGGTTAGTACCTAATACAGCTTAACCCGCTTTATGCTAAATTAATTTACTATAAACTATTGTTTACAATTGTTGGAAATCATTGCAATGTGGTATTTTTTAGTTTTAGGCTAAACGAGGAGCGTAAAGCAGCACATGACCACATTCGCAATCAACAGTGTCGCAAATAAAAAGTGTACTCAAGTGTGTAAGCCAAACGCCTCACAAGTATGTTAAAGCCATTTCATCTGGTTGAAATACTACAGCCCATAGACACTCAGGCGTTTAATTTTTTAAAGATTAAGGTGGGCTTAAAAACCAAGCGACAGCGAAAACGACGCGCGTCGTTGCCGCTGTCAAATGACTGGTTTGTATGGGTTTGTATGGGGAACCAGAAAAACCGAGCGACGGCGTCGTTGCGGCGCGCCACGACGCCGTCACGTTGACAGCGCGCTGAGAAGCTTAGAGTTTGTATGGGATGCGGTCGGGTTTTTCTACATGACCGCAGCGACAACGACGCCGTCAAAATTTGACGGCGACAACGACGCGCGTCGTTGTCGCGTCGCTTGGTTTTTAAGCCTATCTTTATGGCATTATTTAAGGTTTAATTTTTAAATTAAGCTATAAATACAATTTTATTTGACATGCGACCTCTAGATACGGCCCACTAAAGTTTAATAATTAAGTTAGATAAAACGTAGTTTTTGATTACAATAACGTTTGATTTTACCTATTTCCAAAAAGAACTACGAAAATCGGAAGCCGATGACTTACCTAAAGGGTTCATTCTCTAATTGGACGAAGGGGGTATCTACATATAGCCGCGCGCGCGACAATATTATGCAAAAACAATACTATGATCGGTCTATGGCTGACATTAGATTGCGTGCGGACTACCTAAACTTTGCGTGTTCACCCTCGTTAGAGGAAGTCAAGTTGTATTTTAACAGTTTTGTGATGAAACTGTAAACAAATGCACATCCGATGCAATGACGGTCACTTGACCTAAGTATACGAACAGGTAGATTAGTGTCAGGCAGTCTGCATTTAAACAAACACGTAAATCAACTTGCTAATTTGTGGACACAAGGACACAAGGGCTAGAAGAAACATGAAAAGGCGTAGGCAATGTGTAATAATTTTCATCATTAGGTATTTATTAATGAAAGAGCTGTTCAGGAGCTTAGTTGGCTTGCTGAGTAAAGTCACAAAGTAGATAAGTATTGGCTGGCGCGTAAAGTGCATAATTTTTGGTACCGCAATCCACACTCCAAAAATACCTGTAGGCTGTCTCTTAAAAGAGTGTGGGACCTCAATCTTTTGCTTGATCTCGGTCCTATCCAATTATTTTACTCCATTTACCCTTGTTTGTCAAAGAAATCTTAACCAATACACAGGGTGTTAGGGACGGTGTACCGAAAACTTTGCAGGCATGATCAGACCATCAAACTGAACAACTTTTACTATAAAGCCAATGGTGGAAAACGAAAAAAATTTTTCGACCTCGCTCCTCTTTCTTTTATACAAAATTCACGATCAGCTGACTGACTTTGTATGGGAGGTCAGAATTTTTTTTCGTTTCCAACCATTGGCTCCATAGTAAAAGTTGTTCAGTTTCATGGTCTGAGCAGGCGCCTGCCATGCGCCTGCAAAGTTTTCGTTACACCGTCCCTAACACCCTGTATTTTATTAGCTGTACATAATACTTGTAACACATGGTTTCTGTCTTCGGTAAAATGAAAATGAGGATGGGCACAGGTAACTGGCACACGGCCTTCGCACGATCGCGCGAGGCGCGTCCGCACTCGTGCCGCGCCGGCCGCTGCACAACATAACCTCAAAACTATTTGTCACAGAGTAATATTATTTATTTAAATTTTATAGCTAAAAAGACTACTCGCTGCTGTCTTTGGTCAAATGAAAATGAGGATGGGCACCGGTAACTGGCACACGGCCTTCGCACGACCGCGCGAGGCTCGTCCGCACTCTTGCCGCGCCGGCCGCTGCACAACATAACCTCAAAATTATATGTCACAGAGATTAAATTATTTTGAATAAGACTTTTTAAATGTTATAGCGAAAAGACCACTCGCTGCTGTCTTTGGTCATATGGAAATGAGGGTGGATGGGCACTTAGGTAAGCCTTTTTATTTTATTTTTTTGCCAAAAAGACCACTCGCTGCTGTCTTTGGTCATATGAAAATGAGGATGGGCACCGGTAACTGGCACACGGCCTTCGCACGATCGCGCGAGCCGCGTCTGCACTCGTGCCGCGCCGGCCGCTGCACAACATAACCTCAAAACTATTCGTCACAGAGTAAGGTAAGCCTTTTTAAATGTTACCTGTAGCGAAAAGAAAACTCGCAGAATTCGCAGCCGTATAATTTTCAAACTCAAATGAGAAAGGGATCGCGATACGGCCGCAAATCCAGCGAGTGGCGTTTTCGACTACAGTTTGGTATCATAAAAGAGGAAATCACAAAAAAATACTTTGAAAGTAACTTTGTAATTTACCGTACTTTGTAGGTACGTACAGTACATACGTGCGCGAGTTCATTACCATCCTGAAGCACAGAATACATAATAGTAGCTGAAGTACAGTGCAGCAAAAAAGTGTAGACAAAAAATTAGGGCGCCACTTTGTATGAAATTTCAAAATTAAATGGCAACATTGTCTATGAATGGCAACAATTTGGTATGATTTTTTTTTAGCAACATTTTATTTAATTTCTACCTACTCTTTTTTGCTGGACTGTAAGCCTGTTTGTAACACACGCCGAGATACTGTCAAGTGCGATAAGGATGCGCAAAATTCAGGATAGTAATGAACTCGCGCGCGTACTGTAACTGACAAAATTGGAGCTTGCCTTCTAATATGTCAACAGTTATATTCGTAGGCAAAATCCAAGCAAATAGGTTTTAATTTTTTCGACTTCTTAATCCTAAAGAATCGATTTTAGTGCTTTAAATATGTTTTGTACCTACTTTTCATAATACAGGTAGCTTTTTATTCGAATTCTCTTTAGATTTAAATATAACAATTAAATTCACTTACATTAGGTAGGTAGGTACATAAAGTGTCTGAATGTAAAACGTTTATTTCATTTCAACCTAGACATTTGAGTTTTTTTCCTCTATTGAGGTTTTATGCCATTTATATACTAATAGGTCAATATAAATGTAAATTTTTGTGTAGGCATCGCTACAGTCTTTTCAAAGGTCACTTGTCATCTAAAAGAGATTAATCACTAAGTAGTATGATGATTGAATCATTGATTTTAGTATTTTTTTAGTAACTGACTACACCGCTACTACCTGATTCATATAAGAAGGCACCCAAATTGGCAAAATTATTGTTGACATCTTGCTCAAAGTCATGTAATATGAATTAGGTAGTATTGGTAAGTAAATGTTGAAAGATTTCGATATATGATTTAAGCACATACACACATGTAAGACACTTTATAAGCGGGGTAGGCAGCGCCTTAACAGCCGTAAAACTTCTTCAGTCTATTTCTTATTCCACTGTGGCAAATATCGACACACACCTGCAAACATTTTAGTGGCAACAGTGGCGAAGGGTGAAATTTTAACATAGTTAAATAGAATAAAAAAAACTAAAATAAAATAAATTTGATAAATGGAGGCAATTGATGGATAAGCCGTGGCCGTGTGATGCCGGCTTAGAATAGCATCATCCCAATTCTACCCGTGGGGGTCGTAAAAGCGACTAAGGGATAATTATCCAGGCAATGGGCAGCAGCGTTTCCTGTAAATGCAACATGTATTACTGCGCTCGTCAATCCGCCTGCCAAGCGACGTGAGTATGGCAATACTCCCCGTTAGGGGGAGGCCCATGTCCAGCAGTGGGCTGTTGTGGCTGGTATGGTAGATGGATAAACTGCTATAATAGATTATTAGCTTTGTCAGCAGAAAGCTGCTAATACTGACCATCGTGAATAGTGTGCCATGTGTTGTCGACGGCGGCACAAAGTAAGTATTGGCTAGATTTTGTGACGGCGGTACCTACTTGCGATATGATTGATTGATAGATAAGTAAGAAAGAAGCAGGCAATACTTATAATGGTTTACCATCCGTAAAGGATGATACGCTTATCAAACATATATAAGTGCAAAAAGAAACTGATTGGTTAACAACATGTAATTATTATATTACAATAGTATCTTGAATTATGAAACTATAGCTACCTAACTATTGACCACACCCGTTTTATTGCACGTAATATATTTTCGTTACGTAGAATATCGTGGATAATTATTAAGTAACCACATTAAATGAATAACAGATAATTATTTCAGTCCTTCTTCGTATTTTCTATGAATCAAATTCTAATGATTTGATTTTTTGTGTACTGAAAAAACAAGATTGAATAAATTCCTATCCTACTAATATTAAAAAGGCGGATGTTTGTGTGTGTGTTTGTTACGACATCACGCTAAAACGGCTGATTAGATTGACATGAAATTTTGCAAAAATATAGAAGAGTATCTAGAATAACACATAGGCTACTTTTTAACACGAAAAATTTATTAATTCCTACGGGATCACGCAAATTCCAATATTTTTGAAGTAGGTGGCGTGACTGAGCCGAATCACGTTTAGTGGGAAGCATATCCGTTGATTCAACGATCAATCTTGAAGTCACTGTGGCGTGGTCGTAGTGCGCTTGCCTTCCAAGCAATGCGCCTGGCGTTCGAATCCGAATCGGAAATTCTTACTTTTTTGTTTTTATTTTTTCGAATTTTTATTTAATTTAAGTTTTGTTTAATTTAAGTTTTGTTTTACGATATTGGCCAATGGTACACACTGGTCTTGCTAAACTTCCTATTCCTACTATTATAAAGGCGGATGTTAGTGTGTGTGTTTGTTACGACATCACACAAAAACGGCTGATTAGATTGACATGAAACTTTGCAGAAATATAAAAGGGCATCTGGAATAACATATAGATTTGATATAGGATACTTTTTACCACGGAAAAATGTCTCAATCCCACGGGATCACGCATTTTCCAATATTTATGAAAAAGGTGGCGCGACTGAGCCGATTCGCGTTTTAGAAACTAACAGCGACATCTCTTGGCGTGTAAGTAAGGCAAAATTAATATATATCCCACAACACATGTACGTACAAAAATTATAAGCCAATGAAAATGTTTTAACAAGATGTTGGATTGGATCCCACAAATGCTACTAATCCTACTTCCTACTAATATTATAAAAGCGGATGTTTGTGTGTGTGTTTGTTACGACATCACGCTAAAACGGCTGATTAGATTGACATGAAAATTTGCACAAATATAGAAGAGTATCCTACTAATATTATAAAGGCGGATGTTTGTGTGTGTGTTTGTTACGACATCACGCTAAAACGGCTGATTAGATTGACATGAAATTTTGCAAAAATATAGAAGAGTATCTAGAATAACACATAGGCTACTTTTTACCACGAAAAAATGTCTTATTCCTACGGGATCACGCAAATTCCAATATTTTTGAAGTAGGTGGCGTGACTGAGCCGATTCACGTTTCGTGGGGAAGCATATCCGTTGATTCAACCATCAATCTTGAAGTCACTGTGGCGTGGTCGTAGTGCGCTTGCCTTCCAAGCAATGCGCCTGGCGTTCGAATCCGAATCGGAAATTCTTACTTTTTTGTTTTTTTTTTCGAATTTTTTTTTTATTTAAGTTTTGTTTTACGATATTGGCCAATGGTACACACTGGTTTTGTTAAACTTCCTATTCCTACTATTATTATAAAGGCGGATGTTAGTGTGTGTGTTTGTTACGACATCACACAAAAACGGCTGATTAGATTGACATGAAACTTTGCAGAAATATAAAAGGGCATCTGGAATAACATATAGATTTGATATAGGATACTTTTTACCACGGAAAAATGTCTCAATCCCACGGGATCACGCATTTTCCAATATTTATGAAAAAGGTGGCGCGACTGAGCCGATTCGCGTTTTAGAAACTAACAGCGACATCTCTTGGCGAGTAAGTAAGGCAAAAATAATATATATCCCACAACACATGTACGTACAAAAATTATAAGCCAATGAAAATGTTTTAACAAGATGTTGGATTGGATCCCACAAATGCTACTAATCCTACTTCCTACTAATATTATAAAAGCGGATGTTTGTGTGTGTGTTTGTTACGACATCACGCTAAAACGGCTGATTAGATTGACATGAAAATTTGCACAAATATAGAAGAGTATCTAGAATAACACATAGGCTACTTTTTACCGCGGAAAAATGTCTTATTCCTACGGGATCACGCATAATCCAATATTTTTGCATAGGTGGCGTGACTGAGCCGATCCGCGTTTTAAACGTTTTCGCCGAAAACTAACAGCGACATCTCTTGGCGAGTAAGTAAGGCAAAATTCACGTACATCCCACATAATGCGTAAAGAAAATACTGGGTGTTACAAAACAACCAATAAAGCTGAAAGGAGGTCAAGGTACTCATGAAACTGAACAACTTTCCTCATGGAACATGGGTCGAAATATGAAAAAAAAATTTGGACTTCCCATACAAAATGATCTCACTTTGTATGGGAGATTTATTGGTTGTTTTGTAACACGTTGTATATGCCGGTGAAAATGCTTAACCAAATTATTGGATCCCACAAATACATAGACACAAGATACGACATACATTAGACTCGAATGATTCGCGTTATGGAGTAACGACGATCGACACAGATCTCCGCGATTGATTTTGGTTTTACTTTCTGAGAGATCAAGATCAAGATTTAACTTTCTGAATATTAGGCAATTTCAGAAATTTCTTCCACTATAAATAAATAAATAAATAATAAATAAAGCGTTTATTTTGTTAAACACACTTTTACATAAAGATTTTTACTCTGCCAAACTACAGAATAGTTTGTAGGCAGTAGGTATACTCCCACATTAACTAAGTATGTGTTTTACAATAACTAAATATGTTGTTTTGCGCTTTTAACATGCATTTATAAATAACAATATTCGACAAATAGTTACATAGTATTTTGTTGCGATTGTAGGTATTTTTTTAAATTTATCCAGTAAATATTTCTTTACATGGTATTTGAAGCTATTTTTTGTAGTACATGTTTTCTTTATATAGTTAGGTAACTCATTATAAACCTTTGCTATGATAAACCTCCTTGTTCTTTGCCCATAGTAATTACAAGCCCGAGGTACACTTAGTACCCCCGCATCTCGTTTCCTGTGTAAACGCGGATGTGTTACAGGGTTCCTTATCTCATCGTTATAGAATTCTTCAGATACCACTTGCATCAATACTCTCTCATGGACTGGAAGGATTTTACTTTTCACGAATAAGAGATCGTAATTCGGTCTACATCTATTTCTGGTACTTTTATCTACCATTGTTTTAAGAAAACGTATCTGTAACGATTTTATTCTATCTAGGTATGATTTGAATGTTCTGCCATAGCTGCTTAACCCATAGGAGAGTATCGAGTCTACAAGCCCATAGTACAGAGTATATAAGGTAGCCCTGTTCGTACAGAAGCTGAGGTGATGAAACCTTACAAGTACTGCTCTGAGCTTGTCACAAATTATATCCACTTGATTTTTCCACGTAAAGTGTGTGTTTATTGTTAATCCTAGGTACTTGTACTGCTCCACCACCTCAATCTCCGCACATTGGCACGCGCGCCCCTCATTATGTAGGCATTCAAAGTCATGACCTATAATGCGTGGTTGGTCGCTAATTGATTTATTATAAGGAGAAAATATATGCATACATTTAGTTTTCTTTATGTTAATAATGATCCCATTGTCATGTGCCCATTTGATGATGTTGTTTAAATCTGTTTGAACATTATTTCTTATTACACTTAGAGATCTATCAGAGTACACGAGACAGGTGTCATCGGCATACATATATATACGACAATTTTTGACCACATTGCACATACTATTCACATGCATTATGTACCCAACAGGGCCAAAGACAGAGCCGGTCGGGACGCCGCAAGTTATTTCTGCGTGGTAACTACTCTCGCCGCCCACGGCAGTCTGCAGAGTTCTGTTGGTTAGGTAGGCCTGGAGCCATCTGTTTAATGGCCCCCGGATACCACACTCTTCCATGGCTTGCAACAGTTGGTGGTGGCCCAAAGTGTCAAAAGCTTTTTTGAAGTCAATGTAGACCACCACCACCTGCTTCTTCTCATTCAGACTGCCGTTGACGTCGTCCGTGAACTGCGCGAGCGCCGTCGCCGTACTCCGGCCCTGTCTAAAGCCATGCTGCGCGTCAGACAATGCATTTGATTTTTCAAGAAAATTACTTATCTGTCCTACTATGTATTTCTCGACAATTTTATTTATAACTGCAAGTATGGCTATGGGCCTGTAATTACTATAATCCAGGTGCGATCCCTGCTTATAAATAGGTCTTATTAAAGCTTTCTTTAACTCGTTAGGATAAACCCCTTTCTCAACACATAAATTAACAAAAAGTGCCAACACAGGACTAATTTTTTCATTAATGTACATAATATCTGAAACTCTTATTTTATCTACACCCGGCGATTTTTCACAACTTAATTTACCTATAATCCTATGTATATCTGAGGGCGTCGCTTTTTTATATCTAATTGATCTACTGTTAGGCACTACATAATCAGTCCGGTTTAGAAAGGTTTGTTGACAATTGTGCTTTATGTCTGTGATTTCCTTTGTGAAGGTCGTAGAAAATGTGTTACAAATATTTATGAGACTATCGGTTTTACCTAAATATTTTTTAATAATCTCATCTATGCTCAACTTTTTTTATTCCTGTCCAACTATTTATTAAAGACCACATCTTTCTCATATTGTTTTTACACTTCAAAATTTCACCTTGCCTATATTTATTCTTAGCTGCACTTATGCTTTTATTTACTTTGTTTCGATATTTAGTGTACTCTAATCTATAGTTCATATTATATGGTTTATTTTTCCATCTTCTAAATAGTTATATAATAGCATATAGGGTGTTTAATACTTACTGCTGGGTTTGTGTAAGTAACCTTTTCGTATTTTGTTCCAATCTTTAGAAATCATCATTTTTTTGGCGTAAAAGGCAATCAATTGCTTATTTTTAAATTACGGACCATTGTGGGGAAACATATCTGTTAATTCAACAGGCATCTTAAAGACACTATGGCAAAGCGGTAGTGCGCTTGCCCTCTAATCAAGACGACTCGCGTTCGAACACCCGAATAGTGTGGTTCTATTTTCCTTTTTTTTATCGAACTTTTAATTAATTTATGTTTTGTATTACGTTTTGTCTTACGATATTTGCCAATGGTAGCAAGACCAGTGTGTCTTCCTATACTTGTCACATAAAAATTTAAGCGCGTTTCAGGGGTTTTCGATTTATAACCTCTCATCATCATTGGCCTCACACGTCTGTGTCAGACGATTTATTCATTGTCAGAGGGAAAATCTTTCATGGCTGTATAAGCCGATACGGAAGCGGCATACCTTTTTGCACGCTCTCCACAGACACTGGGACGCAATTATGGAAAACGCAGGGCTGCCCAGGACCTGCGCCACCCTCTCGGCCTTCCTGGCCGACTCCACAGGAATGACAGGTCGATACGTGCTGAGCCAAGTCGGCTGCAGGAGTCTGCCGCACGATTTATTACCAGTCACTCGCGCCTGACGGAGAGCCCGTTCCGGTTTTGTACCTATGTGGAGTTTTCCTTCTCCAGGATCCTGATTCGCTTGGGTCGGATTTATTCCTCGGTCGCCTCTTACGACCCCCACGGGAAGAGAAGGGGTGGTGCTATTCTACTCTGCCGGGACCACACGGCACCTAAAGAGTTTACAAGTAGATGTGTTAAAAAACAAAAAACCCGACTGCGGTAATTTTAAAGTAGTATTTTGCTGTAAAAATCTGACATTTTGAATCTATATTTTTTTATATAGCCAGTATCACTCGCGCTGCTGAGACGAATATAATGATACCTCATATGTTAAAATATAACTATCCGTTTGGGCTGTAGCCCGTAAAAGATAATTTTCTTGTCCACATACATACATACTCTCGAAAAACATAACCCTCCTTCTGAGGCAGTCGGGTAAAAATGATGTAAAAAGTTTGTATGGATCATCGTGATTTTATATGCGATCTGTTTTAAAATTTGCGACAAGGCCAAAGAGCTAAACAAGTAGATGTGTTTAAAAAACAAAAACCCGATTGCAGTAATTTCAAAGTAGTATTTTGCTGTAAAAACCCGCCATCTTGAATCTATATTTTTTAATATAGCCAGTGTCACTCGCGCTGCTGAGACGAATCTAATGACACCTCATATGTCAAAATCCAACTATCCGTTTGGGCTGTAGCCCGAGCAAAAGAATTTTCTTGTCCACATACTTACATATCGACACGCCCAAGGTAAAACAACGTAACTTGAGTTACGACAAAAATGAGTTTTTTACATACCCTTGTTCGTTATAATTTTCTCTACACGAGTGTCGAACAAACGTATCTCTAAGTACAATAGAACCGAAGTTAGCGAGAATCACAACAACGTAACATGTGGTTGCCATCTGCAAAAAAAATTTGTTCGGCGGATAAAACATGCTATATTGATTTACAATTTGGTTTTACGCATCAAATATTGTCTCTTTTAAAAATATAACAACGCATGTTTATTTACGATGATTTATCGTATTTTTTCAAAACCTAATTTACATGCAAAAAGATTGTAAATTGAGTTACGTATGAATATCCCTTAGTCGGTTCGAATTGGGGTGATGCTATTCTAAGCCGGCATCACACGGCAAACTAATAATATAAACTACCTAGAAAAAGTAAGGCACATAAAAGCTGACTTTGAGAGTCATTAAAGTTCTCTAACATTTAGGTTTGCAGCCTTTTAAGGAATACCGGAATAGGCCAGGTTTCATGAAAGCGTCATCGATAACCGAGTTCTACTTTTATACCTAAAGGCAAGCTATACAGAAGTTAGAGGAGTATACCTATAACAAAATAAAACCTATGAAACGTAATTGAAAAGACAAAGTACAAAACAGGCGGCCATATTGCTAGGGTAGCAATTTCTTGCAGGCAACCTTTGGGTAGGATAATGCAAAGATATAGTGCCCAAAACGTGTTTACATAAAATATACCTACATAAAATTAAAACTACTTACTACTCTATACAATGATAAAGCAAGATATAGTATACCTGGACTGTTTTGGAGTACTCTCTTGACTGTCTTATAGCGCTGCCAAGTTGACTGGCAATATGTAGAGGTAGAGCTACGTAAATGCAGGAAGTCCATTCAAGTCCAGAACCATCAAGCAAGACCCAATAAACTGCTACTCCGAAGCATAAGTCAGGGTGATGTCATATCCCCGATGATAAACTTTACACCTGAAGTAGCTTGGCTGGGAAGCATTTAGGGAGTTGCGTCATATTTTAGAGACATCCTTGCCATATTACGATCATGGTGTGCGATATGTGCTATCTGTCATGACTTAAGGAGCTGAGACTAGAAACCTGGTATTAAAACTGGTCCACCAGCTACCTGTCATTCAGAAAGCTATAGAAAAGGGTTTTACTAAAGGATTAAATTACAGAGTGTGATTACCACTGGAAGACCAAAGTCGCTGTCTGGCTGGTCGATTCTGTCATAGAACGAGTAAGGAAGTTCTTGACTGGAGGTCACGACTTGGTAAGCGTAGCAATAGACATCTTGCAACTAAACAGACCGATGACATAAAAAGTGTGTTTTTCAGTTTTTATAAACAAAAAATGTCTTATATTCAGTTTCACCAAGCGCCAGCAATCGCAAGTATTAATCATAAAAAGTGTGGCTTATAGTGACTGCGAGCTTTATTATAGATCTCAGACACATTCCGCCACTACGATGAGGTTATCCACAAACATGATCCTCATTTGCGACATGCCAGCATTGACGTTGCTTTTTCTCACTCTTCATGATATCCTTAAGGACATTATTGAAGAGTTTGGGAGAGAGAGTGTAACCTTGGCAGATACCTCGTTTTATTGATATGGAGACTGTATTTCGGTGCATGTGCACCTGCTTCGTTTCAAATCTCCAAAAAATGCTCACAGTACTTCACAAAGCTTATCTTAGGATCGTGCTGAGAACGAACAATTGTGTCCAAGACCAAATGGTTCTTTGCGTGTTCGTAATATAACCATAGGTAGGTAATGACATTGTACAAATAGTCTTGGGCATCTTTTATCCTTCGACCCAGTAGATCAGGATAAGAGATGAAAAGACGAATTGGGTTAGGCTTGGCTGCTTTTGCGAAGCTGGATGATGTCTTCAAGTCCAACTACCTCAATACCTGAAGACCAAGGTATATGACAAAATCCTGCTGATACTTACTTAAGGTTAATCCTATAATAAGTTGAAGATTAAAATAACACAGAAAGCAATGGAGCGCGCCTACCTCGTTGATTGCGTATTTTTTTTTCTAGTTACGACCTTTTCGTTTTTACCCATCGTATATCGATGGTGAGTGGATTTTTTCAATATAAGATTTTATGAAAGTATTTTATTTCATTGCATTATGGTTCGTAAATTTCATACAAGACTTGATGACAAGATTGGATTACTTTAAGGTCAAAAGGTTATAAAAACACAAGACAATTCAAACGTAACTCAGACATACACTGGATTTAACCGTAAAAGGTAATAAATACATAAGACAACTCAAACGTAACTCAGACATACACTGGAATTTACCGTGATATCTCTATCATTGAAGATTCACTATCTCAACTTACGTTGTTATTGCAAGTAATATGCATCGTATCCCTTCATTGTAAGTCATAAAACTCAATAAAAGCAAATTATTATGAATAAAACATATATAACAACATATAAAACTCGTTACATGTATTCTTTAAAACAAACAATCACTTAAATTAATAAAAAAACAAAAGCGTGAGAATTTTTTTAAACCTTAAAATCGCTCTACTGTAAAGTTGTCAAAAATGAGATACGTTGTTTTACCTTGGGCGTGTCGATATATACATACATACTCTCGAAAAACATAACCCTCCTTCTTAGGAAGTCGGGTAAAAAAGGTAAATATATGTCTCAGGGGTTAAATTTTTAAAACCCTAAAGTATTAAACTTTTATCACTTTTAACCACCAACACCACCCAAATAAATTACAATCGTGAAAAGCCGGGGTAGGCCACTATATACTTAGTATAAAATTTACCACGAGAAAAGAAACCTTGATTCATACAGGAAACAGATTATATTTAAGTATTATAAAAGTGCGTGAACTCTGACGCGATAATGATATTTTCCCGCGGAATAATAGGTTGCAGCGGGTGAAACCGCTGACGGGCAGCTAGTTCATGAATATAATGTAACCAACCACACCCAGAAAAAATAATCTTTGTATCGTTCAAATAGTAGACAACATAAGTTTGTAAAAAAAGAGATAAATGGTGCCGTTTCGATACCTGACGATTACGATAATTAGGCGAGAAACACTCGTAATTTGTCCATATGTGCGTTGTTTTCACGCAGCGCTATCGCTATTGGAAATGCGATTTTCCACTTTATACTTATTCTAGCTTTCCGCCCGCGGTTTTCTCCCGGTATTTATCTATTTGGTCTAATAAAAAACTTGTGAAATCCCCAATTTTGAAAAAGATCGAATATCACGAACTGGAGGTGGAGTTCGACTACTCGACAACAGATGGCACCACTACTTGAGGGATTGAAAAATCCCTTATATCTTTAAAAATACGCCCTTTTACTTAAAACGGGAACTTTCTTGTTCGAGGCGGGATATAGGGCTATTGCACAATATAAGTCCCTTTATCGTACCGGGAATCCTTTTTAAGTTTTATCGGCACGCACATTTTATCAACTTAGTTTTATTATATAAAATGATATATGGGGTTATATTTAATTAAGTACAAATCTCTTGAGGGTGTGATCTACTCACAAAACTGAACAACTTTTGTTTGAAACTTTTCTTCGAAATAACAAATTGGACCTCCCATACAAAAGTGCTGAAAAAGTGTGTCACTTAGTATGGGAGGATCAATTTTTTTTTTTCATATTTGGAAGAAAAGTTTTTTACAAATGTTGTTCACTTTTGTGAGTAGATTACACACTCAAGAGATTTGTACTTAATTAAATGTAACCGTATATAATGATGCACTCAAACGGATTGACCGGCGCTTCTGCTGGTGCTGCGGATCGCACAACGATGCGTCGACGGATGCGTATGTTAATCTATTTGACTTAAGAGGCTACTATACCGAGCTGAAAGTTCGTGAGCTGTCAGTTGATAAAAACATTTCTATCTCATTTATGCATCCCACCCGTCCCGCAGCCGTAAAAGAGACAGTAATAGCTCGCTACCGGAAAATTTGCGTTCTGGGTTTACCAGGTTCCCCGTTTGAAATCGCCACCAAATTTGTTGATAGTGGCATTATTTTGCTGCCAATAAAATATTCTATGCGCGTATCATTTGTTTTGCTGAAATTATTGTAATATCTAAAAGATACCAAGGCGTAAACTTGGTGATAATTTTAGAACATTTTGCCACGGCCATATCTTTTTTTAAATGCATTATTACACCCAGAAAAAGAATATGGAGCATAGATCTAGTCCAGAAGAGTTACCGTGCCAAAAATTTAGTTGATCTGTTGCGAATTGGCAGAGGGATACGTTGAAAGCGTTTGTATGAAAAAATGATGACTATAGATCCCCGTATTTGTATGGAAATTAGTTTTGTAAAAATCGTAATGTGCGAATTATGCGATACGCAGCATTAAAACAACGCACAAACGGACGTGATGTGTGTTTCTCGCCTAATTTATTCATGTTTTTGTACTAAGTTTTTATTCATAAAAATACATATTGAACATTTTTAGCGCTATCTATAAATTTTAAGGCGTTGATAAAATCTCGGGTCATTAAACTGTAAAGCCAAATATGAACTGAAAAATAATTCAATATAGGTATTTGCTACTATTTTCGCTTATATTCTTTTCAATTAATTGCCGTGTATTGCCAGCTTAGATTGCCGTGGTGTGTGCTTAAGATAGCATCATCCCATATCTCTCCCGCAGCTGTCGTAAAAAGCGACTTAAGGATTTGAGAGTTGACGTGTATAGCAATTTTATTTTTCATTTATTTATTACTAACATGTACAAGGTATAAAAAGGCCTTCATTTAGGTAAAACTCAAAGGTACGAGTACATGCACCCGGTTAGGGCATTGCAATTGAGGCATGCATGCGTTTGCCATTAAGTACACAGTTGACAGGCTGACAACCTGTCACTACAGTGATACAAAGTCTTCTGAGTGACTCTCAAAAATTTTGTCAGTCATGGTAAAAATGGTCTTTTTTAACAGTTTACCTTACAACTTTGGACCTTTAGACCTATAGTAGGTAACTGAAATTAGCTGATCGGCAATTTTGTATGGAAAATCCAAATTTTATTCGTATTTCGATTCGACCTATGTTCCTTGGGAAAAGTTATTCCTTATCACTAGCCGGTTCAGAGTTTTCGCTATCGGTCACTAGTAAAATTTCCCACTAAGTATATGTATGTATGTAACTCCCGCAAAATGTTCTCGACTCGCTTCTATTCTTTTCAACTTCTTTGCAAATATCTGTGGAATCTGCCCCTGCAGATAATTAGTTGTCTTTTGTCTCCGCAAAGACATTGTCCTATCCAGCGAGTCGCGAAATGTCGGGCGTCTGGCATTCGGTGACTGTTGGAGTTCCCACCAGTCAATGCTCTTGCGCAAGCCACACAAGGTGTCACTGTATTACGGACCATATATCATCTACTACTAGGTACTACAAGCAGATTTTCAAAATAAAAATCTCGGCTGCAGTAATTTTGAAGTTGTATTTTGCGATAAAAAACCGCCATCTTCAAATTATGTTTTTTAACATATCTAGCTCAAAGATTATCTAGCCAGTGTCAATCACGATGCTGAGACAAATCTAACGACACCTCACGTGTCAAGATCCGCCCAGCCGTTTGTGTGTAGCCCGTGAAAATGAATTTCTTGTCTACATACATACCCACACATACTCTCGAAAACATTACCTAGCCCTTCTTCTGAGGCAGTTGAGTAATTAGCTTTCTATGCCGTTTTTAGAATGGTAAAACGAATCGCACACCTACAGGACTATATTTTGGCTCATGTTGTGACAGCTACCATAGAAATGACAACCTGTGACAGCTGCAATTTTATGCGGTGACGTATGTCATGATAGTAACATGGTATTTTGTTTAAGATTTTGTAATCTCCTTTCGACTGACACCGGGATCCAACAAAACACCGGATACACATGCGGTAGGTTTAGCTGTTAATAGAGTGTTGCCAGTTGCTTAGCTTTAACGACTATTTTCTGATAGTGACGAAACGATAAACGTTGTTTCTGTGCAGTTTGAGTTGGCGCCTAGCAATTTTACACTACGACAGTCGTAATTCTTTTTTATACTGAAATGAAACTTTACTTTAGTAACAAAGTTGGCAATAAAACTTGTCTCACACCTTTGTTTACACTTTGCAACTCGTAAACACGTATAATTCACGTGTAACATTATTCTGTTAATGCTACTTTAAATCAGCATAATTTTAGGCACACGCTTTATTGACTTGTTTTTAAAACCTGGCGGTCTCTGATTTGATTGTGTATCGACACAGCCATCTAAGTTAACAAAAAGACCGTCGAAGCTCTTAACTATCATAGCCCCTAATCAACCCAGGGTTCCAGGATCTAGAACACCATATAGAGTAGGTATTATTGACGTTGTTCAAATGTGGACGTTGTTGTTGGTTTGGTTAAAACATTGTAGGCTGAACCAGAGATCCGTAGCTATCATAGTTCCGAGCTTCGGAGGGCTTTGTGTTTACTTATATGGCCTAAGTTAGCTAAACCATCGAGGCAGTCACCGCACCGAAGCTCGTAAATCAAACACAAACCGATGGCACACTTGTCATTGTATAAACAACTGTGTAACAGATAATAGTGACTGCGTCGGCAAAGGTTAGGTATTGTAGCCAATAAACGAGCGTTGCACAAGGCCCTAAGGCGCCCTATGCACCAACTATGGGCACATCCTAGCGACGGGTAAAGGTCGCTTGATATCGATGCACCGTTTTGATAACCCGACTTATGAACGAAACTTAATGCAAGACTTTTTTACATGGATTTAGGTACTGATTTTAGGAACTGATAGGGTAGGCTTTTTTAAAATCTTTCTAATGTAAGGTAAGCAGTTACTATCTGCTTCAATCATCAAACAAAAATACAAAATAAATAATGCAGATAATCAACATGTTTGAAAAAAAGAAACCCCCCAGGCTCGGATTAAAGTCCCGCGGCGCCCAGAGTTAAAGATTAGAGAGATGAGACCAGAGTATTTTTTCATTTATTATATTATACACTTCTCTGTATAAGTTAATACCACGCAATATCATCACACCTCCGGTTTGTTCGTCGGGGGTTAAAAATATATTAAGACAAATAAAAAGTACTATACACACCCTAAAACCTCGACAATTTCAAAATCACGCCCCACACGCTTTGTCACCTGCCACAAACGAAAACTGCACTCACCTTCATAATGTGTATCTCTGTGTAGTTCAGGATGCAGTGTGATATCCCATGTGTAACGTGTGCCGTGTCAGCCGGTGTGCACCTCCTCGCCTAATCACCGGGCCCTTTTATACCGACGCAGGTTTGTCTAGTCTGGCCTATGCAGAAGGGGGCTGCAGCGATGCACTCGGCAGGGGCGTAATCAGGCAGCTAATATGCTATTTTTTAATGAACAAGAGCCGTTTATTGTACAACAACTTACTCTTGTGTATGTAACCTTTCAGCTTCATGCTCGACAAAACATACCTACACAAGAATATTTTTTAATTCAAATTAGAAAAAAGAAATTGCTTTTGCATACGGCAAATGTAGTAAAAGATATTGCATTCATAGGGAGCACTAGCGCTATTCATACCTTGGATGAATTTATCTCTAAGCCGCTTGAAAATTTGTCATCTACCCGTCAGCACAAGAGATGAGGCAAGTAGAAGCTACAAACACAATTCTATTGATGACACCATAAATATTTTAATTTGGATCCCTTTTAGATTATCTTCAGTAGAATTTCTGTAAAAATCAATCGTTAATATTATTTAACAGAGGAGCATTCAACAGTTAAACGTGATATTGTTAAGTAATCAAAGGTGTTAAAATATGTGATGAAGAGGTAAAATGATTTCAATCTCCAATCAATGCAATGCAATTAACAGACCAAGATAGGAGAAAGTTCTCTATATTATTTTATGTTTGTGTGTGTAGATATTTTTATTGCACAAGAAATATAATAAATAGCTACGAAGCAGGCGATTTTAAGCGAATTTTATGTTAGCGAATCATTGGAATTGATTATCCGCCACAGTCGCAATGATAAGAACCACATCCATGCACGATTCTAACATGTAAGCTAATTTACATTGTTAGAGATGTCTTCATGGTAAATGATAAAATTCTGTGAAGCAATCCTATTATTAAATATTTTGAATTATGTACCTAAGTGATGTGTAATCTTAGGTTCGATTATAGAGGTACAAAAATTTGTAGTACGATTTATATTTTTCAGCTACATTATTCTACATCCCCGAGTCCTGCCCTGGGCTGCAACATTATCTTGTTCAGGTACAATGGCTCAAGCATCTAACGTCTCATAAGCCAGATCTACCCACCACTTATACGGTACGTCGTACATATAATTACTATACTTGAAACGGATTACTTTTTGCCTAAATTCGTATTACGTATTACCGAGAAAAGAAGTCATTTTGTGTGTTTTGTGTGACTGTACACAGGTAAGTGAGCAGAGAATTAATTTTGGCAGTAAAATGATGGAAAATACGGGGTGTTAGGGACGGTGTAACGAAAACTTTGCAGGCATGATCAGACCATCAAACTGAACAACTTTTACTATGGAGGCAATGGTGGGAAACGAAAAAAATTTTTCGTCCTCCCATACAAAGTCAGTCAGCTGATCGTGAATTTTGTATGGGAGGTCGGAAAATTTTTTTCGTTTCCCACCATTGGCTCCATAGTAAAAGTTGCTCAGTTTGATGGTCTGATCATGCCGGCAAAGTTTTCGTTACACCGTCCCTAACACCCTGTATATTTTTAATAGAAATTTTAAATATTATTAAATTTAATAGAAATGTTAAGAAGTATTAAATAACCTAAAATGAGTCATTATTTTAGATGTGCAACGTCATATAAATAAAAAAATATATCTAAAGGTGCGTATGAGAGAAAAGTTTGCTTTGTGTCAAACTTTGACTGAAATAACTTTAACAAAACCGGTAAGTCACAACCAAAAATATTTACACAATATTCGAGTGATGCATGTATTTAGCCTTTTTATAGTTTCCCCTGTCTTCTTTCCAAATAGGTAATGCACGTAGATGCATGATGAGCTACGATTTTTTTTTTTACGTTTATGATTCTTTTTTGCCCATACCTGTTTTTTTCGTAAAATGAAAAATATATAGAATTTTCTATGGAAAAAGAAAATCGCTCATATTTGGTTCTCATATTTCTTTTTTTATACTAAAAAAAATATGTAATTATCTATACATGCATTATTCGAAATGAAAACAGGGGAATAAGTTCGTATAAAAACTTAAAGACCATGCTCGCTCTTAAGCTCATATCAAAGCAATTGGTCTACATTTTATTTTAAACAATAAAACTATTGCGGTATTGTTTCGTTCACAAAAAGCCATTATTTCAGCCGTCTATGTGAATTCGTGGCGGGAGGTTGATCTCATTAGTAGATGGGTGATTCAGAGAAGGACCTTTGTCAGACGAGAGTGGTTCGCATAGCCACTAGAGTACGAATATCTACCCAGATTCCTGTCATGCCCACAGTAGCTGAAATGGTGAATAAAAAATTTACTTTACAATATCAACAATTTGGATTGTTAGAAGATGAGATCAAAGATTTTCTATTTGTTGTCAAAGATCTTTGATCGTAGATATAACTGAACTTTATTTTTTATAATTAGATAATATTCTTTTTTGTGTAGATAATTTTACTAATAGGCAGTGTATGCATAAGTTTCCGACCATTCTGTATTTGCGTCGTTTTAAAATAATCCCATTATCTTCCATTAGATCAAAGAACCTTTTTTTACAAATCCTTATATAGGCCTGCATTTTGTCCGCTATCTCACCTGTAAGTAAGGTAAGTGATGATGCAGACAATGTACCTAATTTAAACCGTCTTCGCCAATCTCTTCTTAATTGACCATTTTCATATTAATACTTACAGCTCTGCTGATTCTTAAAGTTAACTATAAACATAATCTACCGCAGCCCGAATAACTCGGTGTAACATCACAGCTACAATGTCAGAGGTTATCCTTTATGAGCCTTCTAGTACACCTTTCAGTATTGCACGGTTAATAGTAAGTAATTTGTTGCCATTTTGTTACTGAAACATAATTGGCCTGTAAAGTGTGTCTACAAGTTGATGATCTGTGAGATTCATTTATCTAGCCGCGTAATACGAAAAGGTTTACAGAAGGATCACACTCTGGAGAACGAGAGTTTTGAAACTAACAACCTAAACTTCAGGGTTGCTTCTGGTTCTGTAGTCACTTCAACATGCTGCGAAACTAAATCACCAGTGCATGGAACAATCACGTAGTTTTAAGGTCTTCAGCTTTAAAATTGCAGATCATCTGTAGACGAAATGTCCATACATTTACTGAGTGTCCACATATGATATGTACTAAGTGACCCATCTGTAAAGGCGCGCTGCTCGCCGTACGTAGTTTGTTCGACTAGGCCGCTTCTTTCTCACGACTTACAGCGGACGCGCCCTTTTGCACTGAACGACTTACCTTTTGCGAAAACTTGAGCAGTATCTAACCTTATTAATGGTCCAATTAAAACAACATTAATTACTACTATAATGTAAGAGTCTTAAGCGCTTCATGGGACATTGTGGGTGAACAAATCGTCAAAAACGCTGTACAGGGCTTAAATTTAAATGAGTGCTAAAGCTTCACGGTAAGTTTATTATCGACAAAGGATGCCATAAAATATATTTAAAAAGCTCATAGAAAAAAATTCTTTATTCTAAATTTTTAAATTATGGCGTTTTTGTGTAAAAAAATATTTTAGACACTTTTGTTGATTAGCGAGTGCCAATACAAGTACTTAAGTCTAATCAGCTTTGAGTTTGAGCAAATTTTGGCTGAGATATAGGCATTTCATTCCAATTTCAGCAATAACAAAAAAAATACTAAGATTTTTTCAATATCTAAACGACATCCTTTATCTATAATAAACCTACCGTAAAGCTTTGGCACGCATTTAAATTTACATCCTGTATAATAGATGACTCCACATTGAGGTCAAAAAATGTCATAGGTACCTACAATAAATTGAAATATTTTCTGATGTCAAACTCTTTCGATTTACTGCAACTGTATTTAGATTAGAAATAAAATAAATGATCGTCGTATATGTGTCGCAGTACGATGGCAGAATCAGGTTTTTGGCCAAAAGCCGGCATATGGCAGAATCGTAGACTTCGTTCGGCCATCATCCTAAGCTGATCCAGGTTTTTGGCCAAAAACCTAGGATTTTGGCCAAAAAACTAGGATTTTGGCCGAAATCCTAGATTTGTTTAGTATTATGACCTTTTTTGCATTTCGGGGGAACTTCTTCTTCTTCAAGTGGTACACCAAGTCACCCAACGACCCGATGAACCCTGGTGTTAGAGTTTTTAAACCGCCAACTGCAAGGAGCAGGCCTCTGACAAGGTTGTGTAACGACTGCCGTCTAAGTGATCATAAAGAGCAATCGGAACCGACGTATTAACGTGCCCGTGTAGTTCGGGCATACACCTCGAAAGGCAGGAGGTAGCATTGGACGTCCTGGAGGGTGGGAGGTAGCGTCAGACGCTCTGGAGGGCGTGGGTAGCGTCGGACACTCTGGAGGATGTAAGATGACGGGCGTTGGATTTTCTGGGGGTCCGACGCTACCTCCGTGTCTCCAAGGCCTCCAACGCTACCACCAATCCTCTAGAGCGTTCAGTGGTACGTCCTGCTCTAATGGTGTCTGATGCTCCCCCCTGCCCTTCAAGGAATCCGAGGCAACCCTGCTGTTCAGACTGTCTGATGTTACCCCCCGTCCTTCAGGGTGTCCATTTACGGTGTCCAAGTCTACCCTCAAAAGATCAGAGGGAGGTGCATTAAGTACCTCTCCACTCCTCGTTCCCCCGAACCACACGGGCACGGTAAGCCGTCGGCCCGATTGCTCTCTATCATCACTTAGACGGCGGTCGTTGTACAATCATGTTACAGGCCTGCTACTTGCAGTCATCATCATCATCATTGGCCTCATACGTCTGTGACAGACGATTTATTCAGTGTCTGAGGCAAGATTTTTCATGGCTGTATAAGCCGATACGGGAGCGGCATGACTTTCCGCACGCTCTACAAATGAAGGTGGAATTGGAGACTGGCACATGCATGTTTAGATGTCGTTTTTGCCTTTTGTTTGCAAGACCAGCGAACCAGGCATCATCGTGAGCTTTACGCCCATCAAACACACGCTTTCTCCATTAATCGCTATTCTCAGCGAGCTTCTCCCAGCTTTGATGGTCGATGTCAAACGCAGCCATGTCCCGTTTGGCGCAATCTTTGAATCGTAGCATGTACTTACTTGCAGTAGGTGGTTGAAAACTCTGATACCAGGGTCCATCGGCTCGTTGGGCGACTTGGTGTACCACTCAAAGACGAAGAAGTTCCCCCGAAATGCAAAAAAAGCCATAAGACTAAACAAATCTAGGATTTTGGCCAAAATCCTAGTTTTTTGGCCAAAATCCTAGGTTTTTGGCCAAAAACCTGGATCAGCTTAGGACGATGGCCGAAGAAAGTCTACGATTCTGCCATAAATGCCGGCTTTTGGCCAAAAACCTAGGTTTTTGGCCAAAATCCTAATTCTGCCATCGTACTGCGACATATGCACGGCCATGAAAGTTGACACCATTGAAAACATTCAGAGGCACGGATCAGTAAATCCATATAAAGTTACCCACCGCTGTGCGTCTTGTAACGTATGACTGCGTGTAATTGTGCCAATTATATCTACATTAGCTAAGCTGTTTGTTTAAAAAAGGGCTGTTCTTCTGCTTTATTACGTCGTCAAGATTTCAACTTTTAGATTTTATTGGCGTACGCTTATTTAAGCGGAATTCGCGTTATATTTATTAAAGTCAACGTTCTTGTATCGCTTGAAGGTCGCGCAAGACTGGCGTGAAGCAGCCCAGGATCGGGACAAGTGGTGGAAGCTCCACTTTGGGTCCCTGAGCCACAGGAGTTAGTAAGTAATCTACCTTATCACAACATATGCAAAAACTCATTGTCAGAATTTTCATATTGATTTAAAGTTCTGCAACTATCAGACACAATAAATCAATGTAGACTGATGGCAAAAAACTGTTTTAATTTTGAAACACACAATAAATTAGATCAAAAACTACGCGGGATCAACTTCACAGAATCTATAGATATCTATCACTGATTAAATCAACTCTACGATCTTTAAAACTCAGTCAAAAAGCTCTCAGTTCAAACCAATAACTCGGTTAAAGCATTACAGAGCCTTATTTATTCAAAGTGTTCAAGTTAATTGGAAGTTTTACCAGTAGACCAAATAGGGCATCAATTTAAATCTAATTGAAATCTGTTTTTACAATCATCATAATTTGTCGCCCGGAGATGGGTTAGTATTAACTACTACTCAATTATCATTATTTCAACCTGCAATGATACCAAGTATAATCTCTAATAGGTACAGCTACAGCAAAATGACTGCATTTTTAGGTCTGGAATCAGTTCGCCGACTTGCTCGTTTCGCAAACCGGCGCGATTCGCCAACTCGCTTTCTGCCGACTGGCGTGCTAGGTCTACTTACGCCATTCGCCGACTGCGCAGTTAGCAAACTGTCATGATGTACAGTGAACATAATAATAGTTTATGGATCTGAATTTTTGTACAAAAGAAAATTTAATACGAGAACGTAATATGGCATGATATGAAATTTAAAATACCTAGGGATAAACTTATCAAGAGAACAACTGAACAACCTTTTAAATGACTTGTAACATATAAAAAAAATTAAAGCGTAAGCTCTACAGAGAAGACGTGCGTCGTAACGCGTGGGATGGCGTCTGTCAGAAAAGTGACCGTCAACTGCCGTCAACCGTCTTCGATACGACGCGCGTCTCAAATATGTAGCTTTGTCTCTACGGGGCAAGCTCCACAGAATAGACGCGTGATGCGACGCGCAACATGACATCTGTCAGACGAGCGTCATCGTTACACATGCGTACGCATAGTCATAGACTTACAATCTCATATGTGACGTTAGCGCTTAAATGTTGCTTATAAAACTGAACAACTTTTAAACTAAACAACATTTAAAACTAAACAACTTTTAAGTTTAAACACCTTTCAAAACTAAATAACTCTTAAAACTGAACCACCTTCTTTACAGATGCAAACCAAAAATAATTTAGCTCGCATGCTAAAATTCGATAATTCCAAAATATGCAAAGTTCAAAAAATGTGTAATTGACTGTACACTGTAGCTATAGTTTACCAATAGCTCAGTCGGCGAATGGCGTAAGTAGGCCTAGCACGCCAGTCGGCAGAAAGCGAGTTGGCGAATCGCGCCGGTTTGCAAAACGAGCAAGTTGGCTTACCGCGCGTACTCCCATTTTTAACATAGCAGAATGATTTTGTTTTATTCATGCAAAAATGACAATATTGCCTGCAAAGTTGACGACAGTTTCCATCTCTGCATCTTTCAGCGATCTTTCAAAAGGTTTTTGATCTACCAATTTTTTGAACTTGACGGTCCAGTCAAAATTTACCAATATTTCGAACTTTTGCCTTTAAAGTTTAGCTCATGTTTTGAATCTCAAAAGCTTATTGAAACTGGAAGCAATTAAAACGCATGCTTACATTGTTTTGACAAACACAACAATTTAAACTATTCTGCCACTTCTGTCGTGATACTGTGCAGTCTCCGCGGCCTTAGCATTTATTTGCGCCTCGCACATAGAACGCATACAGGGTGGTTCTAATTGGTAACCAATAGAAAATACCTAATAAGTGACAGCCGATGTGGCGCAGTGGTTAGTATGACTGCCTGCCACGTAGAAGGTTCCGGGTTCAATTCCCGGTGGGGTCACTCACAAAGTTGATATTTATCACTTTGTGAATTTGTTCCCAGTCTGGTTAGGACAGTGCAGGCTAAACCACCTGATTGTCCGAAAAGTAAGATGGTTCCGTGTTTCGGATGGGCACGTTAAGCCGCCGGTCCCGGTTGCTGTCTATGATGGCGGTCGTTACACAGCTATGTCAGAGGCCTGTTACTTGCAGTAGGCGGTTGAAAGAAACTCTGACACCAGAGTTCATCAGGTCGTTGAACGACTCAGTGTCGCACACGAAGAGAGAGAGAGATTGGTAACCTCCTTGTGAGCTTAAGAGGGTCTGTGCTGGCAAGCTGGAAGATAGAACTTTTTCTTCAAATGCTATAATCTCAGAGATACGCCAATTACCTATTAAGTACAAATCATACTACCAAGGAACTCTGTAACAAACCTCCCCTCTCTAATATAAATATATACATAATGTATATATATATGTAATTCATATAATATATCATATTATATGAATATTGGCACGTGATTAAGTAAGTATAGCGTGATCGTCTTCTGGACCCATTATGTTGTGTAAGTAGTAATATGTAACCCATAATATTCTTTTAGAGGTACGTGGATTTCCAAAGGTTCTAGAGTTTAATAGGATGCACACGATGGGAAATAGGATAACGCTGTGCTCCCACCCACGCGCAGCGTCCATGCCCTGCCAATGGGATTAAAACTATTTTCCCACTGCTTTCAGGATAGAAAACCGACTTATTTAGTTTTCTCAATCAACCCAATTCAACATAAGTTAAATTAGATTGTCCGAGAAGAACCTGTCAGTATTATATCCCGAACTCAGGACCCTGGAATAGGATAGTGGAATTTGCATTCCAATGTTGAAATTGCACCAAACCACAGGTGCTGATGACGCACATTCGTGTGCAAGGGAATCGAACAAGTCCGATTTTTATAATAAAATTTAAAAGATATAATTAAGCCGATATCACACTCAGCCAACCAAGACATTAAATGTCTAGTATATGTAGATGTGTAGACAACAGTAATGAGTTGCCAAGTTGAGTAACATGACTCAACCAATATCATTTGGTTTCTAAACAAACACCAGCTATGCTGGTAAAGCATCGTATATTAACTGCACCATCAGTCAGCCTCCATTTACTAATGCCTCATACAGAGATCTCGATAGAGGTATGGGAATGCATATAGCGAGACCCAAATAACACGTAGCTAAAACAAACCTGTAAGTATATAGGGAATGCAGAAACTGCCAGACCCAAGATTTAGATGAGAGACAGGAATTGTTTTCTACGTGGACCTCCTGTAAGGTAGTAAATTTCTACAGCCGAACAGTGTTACAGTCATACCGAATGCTAGAGGTAGTAAGTATATGATGAAGATAGATGTTTGATACAGGTTAATACATGACCATCAACTGGCAACAGTCGTCAAAGTCATAGTATTGTCATTCAGTAGGTCTCTGCCAACTGAGTATGACATCAAGCTCCGTGAAGTAAATCAATACTCTGGTATTTTATGAATAATTTAATATTCAGACTTGTCCAGGACAAGGTTCAGGGTAGGAAGACAGATAATATGCCAACCATATCATAATGTGTATATAAATTAGCCAACAGGCCATAAAGTAGGTACATATATGTATCTTGATATCAAGTGGTATAAAATACCTACCTACTTTAAGTAGGTAAGATCATTTTTATATTATATTCACTGCTGAACATAAACATCAATCTTAGGGAATATCCCTTTAAACTTTAGTGTGGAATTAAATCCATAAATGCATAGATCTAAAATATTCCATTAAAGTTGGAATTACATATGCAGTAATAATGAAATCAATAAAAGTATGGTAAGAAGTCATAAAAATGTACTCCTATAAACCCCAAGGGTTAATAATTTAGTATCAATCGCCTTCCACGACGTTTATAGATAATGTAGGATGATGCTGTTTCAAATCAACACCAGATAGATGTAGGTATTATCCACTACTGAGAAAACTTTCAGTTTGATACTCCATAGTCACCTTTTACCAAGTGATAGGTAAATAAAGGATGATAATATTATAAAACAATTATGACATGGAAGGAATATCCTCCATCAAAGGATAGGATTTATTACAAGGATAAATGGATGAGAAAAGGTAAACCTATAACAATCCATCCCAATATTTATGCAACCATAAGCTGACATACACATAAGTCCACTTACATACAATCATGCATAATCCAAATGAACATTAACTTTGCATACCTTTCATTCTCTATTATCTCAAACTACATTACATTTTATTTCACACGTCACACAGCGCACATCACATCTTCATACAACAATAATACCACATTATACAAATACACACCATATATAAATAAGTCATAACCAATGTATAAATTATTTGTCATATAATATAGTAGTATACATATAATAAACTCTTATACGTGTAATAACTGAGATATTTGTCAAAACACCTTGTAAAAATCAAAAACCCTAAATATTTGTCAAAACCACCCTGTATACCTCAAAACCTAAACATATGTCAAAACACCGTGTATAAGTCAAAACCCAAAAACCTTTGTCAAAAACACCCTGTATATGTCTAGTGACTTTCATTAAGTTGAAACAACCTGCAAATATAAAATTGAGATTAGGTATAAAGCGTTTTACCTCAAACCTAATTAAATTGTAAATGTTATCGAATGAAGAATTCATCTTACTTAAACAATAGTTTCAATAATAAAACAACTTTGTAAGTTAAAATAATTTTAAAACCTGAAGCGAGCTGAGATGAAATATTATAGATCATAGCCGGACACTAAAACATTTATTTTAGTACAAGACACTAATAAAAATATACCTAGATTACACATTCATTATGAACAACTACTAAATCCTTATAAGAAAGAATCCGAATTGCTATCACAAACTTTTATTTCATAAGGAATACTATTTTCATCAATCTCTAGCTAGGAAATTGTTTTAATTGTGACAGATGTCAATAGCGAGTAAGAAAATGAACTCAATAAAATGATAGAGGAGCTTAAATGTCCACTAACGATTTAGAGGTTAAAAGCAATAGTTTCAAGCTGACAAATAAATACGGAATAAGTAATGTGTACTTTAATGTTACCCACTTACTTATTTTTCTATAAGTAAAGTGTCCGCAGTAACCACTTCACTTACCGGTTTATGTCATCTTAAAAATGATTAATAACACAACTTAAAATTCGGCAAGATAAAACCAAATCCAATAATAATAATGAATCCAAGCCAAACTACATCATATATAAGCTAGCGGGACATATCATAGTAAAATATTAGGACTCGGTTGGAATGAAACACCTACATAATGTAATTCCGGCTTAATGCAATCTAGTAATAATATCCACATGTTGTCAGCACTTTAAATAAAGTTTATTTATGTTAAATTGCATAGCTAATGATTGTTATGATTATAAAACTGAACAGGGCAGACACTATTTAGTTTGCATGACAAAATGTGAATAAATTGTAAAGAAGTAACGACTGAAAACAGAATTCTGTTGTCAACATACATTATATGAAAATAATTCTATTTGAACAGTTCCCCTTAGGCTCAGAGACAATTGACAGAATATGTCAGTAGCTATCACAGAATTTAACAACTTTTAGTGGATAAACAAATGTGAGCCACACTAGGTAGAACTGCCCAAATATTACCTGGATATTTCAGCAGCAGGATACTGATGACATCAACCCGGACAGACAGGGAATCCTCGCTTGCTCCATCTAAAACCCTTACGCTTCTCACACATTATTGACACGGAACAAAGCCACAAACTGAACCAACAGCACTAATAAACCGAGCCAGGCCTGGCACAACCTGACCTCAAAACCTTTCCGCGAACCACCAAAACAAACTCCTCCACTCGCGATGTACATTTCTTTGAATCCTCTCTAAGCTCCAAGTCCCTGACCAACTTTCCACTTTCTTCTTTTACTCGAAGTCCCTCCCGTCTAAAACTGACTCCTCTGTCCAACCCCTCGTATTTATATTACCCCTTTTTTTCTAATAACCCCCAGAAAATTCCCGAATCGAACGTCATCGATCAATTTTATTCTTCCCGAAAATGTCAAATTTTGGGTTGCCCTCTCTCAAAACTTATCACCCATACTCATATCTTTATTATTTCGAGACTTTACTCTTCTGCATTCAATTCGGTCAAACATTATTCAAAAAAATATGTAATACTGACTTCCACCACATACAAACAAACTCCTTTTCGCCAATACTTGATATTTAAACAAGATTAAATAGATGTTATTTAAGCTATATGATTACTCGATAAGACGGAATATGTTCAGTTGAGTATACAACAATATTAATACTCTGCGACCGGTTATTTAAATAGTTAAAAGATGTTATGTGAATTTCCCATATTAATATAATGATAGCAACTATGTTATGTACAAATTTTGATCGCCTGCAATTAGGGAGAACACACGAGCCCTTATTTATATAAAGGTCCTTGTAAACACTGTATTCATCCAAATAAACATTTTAGGTACTTAGTAAATAACCTAGCCATTTACATTAGTAACCCTCTATAAGGAATGAATAAGGACACAAATTAATTAACTATAACTCATTTAGGGAATTCCCATTAGAGCTGGCAATCTTTCTTTCTCTAAGAAAGTGCTGCCACCTCTGGAACCATCCAGAATCATCTAAGTCAGACAACCGCTTGATACTAGACAGTTTATTTCTTCAACTAAATTAGTTCTAAACCCATCAGTAGATGGCGGTTGAAGTCGGAAAAGTAATTAAAATAGCTCTATGCTTGATTTAGTACAAACAAGTCAAAAATTTGATATTTTATTGCTTTTATTTGTAAATAATTATGACGGATCAAGGTCAGATCCGTTACAATCGCCCCCTATTTTATGTGAAATTTAGTTGCTTAGAGCTAAATTGAACATAAAATATCAACAAAAGTAAACACTTCCCGCCCCCAAAACTTTCAAAACTCCATAAATGTGTATGCCTGAACCAAATGTCATAGAGCCCTAATGGAATTTACGCTAAAAGCTGAATAAGTCTGTTATTGAAAAATTACCTACGCCAAATGCTGCAAATCACGCAATTTTACGCTAAATGCAGAATTAACTATCCTTATGCCAATGTGCTAAGATATGCCAAGTGCATAAAAAAAATCACAATTTACGCCAAATGCAAAAACTAAAATAATAATTACGCAGTTTACGCTTAATGCAACTATGCCTACGCCAAGTGCTTTATTACCAGTAATACTACGCTAAACGCAGCCAAGTGATTTTAATATGATTATTCTACCAAAAGTGCTTGTGCCAATAATTACTATTGTATTTTAAACCATTCCTGAAAATCATGGGTGCTTCATAATAAAGAATTATACAGAGAATCTGAATTGAAAAATGTTATAAATTGAATTTAAGCGTTTAAACCAAATCTTTGTGCAATCTGTTGTGTGTAGGTTGTATTATAGATAGATTCACTAACACTTAGTGTTAGGAACCTATTATAATCTCCGTGAACAATCTGTAAATTTGCCTTGTTCACAGATTTTCGCACGAAAACCTGCTGTGGATTTCTGCTTGCAACATTACCATAAACAGCGAACCAGCTGAAAGCTAGACTTCATGCTGACCCAAAAAATCCAGCCTCTTCGCCAGCTATCTGCCACAGTAATGACAGAGTAATGAATGATTTGGCTTAAATCAGACCTTAACTCAAAATAGCTAAGATCTTAATTCGCAAAATCAGAATACATATGTAATTTAATTAAAATAAGGTTCCCTAACTCACATCCATGACATGATAGAACCAGAAAAAGACATATTAGAGAACTGTTCTGATCAAATCGTGACATATGTTGTGTGTTTGGACCAACCTGATCCTAAATGTTCAGTCTGCAAAGTATCATGTCAGGGTTCCCTGCACGAGAGCCCCTTTGAATATCTGCTTGCTTGCACTACCTCTAACAGTGAAATTACGCAAGCATATCTTGCCATTGTGCTAACAAAACATGCCTACCATTAAATCACTGCAGAAGTAAATACAGAGTGTCGTGAGATGATTTGATCCTGAACCTTTATATGAAAATAACAATTCTATCTAATTACTTAAAAAATTATAAAAAATAAATCCATATCAGGCATGGATGGAGATAAAATTCTAGTGTTTTATCAAAGTAAAACATCTATAAGCAAGTAAGTCAGATCTTCAGGAAAGTAAAAGACTTCTGTGCTAATTAAACTACCATAACCTTATGGCACTTACAAATTGAGCAGAACAAACATACCACTTATGCAAAAGTACCATCTAGCTCAGGCATATCTCATAATCAAATAAAATGTCGCCCTCCAAATTATTCAATTTTAAGAAATATATTTTTAAAATTTTCGCCCCCCCAATTATAAAATTCCTAGGCACGATCCAAAACAATTCTCCCCATCAATTGGCAAGGCATCCATTCCGTATATTCCCATCAAGATTATGTGTGCAATGTTAAACAAGGAAATCCACGTTTTTAACCTCTCTCCGCTTCACGGACAGCAAATTGTAGGCTGTGATAGCCTACTTTAAAACATGCACATGACCAGATCCTGGTCACGGCACCAAATTGTAACAAACCTCCCCTCTCTGATATAAATATATACATAATGTATATATATATGTAATTCATATAATATATCATATTATATGAAATATTGGCACGTGATTAAGTAAGTATAGCGTGATCGTCTTCTGGACCCATTATGTTGTGTAAGTAGTAATATGTAACCCATAATATTCTTTTAGAGGTACGTGGATTTCCAAAGGTTCTAGAGTTTAATAGGATGCACACGATGGGAAATAGGATAACGCTGTGCTCCCACCCACGCGCAGCGTCCATGCCCTGCCAATGGGATTAAAACTATTTTCCCACTGCTTTCAGGATAGAAAACCGACTTATTTAGTTTTCTCAATCAACCCAATTCAACATAAGTTAAATTAGATTGTCCGAGAAGAACCTGTCAGTATTATATCCCGAACTCAGGACCCTGGAATAGGATAGTGGAATTTGCATTCCAATGTTGAAATTGCACCAAACCACAGGTGCTGATGACGCACATTCGTGTGCAAGGGAATCGAACAAGTCCGATTTTTATAATAAAATTTAAAAGATATAATTAAGCCGATATCACACTCAGCCAACCAAGACATTAAATGTCTAGTATATGTAGATGTGTAGACAACAGTAATGAGTTGCCAAGTTGAGTAACATGACTCAACCAATATCATTTGGTTTCCCTAACCAAACACCAGCTATGCTGGTAAAGCATCGTATATTAACTGCACCATCAGTCAGCCTCCATTTACTAATGCCTCATACAGAGATCTCGATAGAGGTATGGGAATGCATATAGCGAGACCCAAATAACACGTAGCTAAAACAAACCTGTAAGTATATAGGGAATGCAGAAACTGCCAGACCCAAGATTTAGATGAGAGACAGGAATTGTTTTCTACGTGGACCTCCTGTAAGGTAGTAAATTTCTACAGCCGAACAGTGTTACAGTCATACCGAATGCTAGAGGTAGTAAGTATATGATGAAGATAGATGTTTGATACAGGTTAATACATGACCATCAACTGGCAACAGTCGTCAAAGTCATAGTATTGTCATTCAGTAGGTCTCTGCCAACTGAGTATGACATCAAGCTCCGTGAAGTAAATCAATACTCTGGTATTTTATGAATAATTTAATATTCAGACTTGTCCAGGACAAGGTTCAGGGTAGGAAGACAGATAATATGCCAACCATATCATAATGTGTATATAAATTAGCCAACAGGCCATAAAGTAGGTACATATATGTATCTTGATATCAAGTGGTATAAAATACCTACCTACTTTAAGTAGGTAAGATCATTTTTATATTATATTCACTGCTGAACATAAACATCAATCTTAGGGAATATCCCTTTAAACTTTAGTGTGGAATTAAATCCATAAATGCATAGATCTAAAATATTCCATTAAAGTTGGAATTACATATGCAGTAATAATGAAATCAATAAAAGTATGGTAAAAGTCATAAAATGTACTCCTATAAACCCCAAGGGCTAATAATTTAGTATTAATCGCCTTCCACAACATTTATAGATAATGTAGGATGATGCTGTTTCAAATCAACACCAGATAGATGTAGGTATTATCCACTACTGAGAAAACTTTCAGTTTGATACTCCATAGTCACCTTTTACCAAATGATAGGTAAATAAAGGATGATAATATTATAAAACAATTATGACATGGAAGGAATATCCTCCATCAAAGGATAGGATTTATTACAAGGATAAATGGATGAGAAAAGGTAAACCTATAACAATCCATCCCAATATTTATGCAACCATAAGCTGACATACACATAAGTCCACTTACATACAATCATGCATAATCCAAATGAACATTAACTTTGCATACCTTTCATTCTCTATTATCTCAAACTACATTACATTTTATTTCACACGTCACACAGCGCACATCACACATCTTCATACAACAATAATACCACATTATACAAATACACACCATATATAAATAAGTCATAACCAATGTATAAATTATTTGTCATATAATATAGTAGTATACATATAATAAACTCTTATACGTGTAATAACTGAGATATTTGTCAAAACACCTTGTAAAAATCAAAACCCTAAATATTTGTCAAAACCACCCTGTATACCTCAAAACCTAAACATATGTCAAAACACCGTGTATAAGTCAAAACCCAAAAACCTTTGTCAAAAACACCCTGTATATGTCTAGTGACTTTCATTAAGTTGAAACAACCTGCAAATATAAAATTGAGATTAGGTATAAAGCGTTTTACCTCAAACCTAATTAAATTGTAAATGTTATCGAATGAAGAATTCATCTTACTTAAACAATAGTTTCAATAATAAAACAACTTTGTAAGTTAAAATAATTTTAAAACCTGAAGCGAGCTGAGATGAAATATTATAGATCATAGCCGGACACTAAAACATTTATTTTAGTACAAGACACTAATAAAAATATACCTAGATTACACATTCATTATGAACAACTACTAAATCCTTATAAGAAAGAATCCGAATTGCTATCACAAACTTTTATTTCATAAGGAATACTATTTTCATCAATCTCTAGCTAGGAAATTGTTTTAATTGTGACAGATGTCAATAGCGAGTAAGAAAATGAACTCAATAAAATGATAGAGGAGCTTAAATGTCCACTAACGATTTAGGGGTTAAAATCAATAGTTTCAAGCTGACAAATAAATACAGAATAAGTAATGTGTACTTTAATGTTACCCACTTACTTATTTTTCTATAAGTAAAGTGTCCGCAGTAACCGCTTCACTTACCGGTTTATGTCATCTTAAAAATGATTAATAACACAACTTAAAATTCGGCAAGATAAAACCAAATCCAATAATAATAATGAATCCAAGCCAAACTACATCATATATAAGCTAGCGGGACAAATCATAGTAAATTATTAGGACTCGGTTGGAATGAAACACCTACATAATGTAATTCCGGCTTAATGCAATCTAGTAATAATATCCACATCTTGTCTGCACTTTAAATAAAGTTTATTTATGTTAAATTGCATAGCTAATGATTGTTATGATTATAAAACTGAACAGGGCAGACACTATTTAGTTTGCATGACAAAATGTGAATAAATTGTAAAGAAGTAACGACTGAAAACAGAATTCTGTTGTCAACATACATTATATGAAAATAATTCTATTTGAACAGTTCCCCTTAGGCTCAGAGACAATTGACAGAATATGTCAGTAGCTATCACAGAATTTAACAACTTTTAGTGGATAAACAAATGTGAGCCACACTAGGTAGAACTGCCCAAATATTACCTGGATATTTCAGCAGCAGGATACTGATGACATCAACCCGGACAGACAGGGAATCCTCGCTTGCTCCATCTAAAACCCTTACGCTTCTCACACATTATTGACACGGAACAAAGCCACAAACTGAACCAACAGCACTAATAAACCGAGCCAGGCCTGGCACAACCTGACCTCAAAACCTTTCCATGAACCACCAAAACAAACTCCTCCACTCGCGATGTACATTTCTTTGAATCCTCTCTAAGCTCCAAGTCCCTGACCAACTTTCCACTTTCTTCTTTTACTCGAAGTCCCTCCTGTCTAAAACTGACTCCTCTGTCCAACCCTCGTATTTATATTACCCTTTTTCTAATAACCCCCAGAAAATTCCCGAATCGAACGTCATCGATCAATTTTATTCTTCCCGAAAATGTCAAATTTTGGGTTGCCCTCTCTCAAAACTTATCACCCATACTCATATCTTTATTATTTCGAGACTTTACTCTTCTGCATTCAATTCGGTCAAACATTATTCAAAAAAATATGTAATACTGACTTCCACCACATACAAACAAACTCCTTTTCGCCAATACTTGATATTTAAACAAGATTAAATAGATGTTATTTAAGCTATATGATTACTCGATAAGACGGAATATGTTCAGTTGAGTATACAACAATATTAATACTCTGCGACCGGTTATTTAAATAGTTAAAAGATGTTATGTGAATTTCCCATATTAATATAATGATAGCAACTATGTTATGTACAAATTTTGATCGCCTGCAATTAGGGAGAACACACGAGCCCTTATTTATATAAAGGTCCTTGTAAACACTGTATTCATCCAAATAAACATTTTAGGTACTTAGTAAATAACCTAGCCATTTACATTAGTAACCTTCTATAAGGAATGAATAAGGACACAAATTAATTAACTATAACTCATTTAGGGAATTCCCATTAGAGCTGGCAATCTTTCTTTCTCTAAGAAAGTGCTGCCACCTCTGGAACCATCCAGAATCATCTAAGTCAGACAACCGCTTGATACTAGACAGTTTATTTCTTCAACTAAATTAGTTCTAAACCCATCAGTAGATGGCGGTTGAAGTCGGAAAAGTAATTAAAATAGCTCTATGCTTGATTTAGTACAAACAAGTCAAAAATTTGATATTTTATTGCTTTTGTTTGTAAATAATTATGACGGATCAAGGTCAGATCCGTTACAACTCGTGGGATTCATTGTGTACCTAACAAGTTATAGTTTGCGAATTTACGATGACAGTCTGATTATTTGACACTTTATTTCACTTTAATGTTATATTTTGTGTCTGACAATAAAGTAGGTTTAACTTTAGGAAGTTTAACTTTTGTGTTTCAGATGTTAGTAAAGATGTTTAATATATTTGTTTAGATATTCAACATCATAACAATATAAAATGTTTAATTATAACAATGATAAGGCCCGTAGGGTGGGAGGATACCTCTAAAAGGAGAGTAAAGGATATAAATACATTCAATAATAAAGCATCATCCTGTAAAAATATTCTATGCTCATCATATTTACTAGGGCAACATCGGGTCGTAGAGTCTAAAGGCGACCGATTGACACTTGACATTTCTAACCACAATTTGATGATACCTACTACAACAAAGTGGTTAATAAAATAAGGGTATAATGTTCACAGGATTTGTGACTTTTAGAGGTATGATGAGCCCGTGACATTCTTTAATATAAAGGTAAAGGCCAACTCCTCTTTGATGTGTTACTATCAACAGCATTCTCAGCTTGTACAACATCTTATCATGTATCCCATGATGCCTTCTGCATCAAGGTCTGAGAATTGATTCAGGAAAATACCACTGTGTACTCTACTTAGATATTTATTTATGTTGTAATAGCGCTCTCACTGGATTTTCAGGTACCTATTCACGGAAACGGTCATCACTTACTTTTACATACATAAATCACTCTTTTATCCCTTGCGGGGTAGGAAAAGCGTCAACAGACGTAAAATACGGCCGTTATCGCAACGTCTGACAAATATTTGATGGCCTTTTTAGCTATATCACTATATAGTTAGGTTGTCAACCTGTCACCTAAAATAGCAATACACATGAAACCTCGAAGTCGCTTCAGGAAAGAAATGGGTTGATGCTATTCTAACCCGCATCACAAGGCACTTACTTTTATCAGGTTCAAAATACACCTATGCGAGGTGCTGTAACTACCTTAACCTCGGATATGCTAAGGTAGCTAAAGGTTAACATTAGAATTTTCACAGCTCAATTTGCATTTCCAAAACCGGATGTATGTCCAGTGATCTTTAGGATTTCGCAATAAGCCTACTCGTCTTGATGCGCTCGCGTTCAGATCGAGGATAATATTGTCGTTAGGTTAGAATAGCATCTTCCCATTTCTACCCGTGGGTGTGGTAAAAGGCGACTAAAGGATTGATCCAAGGATTTGGCAGCAGCGTTCCATGTGCTTGCTAATCTGCCTTCTATGCCAAGAAATTAACAATTACATTGCTAACAACGTTATTAGCGCCGTTACAACGTATTGGAAATAACAACATCTTATTTTACATTTATCAGTGTTTACGAACTTACGATATCTTAGATAGATTAAGCATTACTATTTATACAAATTGCAGTAGCAGACATGTATTTCTAGTACGATATGGCTTGAAGACGACATCGTTGCATTAACATCGAATCCGGCGCCATGGGACGTTAAGTAAGTACTGTACGAGTCAAAGTTCATAGACACGAGATTTGGTTTGTGTTGGTATGTGAAATATTATGTATCTAACTTTATTTCTAACTCGTTATTTATTACTATAAAAAATAAGGGTTCGGTGACCCTTGAACTTATCTACTTACATTCATTTAGGTACACTTCTTTTTTTGGTTGAGCAGTCGTGTAAATAAAAACAGCACGATAAAAACAAAATACCTACACATCTGCGATCAAAACTCTTTTCGTCATATCCATTGTCATATCTCACACATTCATAACCTAATATTTTATGCGGTTTACGATATAATTTTGACCCGATGTGACAAAAAAATTAAAACGTGGCAAACTATAAAACATGTATGGTCCGCGCGCGATAATCATGGCATTTGAAAGCAAATACAATAAATTGAAATGTGGCTGCCATCTAAATTACTAATATAAGGATGTGTAGCTTCTTTTAAATATGTTAATGGAATCGCAAATTTGTAAATAACTCTTACCTAGGTATCACGACAAAATGTCAGCCTTCTGCGAAATATCATGCGTGAACCATTGAGCTAACCAAGTGGCAACACGTAAAGATTATTTCAATAATTTGTTATTTATTGAGACAAGTATACCTAGGTCATAGATATTCATTCACCCCGTGGTTTCACTCGCAGGTGACTTGTTAAGATTGCGGTTTGAATTATTCGACAAATTAATCTTTCTAACCTGTTCAACCATATAAATGTAGGTAGGTAGGTATACTACAGAAACAAAGACGCAATTTTACATTTTAATGATAAATTTGAGCTTGAGAGCTTTGTGTTATTCAGTTGAAAAACTCTGACACCAGGGTTCGTTGGGTGGTTGGTGAACTCGGTGTCCTACTCGAAAAGAAGAAGTTGTAAAATTTTGAATCAATGTCAGAAGATTGATGACAACTATAATTTTAATAAATACGATTCGGCAACTAAAATATACGCATAGGTGGAATTGAACCACAGTATTTTGATAAGCAGTTGTAATAAGCAAGACAAAGTTGCATTTTGTATAGGAGATTTGAACCTAGTCGATAAATTCTTGGGATTTTATTGCTGATGTTCCATTGGAGACTGGTTTGGTCATCTGTAAAATTAGAATATCAAAATGTATGTTCGACATAAAGGTGGATTAGTGTTTAAGTAAATAAAATTTATGACACTGTTCGAAATCCACTTCTGCAGAATTTAGTAAATGGCACTCGTCTACCTAAAGGAATTGACGCAAAATTTTATAAAGGTATACCTACAAACACCAATTATTGTTGTGGACAAAGTGCTTTATTGATCTCAAAACCAACAGTTATAATAATGTTGTTCTTAGTACGTCCATAAAATTCACTTTATTTATCTGTTTTTCAGTGGCTATGGTGTAAAGCACTTTTTTCTGCTGGTGCGTTGCGTTGGGGAGTGACATACAACTCGGATATGCATGCGACATTTAGGATATGGTGTAGGCAGTCGTATACGATGTGGAATCGGGTTTGATGTTCTTTGTTATAATGTATATGTTACAGTCAAAACCCTTAACCAGTCAATAACGTTAATGACTGGCAAAACCAGTCAATAACGTTATTGCCTAAGGTACTCAGTCAAAACCCTTATTGACTGATTTTGTCTAATAAAATCAGTCAATAACGTTATTGACTGACGTGTCTAGTCAAAACCCTTAATAGGAATGTCCTGGTTGGTCTTAGATCACCATCAGAACCGTTAGATGGTCGCTGCCAGAGTGGAAGTCTACTGTCTCGATCGCCAGTTGTTATTCCATAAGGACATGCCCAAGTCGTAGACGGCTCTTCACTTATGTTGACGGCAGCAAATACGTGGCCTCCCCTCCCAGAAGTCATAGACCACCCGGTAGTTACTCGAGGACTCGGGCTCAGTGCCACCGGCGAGCGAAACAGTAGACTTTCACTCTGACTGCCTCCATCTTCTATCTTCTATAAGATGCATTTCAGTGAGCGTGCACAATCGCCTCACGATCTGATTATCCCAATTCCACCTCCGTGGATCGCGTCGCTGACTAGGATTACTCCTTTTATCAGCTGGTGAGATAGCAGACAAATGCGAGCCTATCTTATTTAAAAAAATATATATCGATCCTGACGGTTACTAATGCAGTAACCACTCCTACCCGCCGCATCGCATCTAAACTAACCGCACATCGCCCATAATCTCACCGCAAATCAGTGCTACTCGCCGCATTGCACATCGAAACTCTCCGCACCGCACTGCTTTTCGCCGCATAGCACATAAACTCACCGCAACGCCGTGCTACCCGCCGCATTGCTCATAATCTCACCGCAAATTAGTGCTACTCGCCGCATCGCACACCGAAACTCTCCGCACTGCACTGTTTTCCACCGCAAAGCACATAAACTCACCGCAATTCAGCGCAACCCGCCGCATCACACAACAAAACTTCCCGCACTGCACTGCTTTCCGCCGCAAAGCACATAAACTCACCGCAATTCAGCGCTACCCACCGCATCACACAACAATACTTCCCGCACCGCACTGATTTACGCCGCAAAGCACATAAACTCACCGCAATTCAGCGCTACCCGCCGCAACACACAACAATACTTCCCGCACCGCACTGCTTTACGCCGCAAAGCACATAAACTCACCGCAATTCAGCGCTACCCGCCGCAACACACAACAATACTTCCCGCACCGCACTGCTTTCCGCCGCAAAGCACATAAACTCACCGCAATTCAGCGCTACCCGCCGCAACACACAACAATACTTCCCGCACCGCACTGTTTTCCGCCGCAAAGCACATAAACTCACCGCAATTCAGTGCTACCCGCCGCATCGAACACCGAAACTCTCCGCACCGAACTGTTTTACGCCGCATTGCACATAAACACACCGCAACCCAGTGATACCCATCGCATCGCGCACCGAAACTCTCCGCACCGCACTGATTTCCGCCGCACTGCACATAAACTCACCGCAACGCAGTGCTACCCGCCGCATCGCACATAAACTCACCGCAACGCAATGGTTACTGCACAGTAACCATCAGGACCGTTAGATTTTTTTTCAAACCCTTAATAGGTATGTCCGACCCGGTGGTAGCAACCTAGACTGCCTGGCTGGTCTGAGATCACCATCAGGACCGTTAGATGGTCGCAGCTAGAAGAAAGCCTATATACAGCCTCGCTCGCCGATTGAACTAGGCGGGAGCCTAACAAGCACCGTTGTGAAGTCTATGACATCTAGGAGGTGAAGCCACGTATACGCTTATGTCAGCATTAGATAGTGAAGAGCCGTCTGCGACTTGGGCATGTCCTCAGTAATAACAACCGGCGATCGAGACAGTCAGCCAGCCAGTCTAGGTTGCTGCTACCGGGGCAGAAGTACCTATTAAGGGTTTTGACTGGGCACGTCAGTCAATGTCGTTATTGACTGCTTTTAATAGATAAAACCAGTCAATAAGGGTTTTGACTGAGGCCCTTAGGCAATATCGTTATTGACTGGTTTTTCTAGTCAATAACGTTATTGACTGGTTAAGGGTTTTGCCTGTAACATATATGTCGCAGGAATGTAGCGAAATCCGGTTATTCGCGAAATCCCTAGGCCCTTCGCGAAGAGCCGGATAACTGCGAAATGCATCGATTTATTCGCACATTTCCCGGAAATCTGCGAATTCGTTATTTGCATGGGCATTAATCCAGGAAAACTGCGTATAAGGCGACACGCGGCTACGAAGCCGCCTACGCACCTGCTACGAAAGGTTCCATATGCAGCAAAGGTTCCATATGCTGATCAGGTGGTTCAGCCTGCAATTGCCTACTCATTCATATCAGCGGCCCACGGAACGGCCTTGGCCTTGGCATGCTCATGGTCGTGCTCATGCTCATGCTCATGCTCATGCTCATGCTCATGCTCATGCTCATGCTCATGGTCGTGCTCATGCTCATGCTCATGCTCATGCTCATGCTCATGCTCATACTCATGGTCGTGCTCGTGCTCATGCTCATGCTCATGCTCATGGTCGTGCTCATGCTCATGCTCATGGTCGTGCTCATGCTCATGCTCATGCTCATGCTCATGCTCATGCTCATGCTCATGCTCATGCTCATGCTCATGGTCGTGCTCATGCTCATGCTCATGCTCATGCTCATGCTCATGCTCATGGTCGTGCTCATGCTCATGCTCATGGCCGTGCTCATGCTCATGCTCATGCTCATGCTCATGCTCATGGTCGTGCTCATGCTCATGGTCGTGCTCATGCTCATGCTCATGCTCATGCTCATGCTCATGGTCGTGCTCATGCTCATGGTCATGCTCACGCTCATGCTCATGCTCATGCTCATGCTCATGCTCATGCTCATGCTCATGCTCATGCTCATGCTCATGCTCATGCTCATGCTCATGCTCATGCTCATGCTCATGCTCAGGGTCATGCTCATGCTCATGGTCATGCTCAGGGTCATGCTCATGCTCATGCTCATGCTCATGGTCATGCTCGTGGTCATGCTCATGCTCATGGTCATGGTCATGGTCATGGTCATGGTCATGGCCTTGGTCTTGGTCATGGTCTTGATCATGGTCATGACCACCCGAAGAACCCTTACGACACTGGGCGTTCCGTGGGCCGCTGATATGAATGAGTAGGCAATTGCAGGCTGAACCACCTGATCAGCATATGGAACCTTTGCTGCATATGGAACCTTTTGTAGCAGGTGCGTAGGCGGCTTCGTAGCCGCGTGTCGCCTTATACGCAGTTTTCCTGGATTTATGTCCATGCAAATAACGAATTCGCAGATTTCCGGGAAATGTGTGAATAAATCGATGCATTTCGCAGTTATCCGGCTCTTCGCGGATTTCGCGAATAACCGGATTTCGCTACATTCCTGCGACATATATATTATCAAGACATGCTTTTCAGGCAGGAGATTTTTCCTTTGCAGATTCACCACTGTAGTTAGTTATTAATTTTAGAGTAGTATTTCTGCATTCTGGTATTGATTTCCAGGCGGGTATTGATACAGACATATACTAATGCGAGGTAAATGCTAAGGTCGCAGGTATCGCATGACTGCATGAGATCAGGTGAAGAGTGGTCCTGTCACACAACTAACTATTAAGGTGAATCGTAGTCCAACAACACTAACTTATCTAACAATGTTGTATGTCGTGACTTCCAAGTCAGTTTTCGTAGCATTCAGTATAATTTGTAGGAATTAAGAGTATAAGCAGAAACGCATACGAAAGTCCCAAAAAGTGATGCACAATTGCCATTGGACCGAAAATTCGTGCAGTTTTTAAATATGATGTGTTAAGCTTGATTAAATTATTTATTTTCGCTTAGAAAACACTAAACCACCTAGGTACCTAAAAGCTACCTACTTAGGTAGAAGGTTGTGTGTGGCAGTATTACCGCTAGCCAATACTTACTTTGTGGTATTACGAATTATTTGCGGGCATGATCAGACCATGAAACTGAACAACTTTTTCTATGAAAGCTGTGTAAAAAAAGTACTTACCTTACATGGTGTGTACCCAACATAGACTCAATAGTAAAAACAGTCTTCAATCACGTCTGTTACATTTTCGGTACACCTCCCCTCGCATCCGGTATAGTTTTTTATTATTATAGCAGTCAAAGACAACAAAGAAGTTTGGCATCTCAAATATCCTATTCATCAAACTGGACCTATAAATTATCCTCAAATAAACCTTCATATAAATCGCACAGCAAAAAAGAATCGGTAGCTAAACTGGTTTTGATGCAAGTAATTAGAACTAAACCACATCAATTTTATTTCTGTTGCCCTTTTTTATAATTTTGTTGATATATTTTATTGTCCGACATTTGCAAGTGGACAGACAGACAAAAAATCATTTATCTACCATGGTAGACCGAATCTACAAGACAAAACTTAACTGTTTATATTGAAAATTTTGGAAGTTTTCCAAAAAATTGTTTATATACCTAAGAACAGATTTTACACACTTTTATAAAATAAGCTTAGTCATAAAAAGAAAATCGATCGACAAGGCGATAGTTTTGACAGGCCCTGCTGCAATATGTAGACAAAGGTGCAATATGTATTGTATATGTATGTATGTGGATGTTTAAATACAGAAATAACGGGCCACACCTGAATACGCCTACGTTTTGTTTTGTTGCTAATAAATGCATGTTTATCGCTCAAAAAGTATTTTCTTAAAATCCTTTGTCTTTTATAAACGGCTGCGGTTGTAGCGACCATCAATCTTTGGTAACCTGACCAGTCATCGGGGTGAATCGCACATTTACCTGACGAAATTGCGGTTACAAGCACCATATAAATGACTATACTATAGTCTACGACTTGTTGCAGTTGCGGTCTTAAAACGTGGTGTAATAAATACTACCTGGCCTGTATATCGAATTAACTTCAAAACACATCTAATCTGATGGCAATGTTGCTATGCTTTTATTAATTAATTAATTACAAAAGCCAGGTGAGGCCAGGGTAGCATTTATTACTCCACGTTTTATGATCCCGACTGCATCGAGTCGCAGATTATTATGTTTATGATAACCGCAATTTGACGTAACAACGTATCAGGTTTATATATGTCAAAAAAACGGATCCTGCAGAATACCGGAAAATCGTGCGGTGCGTGTAAGATCAGCCTAACGTTCACAGCTGTGACGTAAACGTCGGGTGGGCCGCGGAAGATGCTTATGCTTTGAACCACAATGACACCTATAAAGTCCAAGGACGCTAATAAAAAAAAGTACAGCACACATAACCTTTAGAATTGATTTTAAATTAGCCAATGCAAGAGTTGAACCAATAGTAACCGCCAATACGTCAAATAAACTTTATCAATTTATCAGTTTGTGTAATTATTTGTATCTTCTTTCTTGTCTTTCTTTTTCGTGTGGGATACCGAGTCGTTCAACGACCCGATGCACCCTGATGTCAGAGTTTTTCAACCGACTACTGCAAGCAGTAGGCCTCTGACATGGTTGTGTAACGACCGCTATCATAGACAGCAACCGGGATCGACGGCTTAACGTGCCCATCCGAAGCGCTTCTTTCTTGTGTGAGACACCAAGTCATCCAATACCCCAATGAACCCTGATGTCACAGAGTTCAACCGCCCACTGCTCGTATAAGTAGTAGTTCTCTGACATGGCTTTGTAACGATCACTGTCTAAGTAATCATAGCTAGACTTGGACCGACGGCTTAACGTGCCCTTCGAAGCATGGAGCCATATATTTTTGGACAATCAAGTAGTTTAACCCGCAAAATCCTAACCAGACTGGTAACAAATCTACTAAATGATAAATATTAGCTTTGTGAGCGACCTGCCGAGAATGGTGGTAGTAAGTACCTCTTTATTCTCTACTCTTTTAAATTAAAGTGTCTAACTCATGAAACTAAACAGACACATAAACGTAATTTATGGAGTTGTAAACTACAACATTGAAGTGAGCTTTTTGGCTGTAAGCAATAAATTACAAATAAACTTTAATCAGGATGTCGTAGATTAAGCGTAGTAAAACTCAATAATTAAGGACTAAATAGTCAATTGAATTGTAATCGGTATAAATAAATTTTTATTTAGCTTCCACTGTTATTACCTACTTGTAAATGTCCTTGTTACTTATATTGAATCATAGTAGGCCCGGGGCTACTTGTTCTGTATCTTCAAAATTGTGTGAATGTATTTATATTGTACTAGCTTTCCGCCCGCGGTTTCACTCGCGGTATTATCTGTTTGGTCTAATAAAAAGTTTTATATACATTGCATTTAAAATCCAAAATTTTGAAACAGATTGCATAAAAGATCACGAACGGTGGAGTTCGACTACTCGACAATTAGATGGCACCACTACTTGAGGGATTGAAAAAGCCCTTATATCTTTAAAAATACACCCTATAAGTTAAAACGGGAATTTTCTTGTTCGAGGGGAGATAAAGGACTATTGCACTATATAAGTCCTTTTATCGTACCGGAAATCCTTTTAAAGTTTTATCGGCACGTACATTTTATCAACTTAGTTTTATTATATATAATGATGTATAAAAAAGCCGATCAGACAAGAGCTAAGAGCAAATTGATTAAAGAATTCTCCTCTACGCCGTAGCTAAAATATCCAGGAATTTTTGCTACGCTGCTGCTACGGCGTGACGTGTCACATTTCGTTCTAACTTTACCACTGTACCTATTATTTACCACTGTACCTATTATAATAAATGGCATACCTATAAGTAACAAATATTTGTCAATAAATTATTTAGAATAAAATGAGACTTTTCTCATTTTCTTACTCCTTTACTTCGCCTAACATTTTCTTCAGAACAATTGCAGTCAAGGTATTAAGATACCATTTATCGTAAGGCGTATAGGTAAAACTGTGTGCGCTATGCTATATAAATTAATTCGTAAAGTGTACCTATCTATCATCACCATTATATTCAAGTCAAAGAAAATATCAATGGTATTTCTATATAATATAAAATATAAACTATAACAGGTTCTTTGAAGTGGGTTGGGTGAGTATTAATAAAACTGTTGTATAATCGTCCAAGATTCTGTTTTATTTACATCGTTTAAAATAATTTTGACTTGAGATATCACATGGCACTGTCACTTATATTGCATAACTAATACTAGATAGATCGCTAGGAAGCAGTCAGGATAAGGGTCGGTCCACACTTAAGCGCGGTAGGTGCGTGCGATGTACTCCAGGGCGCGGGCGATCTGGGGGGGCACTGGGGGAGGGGTGGGGATGGCGTCACCCTGAAAAATATAGAACATTATACGAAGATTCTAAAAAATAAACTATATAAAAGAAATAAACTACATTAGATTTGGCAGTATGTAAATATACAGTGATTGTGCCGGCTTAGAAAAGAATCACAAAATTTTAGACAAAAGGCTAACAAATGCAGAATATACGGAATAGGCAATCTTCGAAATTTATATATTAAACTTATTGTACAAAATAGATTTCATTATTTTATTACTTAAAATAGAGATATTAAAACAATGAGTACAAATTACGTCTCTTAAGGTAAATCAGATTTAACTAAAGCATCACCTCGATTTATGGTAATGAAACGTCTGACTTGTATTGTTATTACCCCAATTTTCTGGTTTGATCTTGTATTATGTAAATTTATGCACATTATAGGCATACTAAAATGAAATCATTGTTTAAAACAAGTTCGGTAAAAACATTTGATTGTAAAATGTGTAGGTGGACTTTAAGTATAAGATATCTTCATTTTAAAGTTTTTATATGCATTAGATTACAAATAACTTAAATATTTATCGCTTCATTGTGCTCTGAATCTTGGAAATATCTCTTTATTCCACATTTTATTGCTTTGAGGAATTCAACAGGTAACATAAAGTCTTTGCACCACAAATTTTTCGGAGTGTTAGCGCCTCTATATTTTTATTTTGTAAAAAAATCTCTGAAATATACGTGCAAGATAACTTCACGGTTCCATACAGATATCTCCGTAATAATACCATATTATCTGTATCTTCCAAAAGCACCAAACGCGTAACTTATCAGGATGTAACCATACAAGAACATGAGATACGATTATGAAGATCACTCGGGGGTTTCTTCTACTACTAACGTTTTCTCTTAGAATTCTGGAGTATTTTTTCAGTAAAAAGAAACTTTGCTACTCTAGCATGGTGTAGTATTCAAATTACAAGAAACCTTTAAAAAGAGCCTGTAGATTTTGACCCACACACAATCTTTTCTCTTGGTAAATCGAAGGTCTCAGGTTAAAATCCTACGATACAACAATCATCTAACTTAATTCATGGTTTACCTGGGGCTGGTATCCGTTCTCGTCAGCGACGTAGGAGATTGCCACGGGGACACCCTCGGGAGAAGTCCAGGAGAAAGATCCCTGGGCGACGGCGGGGGCGACGGGGGGGTTTCCACCGAAGTTGCGGGGGACACCTTGCTCCTGGGCGGCGATACCGTTGTTGGTCTCGTAGCTGTAGAAAAAAAAATAATACATGTTCTCAAATTTCTTTGAAGATCTAGTGAATCAAGTTTTGTTTTGATAAAATCTGGTTGTGCTGTCAATTGATAGAGTACTACAATAAGAATGTTTTGGATAAAAGTTGATATTATTCTAGGGGTTTTCTTATTTTGGTTGAAGTATTACAACCATAATGAAATAGATTCAATCACTTAACATAATTATGTGAACAAAGATTTAATCCCTGTGTTTCGAGTGCCCCCGTTTGACACCTTAGCGTACACATTGTTGATATAAGCAGCTATCACTAGCACATATGCCCTACTGGCACATAGAACAACTACTGCTAGTGCGAGCTTGTAAGCTGCAGCTGCCCTGAAGAGCTGACTAAACCCAGAAGAACTAGTCAAAAATTGATACTCACAAGTAGTTGTAAGAGCCGTCGCCGTTGACGTCGTTGCCGTACTTCAGGACCTCAGCGCTGCGAGCGTCAGCGACACCGTATGCCCTGCTCACGGGAGCAGCCACTTGCTGGACCACCACTGCTGGTGCGGGCTTGTAAGGTGTAGCTGCCCTGAAGGGCTGGCGCTGGGGTTGCCGTCCGAAGCCGGAGCCGAAGCCGGAGAAACCCCTTTGGGCCTGGGCCGCAGCCACGAAGCATGCCAAAACTACTACCTGCAGACAGACAAATTGAAGTTATGTAAGTATGATTCCCACCATTTTGATTCCAGGGGTAGATTGAGCAAAGTAATTATTACGAAAAAAACGTTTTACTGTCAAATTATTCCTGTCACTGTACATTTTTTATTATGCATGAAATTTTCATAGGGCTTGAAATCACAATTAAAGCCGAAAAACGCTTTTTGTAATACTATGAGTATCCTGTGACGCCTGTTCCAACTATTGGTTGGTACACCTTATTTTATTACATCATAAATTTTTCAATTAAATTTCGTATATTTTTATATTATAAATATACTTACTGCGAATTTCATGTTTAAAGCTATCCTAGCGACGACCTAGTTAGAATGCGAGTCAAAAAATGTGCTCAAGCTTTTATATGAGTCATTAGATCCACTGACCCACCCACTATTCAGACACTGCTTACAATAACATTTAAATAATTTGACACCAGGCGAAGGAATTGAGCTTTATTGACACCAGACTACCCGAAATATAAATTAATTTAATGTTATCTAGGGTGTAAGGATTTTCAATTTTTTACGTATTGATGCGATCTGGCTTAGGGTATCACAACAAAGAAAGGTGTAGGAATAAGAGAAATAAGGACGATTGCACATGCACCGCACGAATTTGTGGTATTTGGGAAGCCAGCAAGGAAACAGCTTGTGACAGCCGCAAGTTTATTTGGCGTCAAGTGCGGTTACTTAATTATTTTATGAACGCCTTTCATTTATAACAAGCTCTTAGCTACAACATATCAGAAAAATTATGCGGGCGTGTTCGCTGAACTTTTTTATCAAAAAGGGATCTCACTTTGTAAAAGGCACAAAAAAATTTCAAGCTGGCACATAAAATGCAAATACCATTACCCGATCATAACAAACATCCGCGTGCCGTTTTCCCTTATTTTTGTAACTTTGGAGAATTGCAGCAAAGCTCGTTTTTTACACCTTGTATTGATGATCATAGCAATAATTCACACGTTACGGACTCAGAAGATTAAAATGGATTGCCAAAAAAGGTCAAAGTTAAGAATACTTTGACGATAATATATTTGCAGATAAAGGCCAAGTTCTAGGTGGTTAGTTGATCTTGGCATGGCCTATTTAGGAAATTGTAATTGGTGGAGAACTTCATTATCAAGCTAGTTTTTTTTATAATATATATAAAACAGGCTCGCATTTTTCTATTATCTCGCCTGTTGCTAGTTACAATGCAGACGAAGTTGGAAAATGCTTGCCAAGATAGTGCTTATTCACATTTTCCTTTAAAAGGCCCAAGTTAGGTATAATGTCCCAGAAACAGATCCGCTGGCAGGGAATTCCACTCTTTAGCCGTTCACATGATGAAAGTTGAAGCAAATCGCTTCATGTGAAAAAGAGGTATATCTATAGATGTAAAGCCGGTTGAAAACGTTTTCAACCAGGCGGTTACCTTAACCTTACCTTAACAGCCACAACAGTCCACTGCTGGACATGGGCCTCCCCCGTATTGGGGGGTATTGCCATACTCACCACGCTTGGCAGGCGGATTGGCGAGCGCAGTGCAAGATGTTTAATTCACAGGGAACGCTGCTGCCCATTCCCTGGATAATTATTCCGTAGTCGCTTTTTACGACACCCACGGGTAGAATTGGGGTGATGCTATTCTAGGCCGGCATCACACGGCATAAAAAGTTAAACCAGGCGGTTAAAAACGGTAAATTGGGTAAAAACTATTTCTACCGAAAACAACCGGCGAGAAACAGTTATTTATAAATAGCTATATAGGGTTACATTTAATTAAGTACAAATCTCTTGAGGGTGTGGTCTACTCACAAAACTGAACAATTTTTGTGTGAAACTTTTCTTCTAAATAGGTATAAAAAAAATTTGGACGTTTCATACAAAAATGTTGAAAAGTTGTGTCACTTAGTATGGGAATACCAAATTTTTTTTTCGTATTTCATAGAAAAGTTTCTAACAAAATTTGTTCAGTTTTGTGAATAAAATTTGTACTTAATTAAATGTAACTTTATATTGATTTAATTTATTTAGAAAACTAAGACATTTTTAACAGCTGTCAAACTTAAAACTCATTTATATCGGCAATCTGCAACTATTTAACAGTTTCTTTGAGGAGGCTTTGATGAGATCTACATTTTTGATGACAGAAAAATGTACTCTGTATGTCAAACTAATAATTCCATTACATTTTGGACCTTCCATACAAAATTGTCTATCATATTGTTTGATTTACTATGGGAGGTCCAATTTTTTTTTAGTTTGTATCTTGTTCCATGGGGAAAGTTGTTCAATTTCATGAGTAGTTACCTCCTTTCGGCTTGCTATACCTACCCCTTTTGTTACTCAACCGCTGCTTTGGATAAATACCCGACAACAACCGCCGTTTTACAACTATAGGTATATCAACAACGGAAGGCTGATTTCTCAATCGGTGACTAGAGGCACGGAGATGAGATAATAATTGTTGATTTCATAAAATACACCAGCATAAAGTCACCTAGGGTTGCTTAGATGATTTTCCGTGCCAGTTATCATAATGTTAAGAATTTGTATTTCCGCATCTGAACTATATGTAACGCAAGTACCTACGTTACGACCTTTAAGTCATTTAAAATGTATCAGAAGTTCGTTTTTATAAGGTCACCGAGTCAGTATTCATAAACAATAAATATCTTAATTTATTATCATTTGATTATTTATTGTCTTTACGAATATAATAAATAATCTGAAGATAACTATTTCATTAATCGATTTTGATATTCATTGTTCTTTTTTTTTCAAATGAATAGATAAAACTAAATTTGCAAAATTGATGAATTATAGGTAATCACATTTCATTTAATTGACATTGGAATTAATGCTTATTATAACATAGTAAAAAAAAACTTTTCGCGTTTATCTGTCCGTGCTTTTTCGTTTCCGCTTCTTTCTTGGACGTCTTCTTCAATTTATTCGCAGCTTGTCATATAGCTCTTAACAAAACTCAGCTATCGAAGCTCAGGTCTTCTTCTTTTTCTTCTCCCTGTTATAGAGAGGTTAAGTGCTTTATTTCCGATGTACTCAGGTGGTCTTCTCTTGACATGCTTGCAAATACTAGCGTCGTACACCCTAACCGAAAATTATCACCATCATTCTCATCTCAGCCCACATCCATCCACTGCAAGCCTTTTCTCTACAGCGCCAACCGTCACAGTCCTGTGCCCTTGTTATCCAGTGAAATCCTGTTAACCTGATGATATCGTCGGACCATCGAGCAGGCGGTCTGCCCAGTGACATTTCTGTTCCTGTTGGTCACCATTTGTTTTTTTTTTATAAACAATGGGTAAACATTTGTCCACAATCTCACCTGATGTTAAGTGACGATGCAGACGATGATGGCACATGCTCGCCCAGATAATGCCTATTCACTCTCGCCTTGAAAAGGCCCAGGTTATAACGTTCCGGAAACAGATCCGCAGGCAGGAGTTCCACTCTTTAGCAGTTCGCATTAAAAATGTAGAAGCGAAGCGCTTTTTTGAATTGCGGGATGTCTACGATATAAGGGTGGAATCCCAACCGGCGTCTCGTGCACCGGAGATGGAATGGTGACGGAGGTATCAGGTCATGGAGAGACTGTGCACACTCCCCGAAATGTATCCTGTAGAATACCGACAAGCAAGCTACTTTGCGACGGTGTTCGAGGCTCTGTAACTTTGCGTCAATAAGTGCCCTATCAGCGATGAGTTTCTTGGCGCGCTTCTCAATCGAGTCCAGAGCTGCCAGCTGGTATTTGGCAGACCCGTCCCACAGGTGACAGCAATACTCCATGCAGGAACGGACTTGAGCTTGGTATAGTTGTAAAAGCTGTACTGGTGTGAAGTATCGCCTGACCTTCGAGAGAATTCCGAGTCTTTTTGCTGCAGTCGTGGCCAAAGACTCAATATATTGTCCAAAGTTCAGGTCAGATGAAAGGTTCATGCCAAAAAGCTCAAGATGGTCGGAACTCGGTACGGATACACCTCGGAAAGTCGGAGTCAGGTCGAAGGGACTCCGTTTAGTGGAGAATAGACATGCCTGTGTTTTAGATGCATTAAACTTGACAAGATTTGCATCACCCCATTCGGATATTGCTTCATGATTCAAGTTTAGGCGACTCACTAGGGCCTCTCGATAAGACTGAGTAGATTCATTGCTGACCTTTGTACTGGACAGGTATCAACAACCGTGCTGTGATCTGCATACCCAAAGATGTCGGGCGTGAGCATATCGTTGATGTGCAGCAGAAATAGGGTTGCAGAAAGTACAGACCCTTGAGGGACGCCGGCATCAACAGCCTGTTCATCTGAAGAGCGTCCTTCTAGGACCACTCGTATTGACCGTCCTCTCAAGAAATCTGTACGATATCTGAAGAAATACGTACTGGTTGAAGGAAAATTCATGTTATTTTGTTATGATTTTACCTAATGTGATAAGTTAATTATATGTGGGTGTCTAAAGATTAGTGTAAAGATTAGTCTATACTATGTCCATTCCTACAGATTTTTAGTTTCGTGCCATAGTAGTGATCAAACTAGACAATACATCGCGCCTGATTAGGCATACATAATCATTATCATCTGCCTTTCCTTATCCCAAATCGGTTTGGGTCGGCGAAATACGTTTTATTAGAACTCAAAAAAATCATGTAGCAAAAGGATTTGGCAATGTTAAATGACCAACCGTCTGCCTGACGTCAACCCTTTCTTGGAATCCTATTGTAGGTAGTACCGCCACTATGCGGTTCACCACTTGACAAGTATTCATCCGAGGTCAAAAACTCTACGTCGCCTTTTACACCCTGAGTGGACAAAAGCTGGCAGTATTCTTAGCCACTACCACACGGTAATTCAGTATACATTACTGGCTATTACATCGGTGGCATTAGAATTGAAATCAAGATAACCAGCAATGTACGCCGATTCGGGCCCGATGAATCGTGTAACGTAGCCGGTTTTGCAAAATTATTTTGTGTTCAAACAAAACACGTTGCGCCGACCCCAAGTAATTGGAATAAAGGCAGTAAGATGATGTATGTCTAAATGTGGGTATATAGTTATTAATTAAGTAGGTATGTATGTAATATCGATATGTAACAAGTAAGTTTCGGACAAGTAAATTCTTTTTCACAGGCCACAGAACGGCTTAATTGACGTCATGAGCTGGTGTGGTTAGGATTCGTCTCAGCAGTTAGAGTGACATGACACCTAGCTGCTGAGACGACTAAAAAAGTATAATTAGAATTTCAAAATTCAAAATTAGAATTTCAAAATTCAAAAGGGTCGATTTTAAACGTAGAATATAACTTTGAAATAACTCGAGTCGGGATTTTATTTTTTAATAATTAGGCATGTTTTTTTACGCAGTTGTTGCCCGTGAGACAGAGTTCGACTAGAGTTAAAATTGATTAATTATGCAGAGTATAAGGGACTGCTCTCCAAAAACTATTTCGGGCCATAAAACCGAACTATTCCCCGTAAGAAAATATTTCAGGAGACGTAAAATTGTTTTGTTCCTCTAGGTAATGCGACCGTGATCTAATGAATAACGATCGTGATTTTGTATGGTCGCTCAATAATTTTTTACGTCTCTTAAAATATTTCTTCACGGGAAGTTGTTCAGTTTCATAATCTGGCTATACTCTATCAGTATTCGGAGAGCTGTCTTATAAAAAAAAAAAAACATTTATTTCGGACATAAATCTATATTATAACATTCATTTAAAACATTTTCGATATTAAATTACATTAAAATTAAAATAAGTAATTTTAGTGTCCTTGGTGAGGTGCACGCGCGTCCAGTGCTGCAGGACAGCACTGTCCACGTCCAGCCTCGCCGCGACACACTTCAGGCTATACGTATATGGTTTCCCAGATTCGGTGTTATGAATTGTAGAATAGGAAGTAATAAAATTAAAAAATATTAAAATAAATCTATCTGTTTATTAGCGATAAAATAAAATCACTTATTTATTTACATTTTTAAATGTTTGTACTCTTTATCACAATATTTATTTACAGGGCAGGTAGCTATTTCCCAACCAAGCCAACTAGATGACATATTAAACGAGACTTTAGCTGACTGTAGTGCATGCGGGCGGTAAAGTCGAATTTCACGCGTTCGTCTAGTTGTCTTGGTGGGGTAAATCTTGGGGTCCTAGGGCATTTACTTCATCCTGCTATTCTATTGCTCATTGGGGTGGGCATTGTTCCACGCAATGGAGCGAGCGATGTAGTCGGGTACGGGGGGAGGAGTCGGGATGGAGTCACCCTGTAAAGTAAAAGAAAAATACTCACTCAAATGTTATAACTATAGGCTGAAAACTTAGTTTAGTAATTTTAATGATAACAGACTTTCGCTTTGCAATTACTCGCATGGTAGGTACTTCTCATCTCTTGTTTTTCATGTCAACCACCTGTACGTGCGCGGGAGAAACTGATGCTGACGACCGAAAATGAGATGAATTTGGCTGAATATTGCGCTAATGATGTTTGAGGCATGGGCATGCCATCAACTCGATAGAAGAAGAGCAGAAGATTACTCGAAAAGGAATGTCGTCATACCTGAGGCTGGAATCCGTTCGCATCAGCTACGTATTGGATGGAGACTAGTTGTCCCTCGGGGGAGGAGAATTGGAAGCTGCCCGACGCGCCGCCGGCCGAGCCCTGCTCAGAAGCTGAGATGCCGTTGTTGGTTTCATAGCTATAGAAAAAAAAACACATAGAAGATTAAACAGTAAGGCACTTTATCCATTTAAAAATCAGCTCAAAAAGTAGTAATGATGGTTACATTGTAATTTTAAATTAGTCAAAATATGAAAGAAAATTGGGACCTCTCGTACAAAAGTCTATTTCTTTTCCTATTTCGATATGATCTTTGGGAAAGATTGTTCAGTTTCATGGTTTCACCTTTAAAAATGTTGGCACGTAATTCTTTTACACCTTGTCTACTGACCTGTAGCCGTAGGTTCCGTCGGGGTTAATATCGGCGTCCAGTCTTACGACCTGGGCGTCCCGATCGCTGCCGGATGAAGCGCGCTTGGCAGGTTTGGAAGGTTGGTACTGCTGAGGGGCTCGCTTGTAGGGGAACTGGGCGGCGGAGGCCACGGCCACGAAGACGGCTAAGACAATCTGTGGAAATGGGTTTCGTGAGAACTAAAGCTTATCAAGCGTACTTAGTGAGTAGGTATGGCAAGTACTTCCTAATCCGGGGAGTCCAGGAGTGGACTGTGGTGGGCGTTAAAGTTGAAGTTCACTAGAGCAGAGCTTTTGTGGACTTGATTTAAACTAGGTACTTAATTTCTCTTGAGTTTTGAATACTACTGTTAAAAACAAAATACGACTTCACACATTAATTTTTTGGTCACTTTTTGCACCAAGTTACTAATCCTTTTTGTAAGAAAGTCCTTTGGTTTGTGACATGTAAGACCCTTTTTTAAAGTACAGTAAGTTGTACCCTAGTAAACTACATATTTTGGTTTTGCAGGTATCATTGTCAGTCAACTCATAATTTAGGCGAAAACTCCAAATACACTTTTTAGTTCGATATTTGTGCTGATGAGGACCTAGTGCCCAAAACTCACCAGGCACTTCATGATGACTAGAGAAGATCTGTGGATTAACTGATGTAGGCCTAAGATCGATATTGACTTTTATACTAGCAAGTTATATATATTTTACGCAACACGACAATGTCATATATTTGCATTAGGTTTAATAATTAATTAACACGCGTGACATTTTGTTAAAATAAAGATCAGTGCGTTTGATAGCTTTGACTATTTAACTTAAATTATTAGAATCAAGTAAGCTGAGGCCTACCCGGCCAACAAGTTGACACAAATGCCTTCCTTGAATAATTATGTAAAATTTAGTATAATTTGAAAAGCATATACTAAACGCATACAATTTAGAAATTGACGTAACAAAATTGTATTGATCAATTTCTAAATTACAGACATACGTACGTAATATAAGTATTACAAAGTAATAGTTTAGTATATAGTGAAGTTTGAAGCAGTTACTTGGACGGCTAGGAAAGTGTAGAGTTGGACAAAGACCTCCGCCAATTGAACTGATGACTTAAGAGAGACGGCTGCTAGACCTGGTAGTAAGTGGATGTCAAAAATGAGACATTGTGCCCTATGGTGTACTTTGAGGGCGGCTTAAGTCAAACAGTGGATGATTTTGTAGCCGTCCACCCAAGCTCTGTTAATGCGATCGATATTTTTATGAATGGGCACCAACAAGCTGATGTAAGTCATAGTTTTACTATAAGTTTTTGTCATTGTTTTGTAATTAACGCACACGTCATGTCATTTTATCGTTAACGAATTTATTAATATAAAAATTCAAAACTGAAAAAGCAAGCAATAAAATGGTGCAACGAAATTTTGCAAAAGTCATATGTACGAGTATGCTAATATTTTCTTCTTATGACTTAAATACCACTAGGCATCAATATTGTAATTGAGACACCTTACAGAAATGTTTTCGGATTAGCCAATTGACGAGGTGATCTATTATAAATATTCGTAATAAAATAGATTATCGTTGCCACGAAATGTTCACGTGATTCTCAATTCTCACATTAGAATTCATATTATGCCTATTGGCATAACTAAAGCACGTGATTTCCTTGGTTTTATATGTATTTAGTAGAACTTTGTGATCTACACTGCCATGCGTCCAGATAAAACTGGATATGGTCAGGATTGCTTGTCCGGCGATAAATACAAGATGTCTGACTTTTTCACTCTTTTGAATAAAAACAGCTTGGCTTTGCACTTTTTAATGTAGGTTGGAAAATAGTTAAAAATGCGATCAGGTCAAACTCGCAGGTCTGCCCGACTTTTTGGTTGTCAACCCTACTTAGTATCTACCTGTATAGATTATTCTTTAAAATTACCTATTTGAGTGCTTTACACATATAAGGTTCGTATGTGTGTTGTTTTTGCGCAGCGCAATCCGTTGCGTTTGAATAGTAGGTACAATATATCCACCATATTTTCATACAAATACGGTTTATGTGAAACGGTTTGATAGACGCATAAGTTAGCGCAAAAATATCGCACAACGCTGCGTTGACGGAAGCATTTGTCAAACAATTTGACATGAATCATATTTGTATGAGAATAAGGTCGAAATTAGTATTGCCCCTACGCATCATAACACATGCATTACGCAGCGCAACAATAACATCGAATCGGACGTTATTTGTGTAAAACGCCATGTAGTAAAGTTGATCAATGGCAACTCTAAGTATGAATATAATCTAGAGTACCTAAATCATACAACTTTCTTTTCCTCCATCCTACACCAAACGAATGAGTATTATTATTATACCAAACGAATGTGCACGAAAACTAATCCAATATCTTTTACAATATTTTTTGCTAATAAAATATTTTTAAAGATGGGTGTCAAATGACATTTACACCTACCTTACTATTCAAATTTTTTATGCATTTTAGTAGTAAATCAATGGACTTCCTACACAAAAATTATCAATGTCTGGTTCCTCATTTTAATATAGATATAGATTTGTCATCTTTTTGCTTTTGTACAGTCCTAGGTCACATTATCTACCTTTTTTATTTATTTGAAGCCAATTGCAATAAAAGTCAAGTTTGTTTTTCTTTTTTATATAATATTTAATACTAATTTTGATAGATATACTCTTTTGTACATTAGGTAATAGCTTCGAGACTTATAGTAGATAATATCGTCATAATTATTTACTGTGGCAAATGCGCTGCTCTCGGTTGGAATCCGTTTTCGTCTGCGATATAGTCAACTCTGTAAGTTTTTCCGTCAGGTCCAACATACTGGAAGTAACCACTGACTCTCGTGCCACCTGGGTTGTCAACACGCCCATTTTCTGCGGCGGCAATACCATTGTCCGTCTGGTAATCGTAGTGGTAAACGTTATCGTTCAAGTCCACGTTTTGGCTGACAATCCTGGCGTTCTGGTCGTTGTTGTTGTAGTTCCTGGCGTAGACAGGCTGAACCACTTGCACTACAGGCTGCCTGGCTTGCACGAAGGGTCGCACCGTTACGGGCTGGTACCTCGAAACCGCTATGGACGATGCCTGAGGTGTATACTCGATACTGTAAACAAGAAAAAATTGGTCAACTGTATAGCTACGAGATTCATTTATTTGGGAAATTGTATTTGTTCCAATAGGTACCCAAAGACAAATAATTTTGCAAATTTTAAGACCAATAGGTAATAAATTTAACTGGAATGAGTATATTAGAGGGAGTTTGAAAGTAGCGCCAGTGACAGAAAAAATGAGAGGGAACCGTTTATCTTAGTATGGGCATGTAATGAGGAGGGATGAAGAGCATGTAACAAAGAAAGTAATGAACATGAATGTGGATGGACGCAGACGAAGGACCTAAAGAGTTTCGATGGATTGTATAAAAGACGATAATATGAAAAATAACGGCGTAAGTCAGCATTTGACTGCTGATAGAGATGAATGGAAGAAAAAGACATGTTGCGCCGACCCCAAATAAATTGGGATAAGGGCAGGCAGATGATGATATGAATGAATTACCTGTTATCAACAACAGGCGCAACTAATCCCTGGTTGAGCGTGGAGGCACCAAACGAGAACGGCTGGTACTGTGCCTGGTATGCCGAGTAGATGGAGCTGTATTTGCTCTCTTTGCCGACGTAATCGCCAAACCGAGTCGCGTAGTATTTGCCATCGTCCAAGTGCCGGTACTGGCCGTCGTCGCCGCCGTACTTCCCAGGATGGTATTGTCCATCGTCTTCTGCGGAACAGAAGGCGACGGCGGCGAGAGCCAGGCTGACCAACTGCACCAAAAACACAATAATTAACTAAATATATTAGATTTTTATAAACACTTCCCGTGTAAGGTATACAAGCAGAGCTATGCTACGCGTTATTGGCCAACTTTACACTTGCAGTCGGAGGCAAAGGTTGAGTCGCTAGAGCTCAGATGGTCGCTAGTACTGTGTTATAGCGAAGTTGCAGATTCAAATCCTGCGGTGAATCTTTTTTCAGTAGTTTTTTAGAACAATAATGCACTTGTCACTCAAAGAATCTCACTTCATTTTTCCACACAGTTTTACACTTACCACTAAAGACTTCATTGTATTCCCGCCTATAGGCTATAAAATAGAATGATAGACTTGGCCATCTACCACTGCTTTTTATACAGTCATCAAATTTGGAAACAGACTATTTATTGCATTGAAGACAGACACGTAACTTGCAGAAAATGTAAATTTTATTTGTCCCAGTGGCATTGTGTGCGACTTATTTGGGCCGATAGAGTGATATATGATATCTGATAATCCGATTCACCCGTATTCAGAATTAGATCATCTGGCTAAATGAGCCCACCGTCCTTCCGTGAACATTAGTAGTCGTAATTAGTTCCTTGATATGGATCTGTATCAATAAAGTTCGATTGGTTATTTCTGAGACCTTGATCCAGTTACAGCTAATTTGGAATTCAAACATTATAAGCTCTTCTCTCGTAATAGGTACTTACAATGAAGATTGAAAAATAATTTATCATATATATTGTTGTTGTTTTATCTCAATAGAAACCTTTTTTTAGATTATACCTACACGTGGTAGCCGTGAATGTAATAAAACGCTCTCAATACTCATGTATATGTATTTGGCTAGGTATTGTATTCTTCGGTGATACTTACGTTATGGCTGATTTAAATCTCCTGAATGGTGAATTTATAGGTAAATCTTTTTCTATCATCTGGTTTGTCTTTATAATACAAAGAAATATAATGTGCTTGGCACAATCATCTCCAAAAATAAGTATGATTAAAAAACTTGACAACTATAAAAACACAATTGCAGCTATCTGCCGCTTTCGACTTCTTGTCTTCCGAATTCGAGTCATGTTTTGTAGTTTATATACAACCGGGTGTTTTGTCTGTGCAGTGAATACTGATTTAACAACTATCATCCATCACACATTAGGATTTAACCGTTCATAGTCGTAGTAACTCTACTACGCCGTAGCATTGTAAATTAGTGCAGGAATCAAATCTTAATTATTCATGTAAAAATAACTAATAAACATTTTAATTATTTTAGTTTTATGAAGTAGTAAATAGTCGTAGTGACTCTACTACGCCGTAGCATAGTAAATTAGTGCAGGAATCAAATCTTAATTATTCATGTAAAAATAACTAATAAACATTTTAATTATTTTAGCTTTGTGAAGGAATTGATGATAAAATATAATTATAATCCTGTATTTTAACTGGAATCTCGATTACAAAACATACTTCGACTTAAATTTTTTACATACCTAATAATAAATGTTACGTGGATGTTTTTGGCAACAGTACCAGTAATATAACGGTAAAAAAGTTTTTTTAAACATTATTATCAGTAATTCATAGAAAGTATAAAACCTCGCTTTTTAAGTTTCTCTGTCATGAATACCACTAGCTCCTCAAACCACGCAATACATCTTGATCAGATTTTTTAAGATGATATCTACAGAGATTTAAGGGGAATGTTTATATTTTAAGTTTAATACATGTCGGGAAAACGTCTTATCCGCACGGAAAATGTGTAACAGTGGATGTAAACGCTGTACTGGCCACTCATTAGTGCTATTTTATTTTGTTTACATTTTGAATTGCTTATCCGATCCTTGCCAATAATGGATAAAAACAGGTAGGTCTCGCCGAGGCTTGTGTTTGTGTTCATTGTTTTAGATTTGTTTGATGCCTCACACATAAAACCTCGAAATGTTTAAAGATGGTAAAAAAATGTACGCAGGTCAAGGTGCGAGTTGTTCTATCCCATTAATACTATCTGAAATTCTTGACTGCACTAAACCTTTAAACAAGAAACTTTGCGCTATTTAGTTTTCTCTTGCGCATACTGCGCCTACAGAAAAGTTACCCGTACTCATAGCCTAGATGCGTTTGACCGAAGGTAGCTTTACCGGCAGCTAAACGAATGGTTTTTTGTCAACGATAGTAACAAAAAATCTAGCTGAAATCAGAAAAGTTGACGCCCTATGTCAAATCCCTGAGGCTTAGAAAATTCTAAATTCAAAATTACTTTTAATTCAAAGTTTATGAGTATATCTTGTTTTGTTGTTTGTAAGTTATTGCAGGATGTCAAATAAGTGTATAAACCGGTATAAACATATTTGTGGATCTGTTAAAATGACAAAAAGGAAGATATTTGGAAAATAAATAGGTTGATTTAATTCTTAGTCAGCATCACAGGGAATCAAAGTAAAAAAAAGATACAAAATTTACTTGCTAAGGATAATTTATTACCAAATAATTATAATCTAAACACACCGATAATATAAATAAATACCAGAGAATATACTTTTACAAATATTTTTCGAAGAAATTCCTGCTAGACTAAAATTGTATCAAGCTTAATGTGTAGGTATATATTACTATTACCTATTATTCATATTAAACAGCTATGATTCAGTACTTTTTTGATGACTTAAAATGTTTTTTAACAATGTCATAAATGCAATCATAAAAATCTGTATTAAATAAATATCTAGGTAGGTATATCTAGTGTACTTCAGTCACCCTGACAAAAACTTCGTAATCCAGCTTGAGCTTGCAGCTTAGAAGGTTGTTACCAGGATCTATGGTCTTTGTGCCTTTGAATGTGAAGATGGAGGCAGGATCGCTATTCTGGACGAAGCTGGGCGGGTACCTGTAACACATTTTGATATTACTTATCATCCATGCTGTTATAATGTACGTTTGTAATGTGATGTGATGTGTGAAGACCACGACGGGAAGCTTTATTTGTCTAGTTGGAGGCTTAAAATCTTTGATATCAGGGTTAATCAGGAACATCGTCATCTGGGTTCCTAAGTAGTGTGATTAGATCGCAAACTGCTTATCATATTTAGAACTTTTTCCAGGAAAAACTTGCCTATAATACAAAGCACGTGGTATGTTAAATTCTATGAAATAATGTTTTTCTTTTAATTTAACAATAAATTATTGACATGTGGTTCGTAATGAAACATTCACATTTTTTTATTTACACATAGAAGTTGAATCCTAGTAGTAGTAGCCACACAGGTCATTGCCCGAGAACAATCAATGTTACAGACAGATACTTTATCTTACGCATATTTTTTAGAAGTTAAAAAGCTGTTGTCCACATTACGAATTGCCATTGACCCGGAAAGAAGAAGAAGAATTCATGGTACTTTTATTTCGGTTATGTAGGTATTGTGATTCATTATTCAAAAGTCAGGTTAAATTATTTCGTATAAGTACACCTAAATTACTAAAATGAATTTTAATTTGCAAGGGTATTCTGACTCTCCAAAACAACTCTGACTCTGGAATATACACTCTTGATTAAAAAATGACTGTTAAAAAGTAAAGCGCAAATGTTATAAATGTTTCTTGCAAAAAAAATGTACAAGAGTTATAGCGCTAAACTATACAAAACTAGCATAGCAATATAGACGTGTGTGCAATACTCACTGTGTGACGATTTCTGTTTTGTTAGGCGCTCCATTCGCCGTCAAGTACTGGCACTTCATGGCTACTTCTTTGTCTGCAAATGCTTTGCTGTAGTGCTTCGAACTGCTGGCTGACGTGAAATCCGATGACGTATACTCATCCACCAATCCCTTGATCTCTTTCTGGATGAACGAGAATGCTCCTACGTCTTTGATGTGGTTTTTGTTGTTGTTCTGGTAATTGTATTTGGGGCCTTTTCCTCCTGGGCCAGGAGGACCAGGTGGGCCGGGTGGGCCAGGAGGTCCGTTAGGGCCTTTCGGGCCGTTTGGTCCGAATCCCCCGAAGCCTCCGTTGCCTCCGAAGCCTCCGTTTCCACCGAATCCGCCGTTGCCCCCGACTCCGCCATTAGGGCCTGTCACGTGGCGGTATCTGTAGTCTCCGTCATCTCCAGGTCCACCGATGTGGTTGTATTTTCCTTCGTCGCTCGGTACATACTTCCCCTCGTGGCTGGGTCGGTAGTATCGGCCGTCGTCGCCTTTTTGCCACCCGTACTTGCTAGGGTCCCAGCCGTATTTCGTGGGGTCGTACTTTCCGTCCTGACTGGGGTCAGGATAGGGGTCAGGATAGGGCTCAGGGTCACTTCGAATAATGACGCATAGGCTTGATACTAAGATCTGAAATAATATATTTTACACTTATTATTACCAGATTATATTTTATACACGTAAGAAATGCATTTACGGTCAAAAAATTAGTAAGTGGGTACACTGTTGTTTCAAATAACTTATCTGCCAGTAAAATAAAAACAAATTAAAAAGTGGTACTATAATATGTAAAAGTATGTAATGTAAAAAATGAACTATATATTTTTTCTCTTGCTCAAAAGTGATAAACGTATCTAAAGAAAAACAATATCAAGTTAAAATATAAGTACTTAAAATGATCTCCACTTACAATCTTGAATAAAGCTTTCATCATTGCAAGTTTTCTGTCTACACCGTTGAGTCAGTAAAGATGCTATTAAATGGTGAGCCTATGCTCTCGATGCAGGTTATAAGGCGATTCGGACGCAAGGCACCGCACAGGTTATACTTGGAATCTGAAATCAGGCCGGATGCAACGCATGGTCAACTTACACATCAAAGAAAAACGTCAAATCCATCAAAGTTGTACATCTTGTATTACCATTCATTAACATTTATATATGCAATAAATTAGTCACAAGACGTACCGTAAAATAGAATAGAGTCTTATAAGGCGCGTCGAGGTTAGTGAGGAGGATTACCATATAAGTGGCTTTATTTGTCTGAGAGTTTATTTTCTGTCACTGCACTGGGTGAAAATTTGGCGAGCACTGAGCATGTATGTCGCACTCACGAGGCACGAATGAACCGGCCTCCACAGGCGCAGTAATTCTTAATATACCGACGACGCATAATGGCGCTATATACGCGTCATCTTGCATACAAAACAATAAAACAAAAATGCATCCTGCAACAATACTGCATTCCTTCGATCTAATTTTATTTGCATCTAAATCGTTTTTGTATAAAGTGTATGTCACATGAGATGAGTGAGACTCTATCTCTCTTTAGTCTTCAATCATTTCCTGCTTTATCATGTTTCACACGTGCCCTATTAGAAATTGTAACGAAATATTATCAGCATTTTTAAGTTACATTCTTGTAACAATAGTTTCTTCGTTTTACTAAACTAAAAAAAAGTTGCTACAGTTATTCTTTTTTTTGTCTTAGTTCATTCAGATACATTCTACAATGAAAAGGAAATCAACAACTTTTGATAATGCAATTATATGTTACATTTTTCCACGTTCCGTGCCTACTTAGATAAATAGGTACTAAGCCTAAAAACGCCCTTGTTGTGGTTCTACAAATATTTTGTTTACAAACATCTTTGTTTGCTCCATTTACCAGCCCATGTAGAGCAGTTACCTAACCACTTATTTTGGGTAAAGTGACTCGTAAATTTTTGATAAAAGAGGCATTCAAATAAATAAGGGCATTTATAGTATTCTGGAGGTTACTAAGTTTGATTTTTGTCATCTTTGCCCTAAAACTTAACTTTGGATGGGTCAAGTACCTCGGACTTCCCGTTAAGGATGTGACATGCAAGGTCGAAGGATCTCAAAGGACTCCACTCGTCTGTTGAACCGGATCTTTATTGCTACTAGATATCCTAAAAGTTTTATAATGTCGTATATTATTCCGTAAACACATAGGTATCATATTTTTTTGTCATTTTTTACCTACTACAATGAATGATATTTATCTTTTCCTCTTTATCGTTTTTTTCATCAAAATAGAAATTGATCGCAACTGAAAGAACATTTTGAATCCTTCTTTTCCCACTAAACACAATTCATGTAAAAATGAAGGACTAAGGATTTTATAATGTTTCCTGAAGGTATCTCATCGGATGAGATCGGCATATAAATCACGATTAACAAGACGTGCCAAGCAAAAAACAAGCCAAGTATAAGTAAGTAGCTTTCGTCTTTGCAAATCTTCTTCGAGCTTGATGGATGTTGGTTATGCTGATCTCATTTTGATATTATGTATCCTGAAAACGTAAAATTGTTTTGAACATCCATTCCATCAATTCATTTGTTTAAAAAAAAACAGGTATGAATCATCATCCCTTGCCGGCCTTTACTCCACTTCTTTTGGTATCGAGTTCTTCCATTCATCTCTATCAGCAGTAAATTCTCAATCTCTATTTGTCTATTTTTCTCACTTTTTTGCTGTAAGTATTGAAAATGTGGGTCTTTTTATATTCCTTAATGAAACATATTTTTGCATATAATTTTTATAATTATTTTATAATAACATCACATAGTTATATAAACCTAAGTCATCGTTTTAGTTTTTGTTTTCATAATTAAGTGTGGTTTTCCAAAAAAAATGCATTTTTTGAATGGTTTTATTGTAATTTGGCCAGATTTCTACAATTCGTAACTCTCACTTTGAAAATTATTACCTATGCTTTGTTGCAGAACACGTACCCGTTGTTGTCATTTTATTTTAAGTATAGCTCTATAATTTTCTATTTTTCTTCTATCTAGATGTACTAAATCAATAAAATTTTATATTTTTTGATAGATTTGTAATTTGAAACGATATCCGGGTAAGAAATCTATTATGGATTTATGGATATGGTCTATCGAGTCACCAACAAGTTTTCTGATCAGCATAATTTTGTAGATACACGAGCGATGTCTCGTTCAAATTATGTGAATTTGGTGCTGAATTAATTATCCATTAAAAATATTAATATGTTTTCATACTAAGGTTACCTACTTACTACTTACGGATTTATTCTCATATTTTACCAGATAACAAAAAAACTATTTAGAAATATTGTAGGCTATAATTATACTTTGACTTTTTGTAGAAGTTTTATAATCTGTTCATTAGATTTCGTCTTAATTTTATTATAAACTGCATAATCATCATCATCTTAATGCCCTTATCCCAATTACTTGGGATCGGCGCAACATGTTTTGTATGAACACATACTTTCGTTAAATAAAATATTTAATATTGGCACCCATAACGATTGAGCTTTCTGTACATCATGCCTGGGTTAGGTTTACCTACGACTTTTCTTTTTTTGGGGTGTGGGACATCACATCAACGAACAGCCCGATAAATCCTCACATGCAACTTTACTCATTATAACATACAAGCTTAAAACTAATGGCACGAACGTTAAAGTTCTTTTTGAGTAATGAGCGTTAATTAGAGTACCATGAAAGGTAGATTAGCCACGTTTTATCTAATTTTGGAAAACATCATAGTTTCCAAAAATCCAAACGTTGACATGTAAATAGAAATTCCCTTCACTTTGCAAGATTTTCTCTTAATTTATTTTTCAGACTTTCAAACAAATATAAATTGTACCTTCCATAAAGTTTAAGCATAGGGATGTATTATTTTTTATTCTGTATCTGTCCGTGTGTATTAGGGGAAATGAAAACAACAAAAATTTTAATCACAAAATTTCATTTTGTGTTGTATTGCTTTTCACATGTACTAACTAGGTATTTCAATATGAAAAAAATCAATGAGCATTATCGATCTTACACTAAGATTACCTATATAACCTTTATAAAAGGCTGTCTTTTATAAAACTAAAATTGTTTTCCTATTTTGAGACTAGAATCGTTTAGGGGAGGTGGGCACCGGAGGGGTGGAAGCCGTTTTCGTCAGCGGTGTAGTCTACTCTGTAGGTGATGCCGTCGGGGGCAACGAACTCGTAGAAACCCTTGACCCTCATGGCTTCGTTCTCGTTGTCGATCTTCTCAATGTTGCCAGACTCCTCGGCGAGGATCTTGTTCTCGGTCTCGTACAGGTAGTGGTAGCCGTCGGGCCTGACGTCTTCTTCCTTGCGGATGATGCCGAATTTGTAGTCGTAGTTGCCAGCGTTGGCGTTGCCGCTGTACCTGACAGCGCCAGCTCCGGAGCTAGCTGAAGCGCCGAATCCACTGCTTGCGGAGGCAGAAGCCCTGTTGCCGCTACCGGCTCCGAATCTTGCGGCGCCTGAAGCGACACCGCTGCCAGCTCCGAAAGCACCACGGTTGGCTCCGAAGGCTCCGCTACCGACGCCTGAGGCTCCGGCGCCAGAGTTGCCACTGCCTGATCCAGAACCTGAGGGACCGTTCTGGCCGGAGTATTTGCCTACGTCGTAGGAGCCGGAGTACTTGCCGCCGGGACCGCCGCGGTCGCTGTCGCCGGTGTAGTAGCCACCGCCGGTACCACGGTCTCCACGGTCACCGCTGCACAAAAAAAAGAACAATCAGATAATGACACGAAAACAAAAAAAACGAACACAAGCAGCCAGTCATCCATAGGAGATTGACTTTTACTGGTTTGTCATGCAGTACCTAATTGTAAACACAATTTAAACATACTTGTATTTGCCGGAGTCATCAGGGACGTATTTGCCGGAGTTGTCGACGTATCGGCCAGAGTTGTCGGGGACGTATCTGCCAGAGTTGTCAGCGGCGGGGTTGTAACGGCCAGAGTTGTCAACGTATCTGCCAGAGTTGTCGGCGGCGGGGTTGTAACGGCCTGAGTAAAGGTTGGGGTCGTAAGCTCCAGACACAGCTGACGCTACAACGCGTGCCGACGATGGCCGAATTCCAAACACCTGTCTGCCTGGCCTGGAAAACAATTGCCCATTATTAGTATATTTATTTTAAAAACGGTGACATACCTATCATTCTCCACATTCTCATTTTTTTTTTTAATTTAATAATCTTAAAAAAAAACAATACCTTTCAGCGGCCAAGGCAGTCGCCACAAACAGGCAAAGTACCTAAAACAAAAAGCAAACCTTATAACACTGTGGTATCACCATACTTAGCATATACTTGAGAACTCAAATTATTCGCAATAACGCCAATTGAAATTTTATTGTTCAATAAATTACGAATGTCGATGATTCAGTTGTAAAAATATTATCACTCAATTTTATCCATTTTATTGTGACCAAACGATCTATTAAACGATTAACTTTGTAAGCTTAAACTGTTCTATTTTTCTTATAATCGCGGAACTTACCACTAGTCCCCTCATTTCAACAAGCGCTAATCTACTAGAATGTGCTATATCAACGCACAGTTCCTATTTATACCTTTTTTTATAGTTTTATACTTCCAGTTAATTTTCATGTCCAGTTCGTCTCATTTACAATATCAAGTCGACGGTTATTCATAGACACAGTGGTCCTCAAACTTTGCAACGAGTTGTCTGATCGTTCGTACGAGTTCGAACGGCTATAGTTCAAAGGTGACGCAGATAAAGTTGACAATAGAAGAAGCTAATTTTGAAAGCTTTAAGGGTATTTTCCTGTATGATTGATAGTTTTTGACTTCAGTTTGTTCAAAAAAGTAGCTAAATGCAATAGCAGAGGATCAAAAAGTTCATCGAATACAGTTCGTTGACTTGATGCTCCAAACGACAATTCAATTAATTTTCTTACATTTTACTGATTCGAGCTGTCTGTATAAATGAATTTATGAATCTTGATAAATACCCACCATTGTCATCATTGACACAAAAATAAGATAAAAAATTGCCCTATCGACTAAACAGATAGGACTTAGTCGCATTGAGCGTAGAAGTAGTGAAAAATTCCCATGTTTTTTCAAAATATTAGGAGGTACAACATTTCATTGTAGCTCTATAATGCATGACTTATTTAGTTTTGACTCATTGTAAATATTTTTGATGTGATGTGTTGCCAGTTTAGAATACAATTAACACATCTGCAAAATACGAAAGGGTGTAATAAAAAGCGATTAAGGGAGAAATACTGGGTGAATCTGTTAAAGTAGCAGCTATCTGCCTTGCTGGCCAATCTCTCTAACTAGGAGTTGTAAGAATGTAACTAGAAACAGCATATTCCCCCTAGAAACTATTAGGCCCATTTTTACTGTAAAGTTATTTCCATCGATACTATTTTACATGTTTTGTTGCGAAACACCTTCAATTGTTGTTGTAAAGTCTCAGACACAAAGTTTGAGAATCTGATCTAGACATCTAATTAATTGTAAACTTCATCGCTTGTTCTCTAACACCCCCTCCCCCCTGCCGCTCCTCCACCCCTCCCCCGCTCATTCCGGTATACGACACATGTATCTATATCGCGGTTAAACCACCTCTCAAGGCTAACTTTTCTACAAATGTCATTTTAATACCATTTTATGCTAATAATTCCGAGTTTAAAATATTTGAAGCGTCGTTTCGGTTATTTATGATGTTAAAATAAAAAACCACTTTAAGTTATCTGATATTACGTCTGGATTATATGAGATAACAATAGGTTTAAAATATATCCTTAAATAAGCCTTGAGCAATTTATCAAGCTAACATTCAGAAAGATAAACAAATAATGTCAAGATCCTTTGAAGTTTTGTTGGATATCTACCTATTGTTTTTGAGTGTAAATGTACCTAGCCTAGCCAGATATAACAGGTACCGACCTATCAGTCTCTCAGTTACAATCTTTTATCTTGATTACGAACTACAAGATATAATATTCGATTCTTCTTGAGTTTCACAAAATAAATAAATTTAGTTACTTTTGTTGAACCAACATACTCACTAAACAAGCATTACTACCTTGGTACCTAAAACAGATACGTTTTAGTACATATACTAATTATGAAACATTGTTACTTCATTGTTATTTGTATTCCATAACCGTTGCTAATAAGTTACCTGCATTAAAATGAAATCAATGTAAAATTAAATTTCATATTTTGCCCGCGTTTCGTGGTGCAAGAAGGTATTCAAATGCATTGACATCCACCAGTCAAACATAAAGCAGTCTGTTTATCGCAGAACTATTTTCCCCCTTTTTGTCCAATGTGCCTTACAATGTTTTCATTGATTACAAAAAATAATTTGAAAAGCGTTACAATATTGTTATCAAATTGACATTTTTATGAATATACTACTTTCGAAAATAACTTCGTAGTATTAATATAGGTATGTCAGTAGAGCAATTTATGTTCATAATCTCTAATGATTGTTGATACATTAAAAACACTCTATTAATTACTTAATTTAAACAACGGCCACGCCTTCGTAACGCTTAGACCACAAATTAAATTAAAATAGATTTATGACATAAATAAACTAATTTGACATTATTAGTAGGGATGGGTGGTATATTATTGTCAAATTAATTTTAAAAGGTTCGTGTCAAAAGTTGAATGATATGTGTTGGCGGTACATTCGTGGATAAAAATTAAAATAACGTAATATGGTAGATAAAAATACAAAAACTATTATTTTACGAGTAGTTTATATATTCTAAAGTGTCTTGTTCAAAACTCGCTAAAAAATTAATCAACATATATTCATTTTCAATTCATTCAGTTATGTCAAAATAGACTTAGTATATCTGTTTGACCGTTCATACAGGATAATTGCATTCCTTGTTAATTACAGTTAAGCTACTTTTGGTCATGGTGTAAGAGGAATTTCACTCAAAATTTCAGGATCCTGCCTGCGGTGAAATTTTGGAAGTTTTCCAAAAATAGTTAATAGTTAATTCAAATTGAATTCTTATACCAAAATATTGATAGGTATCTAAAGTACCAAGATACAAGCAAATTTCAATCAAAACATCAAAATTATAAGAACTTTTCATTCCACTTATACCACCTTATACTACAAACTGGTTGCCTTAATTATGCTTTCCGCAAAAGAGCAATAAGATGATCATTAACAAAATATAGATAACTATCTATATGCAATAAAGATCTATGTTTACATTTTTCAACTTTTTGATAGTTTGTATTACGCGTTATTTTATTTATTTGGCCGTGTGGTGCTGGTTTAAAATAGCATAATCCCATTTTGTCCCGTAGACCAGGGAATGGGTAACTGAGTTCCATTTGAATATCTTCAATACCTTGTGCAACGCTCGCCAATCCCCCTGAGAAGCGTAGTGAGTATAATACCCCCCAATAGGGGGGAGGAATAAGTCCTGCAGTTGTCTATTGTGGCTGTAGTAGGTAGTAGGTAGTAGGTATAATATAATTATTTATTATATTCTCTGAGTTTCGTGTAAGCATATTCTTGTTCTATTTAATTTTTAATCGCGTGAATTGTTGATTTAACATGATATTGTCTGAAGATGATCAATGAGTATGCTATTATTTATGTTGCAAGGTAATCCACGGGTGCAGAATATAGCTAACTGACTAGTCACCAGTTCAGTTTAGGTGGGTTAACCAGTTGTGTTTGGTGAAGAAGATACAATATTTTTGTTTAAAATAAATTAACGACAAAATCGTAAATAAGTATTGTATAACCAGGCGTGGTTATTCTAGGTGGGCTTCATTACACGTGTTGATGCGATATAGTAGCGCGTCAGATTTATACAAATTTCGATAACCATACTTAAAAACTACTTACTAAGAATAACGCAACGCATTGACGGAAATACGTCAGCTCGTTATGCATCCTATAAAGCATAGACAAAATGTCAAAATAATCGTAGAATACAACAAAAAATCCAATGACGTGACCAGTTTTCTATATTGTCCCACTCTATTTGACATCTCGGCGAAAAGCCTAAGATTTGATTTTCATACATATATTGTTTGAATACAAAACAAACTTGGTGTTTTTATTTGGCGTAACTTATTTCGACCCCAGTTTTTTACGTCAGTTTTTAGTATGGGGAATTCGAAATTTGTATGCATCTGACAGACGCATGCGTTAGGACTGCGATAAATTGCACAGTAACGGACGTTACGTGTAGGCCCCACCTTAGCACGAGTAGATGTTCGAGAGATCAACTAACACTGGTTGTTTTTAAATGACAATAATCTAAAACCAGACCATGTGGGTTCCTTAACTTCCTGTCGAGAGTACCAAATGTTTTGTTTTAAACTAATAGGTTTATTAGTGGGCGTCTCATTATAATGATTATCACTTTGTTTTGATGTGTAAAATACACATTAATATATTTATAGTTTGTTTTAGACTCGATCCCATAAGCTGGTACCCGTTTTTCCGTGACTTGCTAAATGTAGTTCTTTTACCCAAGAATTATATCGTAAATTATCACGGAATCATTGAATTTGCACTACATCATTATTCCTATTACAAAATTATTTTGATTTTGTGGACTACGATTATTAATTTTTTATGCTTTATTATTTGTTACAAAACTATACTTGCATGATTAAAATCACAAAAATAACATTATTTTATCTGATCGAGCCTAAAGTTACAACATATTTTCAGGTTCTTAATAATAATAAAGTAACTCGCACATATAAAAGACATCAACGCGTTAGCAGACAGTCAAACTGTAGCATAATTACGTAATTTCCTAGTTTGACCCCAATAATATCAATACTTAGGTTATTTAAATTTATTATACTTGTAAATGACACAGTAACGCTACGCATGGATTCTTGGATTTCACGCACAAGTCCGTACAACATTGAGACAAACAACATATACGATAAAGACAACTTGTCATATCATAACCTACAAATTATCATGAGGATGCGTTCACACTTTACATTGCGCTTCCTTTGCTTCAAAGTCATTCTCCAATTTCATTTACCCCCGGTTGATTTGCGACTCACTGATCGCTACGCTGACAGAGTCCATAATACCAAAAATGAATTGACTCACTGATCTCTCGTTCTTTGCCATGTGTGTAAAAAAAAACTATATTTTGCCGGCAAAAGTCGTCCAGTGCGTGCGCTGAGTTAAGGGATATGCAAGGCGACCAGTGCCCGGTTTTTCGAAACTACAGGCTACAATCCTATAGGTGAAATTTGATGTAGATTGCGTAGCCGGTTTAATGATGGGATAATAATGGCTAACCGACTACGCAATATACATCGAATTTCGCCCGTAGAATTGTAGCCTGTGGCTTCGTTGCATAGATCACACTGTAAACGCACCCTGAACCCTTTGACACACGTGGACACGCAGTGATATCGCCAAATTACATATCTAAACCGGAAAAATTACTTGTGTGAAAGCGCTCTTACAAATATTGTGCCTATAAAGGCTTCATTTTATGGATTTTTATTGACATCTTTGTACCGTCTTTAATAAGTAGAATGCTAATCCATTGGGAAACAAATGAATAAGAGAACTTTATTGTAATGTCTGTAGTGTGAGATGACACATCTCCATGAGGGTCATTATACAATTGTTAATAAATTATTGTAGCGTCAGCATTATGAAAATTATTTGACAACTCCATTATTAAGCAACTATAATAACAGATTTTATAGTGAATTAAATTATTTTTTTCGCATCGTCGCCTTCAATGTTGACCATCACATATCAACCTCTCCTTTTAAAGATCATCTTAAATTGATTTTTCGCTCAGTTTATAATAAAACTCAGTATAAGTTGATCTCTTTAAGGGGTAGGTTGATATGCTGCTAATAGTACTTAAATGCAAATCTGTTAGCAATAAGTGTGGGATTATGAAGTTATTAATTGAAATTATGCTAATCGGTACGCAGCAGGACAATCAGCCTACTCTATTATCCTATTTATTTGTTTGTGTGCGATAGTGATGGTTAATGTCGTGTCGTATCAGGAGGTCAAATCACTGGCGGGAAGGCTATTGCGGTTACTCCACCAAAACGACCCAAGACCTTAAGTCTAAAAAAGGACCAACAGAGGATTCTTATTGTTTTTGGTACCTACTTTATAGACATGTATACGATTAAACGGATATACATACTGCAACTAAGAAGATCAATTGACATTAACCCCGCAAGGCAAATAGATACGATTCATATCTATAGGAAAATCTTTTACTATTTATATAACCAAGTCTAATCGAAAGACGCCGCCTGTTTGAAGCAAATTCTACAACAAGTATGTCTTGTACATTTAATATTAGAAAATTGACAGGCGTTAGGAGATAAGACTTCTAGGAAGGAACATTACTTACCAATTATTTGCAACATTAAGTGGTCCAATATTTAACGTCATTATGTACCTATTCCGAAATACAGTGGTTTTTATTATCATTTAATTATAATATTCTTTACCCAATAGTCTATTATTCTATTTACCTACCTTTTTCTTGATACTCGGTTTTTACTAAAATCCTTGCGAAAAACAATAACGCTCTACAAAATAATCAAAATCGTTAATAATTTTTGAATGAAATTAGAAACATCAAATATATTTTATCCCACATTCTATGAGCGCAAATCTGTTAGCGAACAATCTGATGGCAGCCATAACTTATTGTCTTTACTTTTGAATGCCATCAGATCGTGCGCTAAATAAAGGTACTTGTAAAGATTGTAAAATAGGTGTTCGTGAAATGAAAGTAAATATTATGGCACAACTTGAATTTTATTTACATTAGATGTATTCTTGTGCTTAAATCAATCGCTTGTTCCTTAAAAACTTTGCAGGGGTTGGTTGTGGTCAGTCTGTAGTGGCTTAGGCCCTCTTGGCAGCAACGATCACTTTATTATCTTCACTTTCGAATGAAGACAATGAGTATATTCAAACGCGTGGAATAAAGGTGGAGATTGTTAAATAAGTGTTCGTGAAATGAAAGTAAATATTATGGCACAACTTGAATTTTATTTACATTAGATGTATTCTTGTGCTTAAATCAATCGCTTGTTCCTTGATAAGTTTGCAGGGGTTGGTTGTGGTCAGTCTGTAGTGGCTCAGGCCCTCTTAGGTAGGCAGCTACGATCACTTTATTGTCTTCACTTTCGAATGAAGACATTGAGTATAATCAAACGCGCGGAATAAAGGTACAGATTGTAAATAGGTGTTCGTGAAATGAAAGTAAATATTATGGCACAACTTGAATTTTATTTACATTAGATGAATTCTTGTGCTTAAATCAATCGCTTGTTCCTTGAAAACTTGGCAGGGGTTGGTTGTTGTCAGTCTGTAGTGGCTTAGGCCCTCTTGGCAGCGATGATCACTTCAGGGTGGGCAGTGTTGTACTGCAGGGAGCGGGCGATGGCTTCTGGAATCGCGGGACCGACGGGGATGGCGTCACTCTGCAGAGAAAAAATAAATATTATAAAATAATATTAACCGGAACAGTCACGGAGTGGTTGCCAAAAGGAGAGAAAAGGTCAGTGGGCAGACCACCCGCTTGATGGTCCGACGATATCATCAAGCTTACAGGACCTCACTGGACCAGGCTGGCACAGGACCGTGAGGATTGGCGCTGTAGAGAGGAGGCCTATACCCTGCAGTGGGTGGATGTGGGCTGAGGATGATGATGATAATAATATCAAGTCATAAAATAGAATTGCACCGTAGATGCTAAGTGCACTGAAACTAGAATCAAAGAGGGCGTCGTATAATGCCATCATACTTTTGATATTATAAAGTGTACAACACAGAATGTAAAACTCGTTTAATTTTCAGCGAAGATGCTCATTTGAGAAGATGAATATGTTGTTTACTGATTGTATATAAGCATACTTTAGGGTTGTATGTGCTGTGCATGAGGTTTAAACCTCACTTTCATGCATTCTTTTGTTTTCCATTCTTGAAATTTTTTTATCTGTCTACCGTATTGTTGTAAAAACTTACCTCGGCACGGTATCCGTTCTCGTCGGCGATGTAGGTGACCACTACGGGGACGCCGTCAGCACCGGTGTAGCTGTATTGTCCACGGACAACCTGCGCATAACATCAAAGTCGTGGTCAAAATCTCGTCCTAGGCAGTACTTTGAGAGAATTTTAAAACTTTTTATATTTTCCATCGCAGGCAGGATTGGAACCTACTGCAGCCAAGATTAAAGAAGCGTCGCCAGTACTAATGGGTAATCAAATCGTGTCTGCAGTGTAGAATTTTATGTTTCCCAAATATAATTTAAATATTTTTCATCATCCGTTTAAGGCCATTGCCAATGTCGGTGGAGCATTCGCCAGCTTTCTCTGTCTTCTGTGTTTTTACTGATTAGAAATTAATTATGGTAAGAATTAGATACTCACAATAGCAGAAGTGTCTCCGATCTGTTTCAGTTCACCGGTGGCCTCAGCTTTGATATCGTTGCTGGTTTCGTAGCTGAAACGAAACAAAAAATGTTTATAACATAAAATAATGTATTGCTTGGATCGATTCACAAAGAGGAATGTTATTTTGGTACAGGTGAACAAGAGTTTTCTTCAATGCTCTTGAATCTTGTATCATTCATTAGTTTTTTTTTACTTTATAAAATTTTTTCATAGAAGAAGTTTAATTCGTGTTACACATTATAAGTCCACCGGAAGTAGTTTAAAAAAACTAGCTCACTTGTAGATGAAGCCGTCAGGGCTAACACTATCAAGGCAGACGATTTCAGAGTCAACTTCACTGCCGGCATACTACTAGCAGCGGCATTGTTAAATATACACATAATGAGCCAATTATAAGCCCATAGAAGAAGTTTAAAAAGCCAACTCACTTTTAGTTGAATCTGTCGGGCCTGACGTCGGCATCAGCGCGGAGGGTCTCAGCGTTGACCTCGCTGCCAGCGAAGGCGGAGGTCTTAACGGCCGCGTTGTTATACAGATTATAAGTCCCATAGGAAGTAGTTTAAACAGCCAACTCACAGGTAGTTGAATCCGTCGGGCCTGACGTCGGCATCAGCGCGGAGGGTCTCAGCGTTGACTTCGCTGCCGGCGGAGGCGGAGGTTTTAACGGCTGCGTTGTTATACAGATTATTATACCATAGGAAGTGGTTTGAACAGCCAACTCACAGGTAGTTGAATCCGTCCTGCCTGACGTCGGCATCAGCGCGGACGGTCTCAGCGTTGGCTTCGCTGCCGGCGGCGGAGTAGGACTTGACGACGGCGTTATCGTAGACTCCTTGAGCTGCTTTGTAGGTTTTCTTGGCGGTGGTGTAGGTGTTCTGGGCTGTTTGAGCGGTCACCTGTGGAGATCAGATCAGATCATAAAAATACGTGACTATATCTATACCATAGGTGGTACATTCTAAAATAAAACAAGAGAACCTGGGAAACGTGAGGTAGCGTCACACTACCAGTGGCGCCTCAACCGACACGGCCAAATTTTCAATCTCTTGATGCTTGTCTTGTTGCGACAATTTAGCTACATCAACTAAAAGTCGTTTTGTAACTTATTACTTTGGTAACAGTAGGAATGTCAGATACATAATATCACATAATATCACGCCTGTAGAGCGTAAACGGCTGTACAAACCGGCCATTTACAAAAGTTTGAGAGTGATTCAGAAAACTGTCATGTGTATCACCATAGTAACAGATTGTTAGCTTATGTCACCTAAAAAATTGTAATACTCATCAACATTTAAATCTCGCTTCTTACGACACCCACGGTAAAGGTAAAGCCACGGTGGTGATATTCTAAGACGGCTTCACCCGGCTCATATCTAACACACAGTAAGGAAGTTTTTCATACCTAATCTTCTAATAATGATCTAAGAACAAGTCTAGATTTTTATCTTTTTACTATCTGTGATATGTACAATTACAAGTAGGTATTTTTTGGTTTTAGTACCTGGGCGGTGTTGTAGACGTCCTGGGCGGCGATCTGGGCGGCGGCGGCGGGGGCGCTGAACACGGAAGCCGAGGTCCTGGCGAAGGGCTGGTAGGCACCCTGGTTGAAGCCGGGGAAGCGCTGCTGGGGCGCAGCCACCGCCATGCACACGCACGTCGCGAGGATCTGCGGCACAGACAATCATCATCATCACCATCTTCCTGCCCTCATCCCAATTCGCTACTTGACTGACAGGTCAAATGGGCTACTTTTTAAGACGGCCGAAAATGATATTTTGTATGAAATTATTAGAACTATGATGTCATAAATCAATATTTTGGATAGAATCAAAACAATAACTTTTATATAATTTTGGTGTTTATAAATTCTAACTTTTATTATTTTGGCAAACGATGAATGAAGTGTACAGTATTTCTGGACATACAGCACAGACAATTATAGGGTGAAATTTGAATAGTAACCCATAGCGAAAGCTCAGAACCGACTGGTGAACACGCTTTTTATTTCAGGCTTATTTCTTCTGTGTCCCGTGTTATGAAACTAAAGGCTAGAAGTCGATATATTTGAGTTATTTACATTCGTTACAACTTATGAAACTAAGCTTGTCCGTCTCCACTGCAACTTTTACGAGTATACAGAATGTAAAGAAATCAACTGCAAATATTTTAAGGGGTGAATCAGCCCATGAAACTGAACAACTTTCCCCAAGGAACATTGGTCGAAATATGAAAAAAATATTTGGACCTACCATACAAATTGACTCGGCCGCCTGGTACATTTTGTATGGGAGGCCTAAATTTTTTTCATATTTCGACCTATATTCCGGGAAAGTATTCAGTTTCAGGCTGGTTCATAAATATTGCAGTTTTTTTACACCTCATATACAGTGCCATCTAGATTTAACAAGAAATTGAGGTACGTTTTTTGTTCCAGGTTGACTCTGCTAATATATTTCCTTCTCCAAGTTGGAAATGTCATATCACACACAATCTTTAATTCAGCGAATAATCTTTTTTGCATTGAAACTAACCAAAAAAGAATGAAATTCAGTGTCCAAACAAAATGCCTGCCTTCATGATTATTTATGTTACTGATCTTGATCAAAATATGTTTACTGGTAATAATACACACGTCATTATAATATTGATACTAAAAAGGATGAACAGGAAATAATGAACGTATAAAATCACTAGCGAAATTCAAATACTTATGGTAAAATTCTTTGGGTAAAATTAGATACCTTATTATTTGTCAAATATATTTTAATTAAATACTTATAGATATATGCTTACCAGGAATTTCATTTTTGGACAGGTGTGTGTCTGTGGGATCACCAAATGGAACAGCTGACCTTTTGATGAAAGTCCAGGCCTATATATACACGAGTGGTAAATATGAAAAAACATGAATAAAATTAAAAGAGAATTGAGAGTCGCTAAAAGAGGCCTTATTCACAAAGTTTATTGCCCTGTTAGGTTAGGGTTCCGTGTGAAATAGGATAATATCAATGTCTGAATTAAATCCATTCTATTATCTGATATTATTTGATTGTCAGACCTTTTATCTGTCTATTAACTAATTCAACGAACGTATAATAGTAGTTTATGCAACTATCTTAAACGGAAGGCTTTAGAACGGCAGTGTCTGTTTAGTGATAATAGTTTGACACGAGCATTCTAAGGCCTAATTATATGAAGTTGCATACACTATTTTATCTACACTCTACAAAAAAATCTATGAAAAATAATTCAAACCTTTGCACTGCACTTTGACGATTGCAAGCCTATCAACTGAACCTTAACTGAACGAATTTTGTACCCAAGTAACTTTTCAACCATATGTTAAAATGGAGGCTCGTAAATATTGAACAACTTTTAAAATTAATAAGCATTTATCGGTAAATTCTTATTCGAAAAATGATTTGAAGCATAAAGACTTAATAATAAATAAGTCCTCATAATTTCAAATCTCGTCCCGCCCGGTTGACATTTGTTCTCTTTTTAAATGTCTTACTGTTGGCACAGGAAAAAAAGCGGCATATTCATTTCGTTTTTTGTGAATCGAGTTACTTTACGATACAGATTTTAATAAGGAAATATTTTTTTAATGCTGCATATTTCTTAAAGCAGTTCATTAGAAAACTGCCTTCGATTCTGTAAAACGAAAATTACTAAATTTTTGTAGATTAATTAATATATAAGTTTATTTTTTATTAAATTTGGCATTCTACCGGATTACATACATGTAATGATTAATTTGGCATGATTATTAAACTAAGCCCTTTTTAGAGTTTCGTAGTTTTCTAGAAACCCTTATCATTTCCGTCAAGTCTGTCTGTCTGTCTATATTCTGTGCCCTTATATCTTCGTCAGTTTTAGAGCTATTGACATGAAATTTGGTAAAAAGATAGATTTTGTTGGCCCAAATATAAAAATATTGAGAAAAAAATATGTCAAAAGTTTTATGGACCCAACCGATACAAAGTGAAAGGGGGCATTTTCTTCGGTAATATTAAGTAGGGTGTCGTTAGGTCTTTTAAAACTAAGTTGAGGTTTTTTTGAAACAAAGTCACTAAAATGTTTCTGTCACGAGATATTTGCTTGCAAAAGGGGCGTTTTGACCCGTAATTTGTTCCAGCTGTAACTTCTAAAGCATAAACGCTAAAAAATTTAAAAGAATATGGAATATAGTTTACAATCGGAAATTACCATGAAAACTATATAACGGATAGTGTACCACTAAAGATTTTAGAAAAATAAAAGCTTTTCTTTTTGCGGTTGGTAACCATACAGCTGCAAACAAACCAGCAACAAAAAAAACTTGGTAACGCAGAAAAAATATGGTGAACGCTGATATTTAAACGTTGACTACGAAACCCCATTTTGTGGGCGTGTCTGACACGCTCTTGGCCCGTTTTTTATATTTCATTTAGTGTAGGTACTAGTAAACCCGTATCATTTTGTAATTTCAGTCTGTCTGTCGGTCTGCAAATTAATAAATACTTGTTTTCAATATTATATCATAATTCCTAACCAATCATATAAATAACGTTTTAAATAGTTCCTAGATAAGGAAACCATATCTTTCCCGTAGGTATCATTATGAAGCGACTAAGGGATTTCTGAGATGTGTATTGCAATTTTAGGCGACATGCTGACAACCAGTCACTAAAGTGATACACAGTCTTCGGAATAACTCTCAAACCATTGTCTAACGTGGTGTAAACGGCTGTTTTTACCCGACTGCCTCAGAAGGAGGGTTATGTTTTTCAAGAGTATGTATGTGTGTATGTATGTGGACAAAAAAATAATTTTCACGGGCAGCCCAAACGGATAGTTGGATTTTGACATATGGGGTCCCGTTAGATTCGTCTCAGCAGCGCGAGTGACACTGGCTATACTAAAAAAATACAGATTCAAGATGGCGAATTTTACAGCAAAATACTACTTCAAAATTACCGCAGTCGGGTTTTTTGTTTTTTAACACATCTGTTTACAGCCGTTTACGCTCTGCCTACCCCGCAAGGGATATATGCTTGATATGTGTATGCATGTATGTATACGGAAACCTCAGTCCACTAGTAAAACTCACACTTGCTCAGCCTCTTTCCGATTCCGATCAGACATAGGCTAGTTTCTGTTATTCTTTATGTTAATTTAATTCATAATCTTTTAATGTAACCGCTAAAGAAGCAACCAACTAGGCAATGTCAAGGTCATTTTATTTTTTATGTTTCTTTTGTCCGATTAGAAAATATAATAGTTGTTAACTCTGCCTCATCATTAGTATACTTATTGGTAAGATTACATTTACTAAAGTACATATATGTTAAGGGTGTGTTCTACTCATCCGGTGTGATATATGTATGTATGTTTGTATTTCATAAAAGTAATTTAGTCCATGATGATGCTACCAAATAGTTTGGTCATAGGTATTTTCCTGTTCCCAGTGGTCGAGATTTCCTTTTACAAAGAAGTAGGTATCTTCAAAAAATATTGAAAGGGAATACAAAACGAAAGTTTTGTTTAATAAAACAATTGTTTTTATTTGGCAGGTACTTATAATTTGCCGATATACTAAGTACAAAATCCTTTACTTGTTGTTGCTTCCTTAATTATGCTACTTCATGCTCTATAATTCTATAGATCAATTTGTTGGTATATTCACATTCAGTGTGCCGGAGGGTGGGCTGCGATGTATTCTAAAGAGCGGGCGATGTATTCGGGGATCTGGGGACCCACAGGCAAGTGGGGACTCTGTAAAACGAAAAAATATTATATATTATTCAAGAATATTTAGTATCTACCTACTATTTATGTGTAACATTGATCTTTTTATTTTATTTTCATTTACCATCTTTCTTTTCAACACTTATATTAGGACTTATGTTTAGAACGGGGTTTTTACTACGATAAGGTTTTTGTTTAATAATATCAAAATATCGAAGTAAACAAAAACCTTAATAATCCCGTTCAAAACAATGATGTAAGTGCTATAAACAACCGCGAAAATCTAAAATCATTATATTTATTTTCTGACAACCAGGTTTCAGCCTGCCCTGGCCTAACACCAGACTAGGGAACAAAATTCACCAAGTGATAAATATCACATGCTGCGCCACAATGGCGAAAAAAAAGAAGTACATGGGCCCCTGGTCTGCTATTTTTAGCCATTGTTATTCCAGTGACATGCGACTGTCATTCTATTGCCACTGTGATTTTCTATACTTAAAACTGTTAGTAGAATACGAAAGTACCAAAACCACGAAACTAAAGCGATTTTCACTTAGGCAGACTTGACTCCCATCTTACCTGGGGCTGGTAACCATTCTCATCAGCAACGTAGGTGAACTGCACGTTCTCTCCTTCGGGACTGATGTAGCTGTATGAGCCCTGGACAACCTGCAAAAACATGAACAGACTTTAAATAGGTACGCAAAATCAAATAAACTCAATCAAATTGAAAATGTTGCTTTACAGTATTTGTTTTTTAGATTATTATATCTTTTTGACGTGACGTAATATATGTAATATAAATCTATTTTCTCTGCGACATATTTACTTAATATCTTTTTGATAATTATTAACAGCAACCGAATTAGTGTAGCTTTATTAATAAAGCTACGTTGATTCGGTTGTATCCACACGATTTTAAGATTTCCTTTATCAAATTCTATTAGTATTAGTACCTTAGCAACTTTCTCTCGGATGTCTCACGTACCTTACATAATCCATGTATGTTTATCTTAGCAATATTCTAAAACTCTTTGATTAATTAGTACTATTATATGAGTCACAGAAAATTGCATTTAAGTAAGTTCAACATTTTTAAGATAAAACCCACTTAGTTAGTATTGAATTTTATCTACTTACAACAGCACTGGAGTCGCCGATGGTCTTCAGTTGACCGTAGGATTCAGACTTGATGCCGTTACCAGTCTCATAGCTGAAACATATATTTCAAGCAATAAGTCTCCACTTGTCGCAATTTAACTATATTATATTTAGAAGCAGTCATCGTTGCCTCTGTAAACTTTACTTACCCAGCAACGTAACCGCCGTCTGGATTCCACTCTAAATCACTGCGGATGATGGGAGCGTCGGATTCCGGGCCTGCGGGGCTGCGCTTTGACACTCCATGGGAGAGTACACCATAGGTTTCAGAGGCAGCGTTGCCAGTTACTTGAGCAGCAGCCACGAAGGGAGAAGCGGCTACGTTAGCAGCACGGTGGAAAGCGTCGGCTGGGCTGCGCTTGGCAACGGCTGGGCTGCGCTTTGACAATCCATGAGACAGTACACCATAGGTTTCCGAGGCGGCGTTGCCAGTTACTGCGGCAGCGGCCACGAAAGGAGAAGCGGCTACGTTAGCAGCACGGTGGAATGCGTCGGCTGGGCTGCGCTTGGCAACTCCGTGACTGACTACATCGAAAGCTTCAGAGGCGGCGTTTCCAGTTACTGCAGCAGCGGCCACGAAGGGAGAGGCGGCTACGTTAGCAGCGCGGTGGAAAGCGTCGGCTGGGCTGCGCTTGGCAACTCCGTGACTGACTACATCGAAAGCTTCAGAGGCGGCGTTTCCAGTTACTGCAGCAGCGGCCACGAAGGGAGAGGCGGCTACGTTAGCAGCACGGTGGAATGCGTCGGCTGGGCTACGCTTGGAAAGTCCATGACTGGCTACATCGAAAGCTTCCGAGGCGGCGTTGCCAGTTACTGCAGCAGCAGCCACGAAGGGAGAGGCGGCTACGTTAGCAGCGCGGTGGAAAGCGTCGGCTGGGCTGCGCTTGGCAACTCCATGACTGACTACATCGAAAGCTTCCGAGGCGGCGTTGCCAGTTACTGCGGCAGCAGCCACGAAGGGAGAGGCGGCTACGTTAGCAGCGCGGTGGAAAGCATCGGCTGGGCTGCGCTTGTCAACCCCGGGCGCGGCCACCGCCATGCATGCGCATGTTGCAAGGATCTGTAGAATAAGAAATAATTTTATTTATTTACAGTTTTTGTTCTCATACCTGTACTGTATTAACTATTACGTTAAACTAAGTAGACCAAGCGAGAGCAGCTCGATAAATCAAGTTTCTAAAATACACATAGTGCTTATGTTATATCACCAACTTACCAAAAATTTCATTTTGGAGTAGCCTGTGTCTGTGGGATCACCAGATCGAAACTGATCTTTCAATGAAAGTGCAGATTCTTATATTCTAAATATGAACAAACTAAATAATAAAAACTTGCATTTACTTACCTTCCTACTTAAAAAAGTTGTCTTGCTAGATTTTGCTAGCTAATGGCAGAAATAATGGTAATGAAATTAATAATGCCGATGTGAGATACGACCAAAACCTAGGCCAAGGTCACTCACAGTTTTTTTTCCTATTATGCGTAAGAAGAATATAATAGTACTCCTAAACATTTTTAAATACTTAATTATCTACCATCATAACCTGATAAGAAATCATTAAGATGTATTTAACTGTAAGTGAGCAGGCAACTACCTAGGGACTTTTTCTTGGTTATTACGAATATGAAAAAAAGGCCTGCTTAATATTATGATTGATTTTTTGCGCCAAAATCGCACAAAATCGATTTCATGCTTCGATCACTTTCATATTTATAAAACAGTGAAATTTCTGATCATCACGCTAATACTACCCGTGAGTTTTGTAATTCTTTTTTTTTTTTCGTGTGGGACTCCGAGTAGTTCAACGACCCGATGAACCCTGGTGTCAGAGTTTTTCAACCGCCTACTACAAGTAGCAGGCCTCTGACATGGTTGTGTAACGACCGCCATCATAGACAGCAACAGGGACCGACAGCCTAACGTGCCCTCCGAAGCACGGATCCATCGTTCTTACGGACAATCAGATGGTTTACCTGCAATATCCTAACCAGACTGGGAAAAAAATCACAAAGTGATAAATATCAACTTTGTGAGTGACCCCACCGGGAATTGAACCTGGAACCTTTGCGTGGCAGGCAGCCATACTAACCACTGCGCCACATCGGCTGTCAGTTTTGTAATAAAGAGCAGGGATGAAAAACAAAAACAACAAAAACGTTGAGTACGGCATCCCATTAGGGAGAGGCCCACGTCCAGCAGTAAACTGTTAGGGCTGTTAAGGTGATGATTCCTCCGACTGATTTCGGCCATGGCGACCACTTCTACTCTAATCAAGTAGCCGATTCTGGCAGTAAACTCCTGTACACAATGTGGGCACTGGGCACTTGAGTTTGCCATTGAAATATACTTCTCATCAGAAAAATTAAGACGCTTAAAGAAAGTTTACGTTTTCACGTGGCACCCGCCGAACTTGACAGCACCGCAGTGCACAAGCGCCAAGTACCTAGATATAAATTAAACTTGCTACTATTACTTTTATGAGGTGTCACTTTATAAGACAAAAGACGTTTCTACAATAAAAGATATAGGAGAATGTTATGCTGGTTATTAAAATTTCATTTTACCTATTTTCTGGAACGACCGCAAACTTTAGTCCTTTCCAATCGGAAATTTCAATGACGTCAAATCAAAAATATTATCAGTTCTATTTATAGGGTTATAAACTCGCTTTACCAATGGCCCTCTGTCACGTGCTTTGCTTCAAACATTTACTTACTTACTCGATTAAAAATTATAATTAGGTATTATCGATTAAAAAAATATAGTTGCTTGTTTGTTACAAAATCGAAACTTATATTTTCAATAATAGGCTCAAAGACAATAATAAATATAAAGTATACCTACTTATTTTATTTTTATTTATTACTAGTTGGTGCCCGCGAAATTCGTCCCGCCAAGGGATGCTTGTGTGCCAACAGGCCCTCCAATGCTGATAAAAGTTATCAACACTTATCTATCAAAGATGTTGATCATATTTTTATAATGTATTTTTAAAATTAGGACATTGATTTTGACTTTATTTTATTTTGTAATTTTTTATTGATTTATAATTTTAATGATATTATTACTGACTAATTTTGTATTGATTTATAATTTTAATCATATTGTTACTGACTTAATCTATTAATAATTTAGGATGATCTTTCTACTCTATGTTTGCATGCCAACAAATTTGGTTAAATGTGTAGACTCTTTATTTAAAACATGTAACATCTGTACACCACATTTATTGCAAATAAATTATTATGCTATTCTATTCTATTATTTTATCAAGACATTTGTCTGCCACTATTCCAAAAATTCAAATTTTTGCTAAGTTTTTAAGTGGTGGATGCATGCGCAATTTATGGCAGGGCCCACAGCGCAGCGCCAACGCATGCGTCCGTCAGATGAATACAAATTTCGAATTCCCCATACTATAAGCCCACGTTGAAACAATGCATGCGTTAGTGCTTTGCGAAAATTGCGCGGAAACGGCTGTTACGATTGAGCCTACCATCGGTACACACTACAGACGTTTTGGCTTCTTTGCACATCCAACAATTTTAAACATAGGTAGTTGTGTTATTATTTTATTACGATTACAACCCACCATTCCAAAACCATTCAGACAAAGTTGCGTGCAAAAGCTAGTCTTAAACAAGTACTTCCTAGTCGGCCTTGAAAAACAACTTTTGGCCAAAATCTGGGAAAGATGTCTGGGTCGTAAATTCAGTCGCTTCCTCAGGCCCCCCAAACTAGTTCCGTGGTTAATGTCAACGGCTATTATTACTAATTCTGTCGATAGGTTAACAGGGTCAGGCGATTCTCTTCTTTCACTACCTATAAATTACGTATAATTTATTCACGTTTTCTTCTTCATTGACTAGCCTTTGTGTTCAAATGCTAAGTTATTCGATAGAGGCTATTGTTCCCCACTAGTTCTACGGTAGAACCTAACTGAGTGTAAAAAAGATAAAAGAGGAATGATAGATGATGTAAACTTTTCATTAAAAGATCTTATTATTTTTTGTTCTATGTTTTGATTATTGTAAAAATGTATGATTGGTCGTAAAAATTCATTTTTTTATTCTTAAATAGGTACGAAAATTTATTAGATATTCACTTAAAATAATCATCATCTTCCTGTTCCAAATCAGACGAGCCGGCGGAACATGTTTTGTTAAAATCATGTTCCAAAGTGATTTGGCCATTTTTATGCCGTTGCCAAATCCTTTTGCTGCAGGATTTTGCGCTCTAACATGTTGCGCCCACTACAACTCATTTGGGATAAGAGCAGGCAGATAACGATTATGCCTGGGCGCCTGCCTGACGTCAAACCTCTTTGTGAATGCAATTGAAGGTGATAACACCGCCACTATGCGGTTGACCATAGTCGACTGGTATTCAGCCGACGTCTTAACTCTACGTCGCCTTTTACAAAACTTTCTGAGTGGATTAGGGTGGCAGTATTCTTAGCCGCTACCACAAGGCAAACACTTTATATTAAAATGGCTAATTTTCCACGCCATCTAGCGAAAATCGTTGAAAGCTGATCGATTAATAGATGCAAAGTATTTGCCTATTCAGACAAATATAATCACTTGGCTAATATGAAGCGATCAAACTGATTAAAAAAGTGAGAAACTTGGACGTTAGATGGCATTAGTGTTCTGCACCTAGTTCACTCTTAACAAGATCTACTTAGTTAAATGCTTATCCTATCCAATGTATTTAATCTATCAACCTATCTAATACGTCTAATGAAAAATATTATACAAGTATAATCAGGATAATCAAAAACGCCTTCAAAGATTGATAAACCTAGGTTTATTTTTCGAAAATTCCTTTTTTTTGCAACGGTCATTAAACTGAACAATATCTGGTCAACCAGTGCGCTAATAATATACACCACGACCACAAATTAGGTATACAGCGCGCAGGGCACCTATAAAGATGGCTCACTCAGTACTAGCAACGATTTTACTGATTTTGACTAAAAGAAGATGGTTGGTACGAAAAATTTGCTCAGAATCATATGACGTTCTTGTATCAGATTTTGCTGTTTTGATATTCTTATACCTTGAGATCTTAGACAATAGCAACCCTGCCTGGCTATGTAACATGTGATAACCGCAAAAAGACTGAATAGGGTCAAAGGTGAACCTTCTGTAAAATCTCCACTTTGTGCCGCGACTTCTATTTTCTCTACAGCTGTCAAAATTCTTTACTTGTTTTTACAAAATCCAAACGATTTGACACGTACTCTGAAGTTTTTTTTTGAGTTTTCTCGTGTGTCTCTCTAAGTTATCATCTAGACACACGGCAGTGTGTCCGCCAAGTTCGAGCAAAGAACCGACACACCGGCCGTGGGTTATATTACACGAACCATTTCGGGCCAAGTTCGACCTACCTATAACTCAAAATCTATTTCATCTACGCATATGAAATTTCTAGTATCTGTCGAGATCTACTTACTTATCTAAAATACAAAATTTCATTAATGTACCTATTGTAGGTCTTGAGATATTGACGTCAGAAAATCGCTATATTTACTATACACTCACTGACTGACTCACTCACTCACTCATCAAAAACCTAGATCACTTCCAATGGTCGTATTGACTTGAAATTTGGCATGGAGGTAGGTCTTTAGGTCAAGGTAAAGGAAAAAATCTGAAAATGGCCAAGTGTGAGTCGGTTTTAAAAATAATGAAGGTGTAAATTCATACCCTTAAGGAACTAAAACAAAAAAAATATTTATATCTTCCAATGGTCGTACCGACCTAAAATTTGTTACGAAGGTTTGTAATTTAGCCAAAGTAAAGTAAAAATTGAATATAACCGGCTACGTACATTATTTATACCGCCCTGACTTGGCAAGCTTATCAGTAAATAGAAAACGTGTAAATAAAATCCAAAACATTAAATGGGCAATGCGCTCAAGCGTGTCAGTCGTACAAGACAGCATACAAAATGCCAAAACAAAAAAGTTTCCTTTGCCTCGCAAACGTAGAAAAATTTAATAAAAAAAACTAGTCCATTTCTTTGTAAGAAGCATAGTCCATATTCAAAAATCTGAAAATTAGTATAAATGAGACATTTCCTTAACTAACTTAATCATAAGAAAAAAAGAAAATAAACCTTACAAAAATAAATGAAATCCCACCCAAAACATAAATGTGAAAGGCTGCCAAGTTCGATAATATTGGAATGCTTCGCCTATAAAAGAAGTGAGATCTAAATAAGTACCAAGTTCCATACACAGACCTCAGTTAAAAATAGTTACAGGAATGCACACTTGATTTTCCGCAGTTTGGAAAGTACATACATACATACATACATACATACATACATCACGCCTTTATCCCTTGCGGGGTAGGCAGAGCGACAACGACCGTAAAAGTACGGTCGTTATCGCCACGTCTGACACATTTGGAAAGTAGATTCTGAATAAATATCATATTAAATACCTAAAATTCTAATACTTACAAAAACGCAAACCTGTTTTTTCAGCAGTTTCCTTATAACATTTTTTTTTCTGTACTTTTAATGACATAACTTGGCAAGTTTTAATAGAAAATTATATACTTGACTCTTTGCGTTTAGTAGGTTTATAACAAAGTGTGTGAAAACTTGCCAAGTTATATCATTAAAAAGTACAAAAAAAAAATGTTATAAGGAAACTGCTGAAAAACAGGTTTTGTTTGTAAGTATTTGAATTTTAGGTATTTAATATGATATTTATTCAGAATCTACTTTCCAAACTGCGGAAAATCAAGTGTGCATTCCTGTAACTATTTTTAACTGAGGTCTGTGTATGGAACTTGGTACTTATTTAGATCTCACTTCTTTTATAGGCGAAGCATTCCAATATTATCGAACTTGGCAGCCTTTCACATTTATGTTTTGGGTGGGATAAACCTTTAAGCGAATTACTATGCACATAGGGGTTAAATTTTACTAGTGACAATAGCGAAATATCAGAACCAGCTGGTGATAAGGAGCATCTTTCCCCAAGGAACATACATAGGAAAATGTAAATGAAACTTGGACCACACATAGAAGCTCAAATCAGCTGATCGATAATTTTGTATGGGAGCCTGGGAGGTTATAATTTTTTATTTTTCATTTTTCGACCCATGTTTGGGGAAAGTTGTTCCATATCACCAGCTGGTTCTGAGTTTTTGATATCGGTCACTAGAAAAATTTCACCCAGTATGCTATTGATATTGATTTTTGTTCAGCATTCAAATTAGCTTAATCTCCAAAAGGTAACCATTGACAGTAATACGAAAAGTCAACACAATAAATGGGGCCTAATTAATTTTATATCTACATGCTTTGTACAATTTCCTCTATATCTCGAAGAACCTATTATAGAAACAAACCGGCCAAGAGCGTGTCAGACACGCCCACAAATAGGGTTTCGTAGTCAACGTTTAAATATCAGGTATTTCAGCATTACAAACTTAATTTGTTGCTGGTTTGTTAGCAGCAGTATGATGACCAACCGCAAATAGTAAAACTCAATTTTTTCTGAAACCTTTAAGGGTACAATATCCGTTATAGTTTTCATTATAACTTCAGATTGTAAGCTATATTCCATATTTATTTAAAATTTTTAGCTTTTATACTTTAGAAGTTACAGCTGGAACAAATTATGGGTCAAAATCGCCCTTTTTAAAAGTAAATATCTCGTGACAGAAACATTTTAGTGACTTTGTTTCAAAGAAACCTCATCTTAGTTTTAAAAGACCTATTCAACGATATCCTACTCAATATTACAGAAAAAATTTTTTGCCCCCTTTCACTTGTATGGGAGGGGTCCAAAAACATTTAAAATATTTTTTCTTAACATTTCTATATTTAGTCAACACGATCTATCTTCTCACCAAATTTCATGTCGATAGCTTTAAAACTGACGAAGATATGAGGACGCGGCATACAGACAGACAGACAGACAGACAGACAGACAGACAGACAGACAGACAGACAGACAGACATGACGAAACTATAAGGGTTTCTAGTAGACTACGAAACCCTAAAATGCCTAATCAGTTCCGGTAAAACACTCGTCGGTGAATGGATTGTAAACCACCCCCTCTTTGAATTTGGTCAATAGTAGATGACGTTATGGAGTAAAGTAAATAATAACACATTGTTAAATTTCACTATAAAATATGTACAAAAATATAATTTAAATTATGTACAAACTACTTTATACAAACTTCATAGCACTTCTTTAACCATTTTGAATAATATCTGTTACGAGGTATCACTGCTTTGTATTTTATTCTATACATTTTGATTGGGATATAAGTTCTTTATTTCTAGATTCTAGAATTTGATTTATCAAAAATATTTCATCTGCATTACTTAGTAATGCAATCAAAATACAAGATTCAACAGTTTACAGTCTACAGGTTCACCAAAACCTACAGAAAATCCTAGTGTTGAAACACATCTGCAGAATGCACAGTCGCATAATTTCTAATTGTTTTAATTAAATAATATACATGTTTCCATATTTTAAATCATAGACAATTCTGCGACTGAATGCAAAATGTGTTTCAACACATTGACAGAGCTGTACATGTTCTGAAGGTACGATGTGGCATAATATTAGGTAGACTTAGCGCCTTTCAGCCGGGGGAGGTGCGGTGGCGAGGTAGTCGAGAGAGCGCTGGATGGCCGCGGGGATCGGGGGAGGGGTGGGGATGTGGGCGCCACTGGGCTGGAAACCGTTCTCGTCAGCCACGTAGGAGAGCTGGATGGGAGTGCCGTCGTCAGCGGTGTACGAGAACTGACCCTGCACCGACAGCGCTGGCTCTTCAGCACCGATGTTCTTCAGCTCTCCCTTTTCTTCTGCAGCAATACCGTTGCCGGTCTCGTAGGAGTACAAGTAAGAACCATCGGGTCCAACTTCGCTGTCCTGCTTTAGGATCGGGATGGGCTCAGCTGGGCCTTGAGGGGCAGCGCACGCCACCGCGAACAATGCGAAGAAGATCTGAAATAAATTACAAATTTACTTTTCTTGATATGATCTCCATTATTAGTCAAATTAGAAACTCTAAAGACGAGAGTCAACGCAAACACTTGAAACGAGTTATTGCCCAACAGTTCCATTATCCCTCAAACACTCGAACTACTTAGTTCGGCGAAAGTCACAATCGATAATCCATTTCCATAACTTCACCACAACTTTATTATGCACTCCCTTTCAATGTCGAACTTCTTAGAACACAATCACTTTCACTTACAATGGTCTTCATGTTTGTAGGATTGTTGGTGATCTACTAGACAATGTACGACTAACAGTGCTATATCGGTATTTATACGTGGGGTCATAGTGCCTCCTACCACCACTAAATGCTATTGCACCATTGAATAAATTCTACAAAATATGCCTGAGCCTCTGATGAGTTAGCGTGATGTCGACAACCATAATATATCTAATATTTTAATAGCCTCGTGTACATATTTCCGAACATTGTTCTTTGTCTGAACCCAATAGAAACCTATCATTGGCATCAATATCTACGCTTTCATATAATATGTGAGCCTTTTAATTTACATAACTTACATGAGATAAAGGAATATTTAAAATTTATTGGGATTTATTAAATATAAATAATAATAATAAATAATTTAAAAAATATAAATCCCAATAAATTTAGGGATTTATGAATATAATTTCAAAATTTCTTTGTTTGTGTGTGACTAATTACTAATCCTTGAAATATTTTTAAATTTTCGTTTGGCAATGTTTGTATATATGTAAGTAATATGTTAGTCAGAAAGTTAAACTTTGAAGTAGGTCCTTAATTTTGAAGCAGATAGCGATTGAATTGTAACTCTGTACACGTTCTTCTTCTTTTCGTGTTTAATTATGCTGTTAATCCACTCACCCTGTTAAAACGGATGACAGTGGATGAAGTGACTGGTTTAAACAATAGAAATAAATAGAAATATTTTATACTTCTTGAATGTACAAGTAGGTGACTAAAACTTGCACAATTTCCGACTTGGCTACATCATTGTTTGCCTCTGTATCATATCATATGACATTATGAATAGGATGTCAACAACAATATTGCCAATTCCGGTCCATTCTTTACTCGAGCAAGTTGTATAGTAAAAATTTAAGCATCAATACATATTGTGAAATGAAATCGCTTTTTGCGTTTCCATGTTTGTCTGTCGTGGAATTCGACAACACCTCGTAAACCACGCTACTGATTACGATAAGGTTTTTTGTAAGTAATAGATAGAGTGATAAGCCGTGTGGTGCCGGCAGAGTAGAATAGCACCACCCCCTCTCTTCCCGTGGGGGTCGTAGGAGGCGACCGAGGGATACAATCGGCCCAAACATACAAACTGACAGGCGCAGGGTCAACCGTTTGGTGGCGGTTAATCCACCACAAAAGCATTCCCAAGGAGGGTTGACGTCTGGCAGGCGGCCGGTTGTAAAATTTAGCCAAATCTTCTTGCAACATGAAATATGAATACGTACGGAAGAGGATTGAGCGATAGGGCTAGGGCGTACCCCCGAGGCGACGCGCAGGGGCAGCACCCGGTTCCTGCGAGAAATGGACAAGGGTTGTTGCATCTCCCGGACGGGTGCGACGTAAGCGAGTTCGGAAGTGAGATTGAGGTATGCTAGTTGGAATGTAGGTACGATGACTGGTAGAGGAAGAGAGTTAGCCGATATTTTGAAAAGAAGACGTATAAATGTAGCGTGCCTACAAGAGACTAAGTGGAAGGGCGAAAGGGCTAGAGAAATTGGTGAAGGATATAAGTTTTATTATTGTGGGAGTGATGGGAAGAGGAATGGTGTAGGGATAGTGTTAGATAGTGATCTGAAAGAGCGTGTGACAGAGGTTAGACGCATAAATGATAGAATGATAGTTGTTAAAGTAATGTTTGAAGATATAGTGTTAAATATTAGTGTGTATGCACTCAGAGTGGAAGTGATGACAGAGTAAAAGAAAGATTTTGGGAAGATTTTGATGCAATGATGATGGAAGTGCCAGTGGATGAGGAAATATTAATAGGAGGAGATTTTAATGGACATGTGGGAAGTATGAATGTAGGATATGAAAGAGTCCATGGAGTTGGGGATATGGTTCAAGGAATAATGAAGGAGAGACTCTGTTGCAGGCAGCCTGTGCTTTTGATATGGCAATCGCCAATACATATTTCCAAAAGAGTGATGAACACCTAATTACTTATAAAAGCGGAAACCACCAGACGCAGATAGATTACTTCCTACTCAGAAGGAAAAGCCTGAAAAGTATCAAAGACTGCAAGGTTGTGCCAGGTGATGCCTTAGTCTCCCAACATAGACTCCTAATACTGGAAATGAAATTTAATGTCCATACCAACAGACACAAACCAAAGTCACAGCCCAAAATAAGATGGCACTTGTTAGAAAGAGAAGAGTTTGAGAGAGCGTAAGGAAGTGGTAGATAAGATGATTGAAATGGGAGACATGGAAGGAAAACGAGTGAATGAATGTTGGAATGATATGGCAGAGTGTATAAGGAATGTAGCAAGGACTGTACTTGGCGAAACGAATGGTAAGGGTGTTATCCAAAGAGATACGTGGTGGTGGAATGAAGAAGTGCAAGATGCTATAAGAAAGAAGAAGAATGCATTTAAAGAATGGCAAACTGTTGAGCATGGAAGCGTGAGTGTGAAAGATGCTAAAAGGGAAACATATAACATCTGCAAAGAGCCAAGGTCCAAGACAAGTTGTATAAGACCCTTACTAGTCCCAAAGGCCAAAAAGATCTATACAAAATAACTAGAGATAGAGAAAAGAGTGCAAGAGATGTAGTACACGTGAAATGTATGAAAGATGAGTTAGGTAAGGTGTTAGTGGATGATGAAAAGATAAAATGCGATGGAAGACATATTTTGAGAAATTAATGAATGAAGAAAATGTATGGAGTGGAGAACTAGAAGCGATCCGGGATAATCTGGGAATGGTAAATGAAATAGGTATAGATGAGGTGAAAAGGGCAGTGAGAAGTATGAAAAATGGAAAGGCTGTAGGACCGGATGGAATACCAGCAGAAGTATGGAAGTTGTTGAGTGCGGATGGATGGAAGTGGCTGACTTTATTTTTCAACAAGTTGCTACATGAAATGGCGATCCCTGATGAATGGCGTAACAGTACGCTGGTGCCCATCTATAAAAACAAGGGTGATGTACAGGACTGTGGCAACTACCGAGGAATAAAGCTCATGTCACATACGTTCAAAGTATGGGAGAAGGTGATAGAGAGACGATTGCGAGGGAATGTGAAATTACGCAAAACCAGTTCGGGTTTATGCCTGGTCGGGGAACAACGGATGCCATTTTTGCACTTCGCCAACTGTGAAAAATACAGAAGTGCACAAAAGAACTTGCACATGGTATTCGTTGATCTCGAAAAGGCATACGATCGAGTTCCCGAGAGGTTTGTGGTGGGCTTTGAAAGAGAAAGGTGTGCCAGGAAGTATGTAGAGTTGATACGTGCAATGTACTGTAAATCTAGTACACAGGTCCGGTCGGCCGCTGGTATTACCGATGAGTTTAGTGTGGCTGTAGGCTTGCACCAAGGGTCGGCTTTGAGTCCTTACCTCTTCCTGTTGATAATGGATGCTCTGACGTCGGAAATACAGGAAGAGGCACCCTGGTGCATGCTGTTCGCCGATGACATTGTACTCGTCGGTGAGAGTGGACAAGAGGTGCAGAGCAGACTGAAAAGATGGCAGGAGAGGCTGGAGAGTGTTGGCTTGAAAATCAGCAGAACCAAAACGGAACAAATGTTTTGCGATTTCGGCGGTCTCTCCAGTTTTGTTCCGGTAGCGCTCAATAACGAACCCTTACCAGTCTGCTCCGACTTCCGGTACCTCGGTTCGCTCGTACAAGGTGATGGCGAAATAGACCGAGCAATCAAGCACAGGATAAATGCGGGATGGATGAAATGGCGACAGGTTACGGGCACAGTGTGTGACCGCCGAATGCCCCTCAAATTGAAGGGCAAGATATATAAGACGGTGATGAGATCTGTTGTTATGTATGGATCAGAGTGTTGGCCAACTAAGGTGACGGATGAAAAACGAATGCATGTAGCTGAGATGAGAATGTTGCGATGGATGTGTGGTGTGACAAGGATGGATAAAATAAGGAATGAGTATATTAGAGGGAGTTTAAAAGTAGCGCCAGTGACAGAAAAAATAAGAGGGAACCGTTTATCTTGGTATGGGCATGTAATGAAGTGGGATGAAGAGCATATAACAAAGAAAGTAATGAACATAAATGTGGATGGACGCAGAAGAAGAGGAAGGCCTTAAAAGTTTAGATGGATTGTATAAAAGACGATATAAAAATAAAGGCGTAAATGAGGATTTGACTGCTGATAGAGATGAATGGAAGGAAAAAATTATTTTGCGCCGACCCCAAATAAATTGGGATAAGGGCAGGCAGATGTTGATGAGATAGAGTGATAAGAGGATGGTTATATACTACACATGCCGGAAAATGCCTATTTCTTGCGGGAAAACGACTTGCATGCGGCATGTAATATTAACAAGCATATACATTTTTTCACCACAAAGAGTTGAAGGACGTTGCACCTCTATACCGACCAGTAGTCAGTGATCGATGGCGATTCAAGAGAAACATCAAAATTATGTTCTCCTAGTGACGCGTGAAGGTTGGTACCATAAAGTCAAGGTGCGGTACATACAGACTCGTTAATAGTATAACTCTCATTTAGAACGGCTGGTTCTTCAATGTGAATTCACTAGTTTCACCCGCTGCATTTTATAGCAAGAAAATGTCGTTTCCAAACATGTGTTTTACCTTCCTCTTAAATCTATCTGTTACAAACCACGTAAAATCCATTGCATGGTTAAGGAGGACACAATGAATTCCACGAGGGACAGACAAAGAAACGCAAAAAGCTACTATGTATTGATAAATAGAGTAGGAATAAAAAATCTAAGAGTGATATGCGATTGCCGTGTGGTGTGGAATGAGATTAACATACCTAACCCCATTTCTGTGGGGACTACCGCCAAAATTATATGGGATTGCTTCAGGGTTCATAACATAATAATTTATTTGCATTGCATAGCGTCCGCCTTTGAATTCGCTTAACATATGGACATTTGTTTGCACTGGATGTCTGTACATTGGGTTAGGTTAGGTAAAATCGAGTAGACGAAAAGATTTCGTTTATCTTGGTATGGACATGTAATGAGGAGAAATGAAAGGAAAGGAAAAATAGAAAGGAAAGGAAAAATAATGAATAAAAATGAAAAGCGTGTAACAAAGAAAGTAATGAACATGAATGTGGATGGACGCAGAAGGAGAGGAAGTCCTAAAAAGTCTGGATGGATTGCAAAACTTGTTACTCCTAAAAAAGTCTGGATTGCGTAACTTGGCCTCCCGCTTAGGCTGGTCATGCATGACACTATGAATTCTGTAGCATAAAAGCTGTTTCTTGGATAAAATATTGAAATACATTGGAATTGGTGGAATGGTCTTCTCCATGTCATTCTGCGTCATATAGTTAGTTTCCTATATGTATGTATAGTGCATGTTATGTAACAGAAAAAGGAGGTATGTTTTGACAATAATAGATACTTATTTCACCGATAGTTTTATGCAGTTAGGTATAGGTACTCTTCAGCATCTCCCGTACAGAAAATAAAGTAACTGAAGTTAGAGTTCATATTGCATGATGATGGCTAGGTACTAACGTCATATTTCTTGGATTACAATCATATGACGACTCAGGATCATAATTATGACGTTTTTCTATCATATTTTGCTCATTTGACATTCTTATACTGTGCTATATTTGACAGTAGCTAACCTGGCTATGTAACAAGTGATAAGAAGAGTTGAGTTATTCTTTTGTTGTACTGAACAGCACAAGAAGCATTGAGAAATGACAAGCTGATAACCTTTTATTATAGTGTTTTTTTTTTTCTATAGCGATAATGATAACAAAACAATCGCATTTTTATAGCTGTTGATGCTCTGCCTACCCGAAAAGGGATAAAGGCGAGATGTTTTTCTGTCTATGTATGTTTTTAATGGTGTTTATAGTATCGTCCGGTATTTCGAGGACACCAATTAGAAGGTGAAGCTAATATTAACAATATTCATGAATATTACATTTTATTAATTCATAGGAAACTCGATCTGTTGTTACCCGACTGCCTTTGAATAGAATAGAATATTTAACTTTATTGATAATAAATAGGTATTACAAGTCAAATGTTTCTTGATCATTAACTAAATATAAACAACATTAAATAAATGTCAAAATGTATATCAAATACCATCATAGAGGTACATAATATTTTCAGTAGCTTTGGAGAAGGAGGGTTATGTTTTTCGAAAGCTTGTATGAATGTGGGTATGTTTGTAGGCAAGAAATTCGTATTCGACTAAAGCCCAAACGGCTGGACGGATCTTAAATTAAATTAAATATCGCACATTTTTATCGCAAAATACAAATTTGAAATTACCGCAGTGGGATTTTTGGGTTTTTAATACACCTGCTTGTTTTATTTATTTATATTGAGTAGGTACTGTGTTTACGCAAGCGACATTGAAATTAGTAAATAATTAATCATCATAAACACCTTTATTAGCCTTGAACTAGAATCATCAAACTAAATTGAAGATCTTCAAATTACCGCATAAGATGTTTATTTATTTGTTGATAAGAAAAATTTTTCATTTCATTTTTCATTAGCTGAATTCTATCTGAATTCCCCAAGTTAATTTTATTTGGCTTCAAATAACAACTTTTTATTTGTTGCTCCATCTAAGTAAGTTAATAGTTTCCTTTCATTACCTTTATCGGATTTTTGTCTTCAGAGTAAAGTTTGTAGAGTTTTGCACAACTAGGTAACTTTGAGTTAAAAAAGAAAAAAAAACATTCAGTCATTTCAATTTAATCTTTCATTGAGTTAAAAAAGAAAAAACATTTAATCATTTCAACTTAATATTTCATTGGTACAAAAAGTGTAAAAGCTTCAAATAAATACAAGTTCTTGGGTTATATAGTGTTTTCTACTGCTGAGATTGTCTAGCTTGAGGTAGAGCTTCTTCAGGCTGCGGCGAGGCGGTGGCGAGGTAGTCCAGCGCGCGCTGGATGGCAGCAGGGATGGGCGGGGAGGTTGGCAGGTGCGCGCCCTGCGGCTGGTACCCGTTCTCGTCAGCTACGTACGACAGCTGAATGTTCTGGCCGTCTTCCCCCGGGTATTGGTACTGCCCAGACACCTCAATAGCGTCCACCTCTCCGACCTTCTTCAGGTCACCCTTCTGGTCCGCGCTGATCCCATTGCCCGTCTCATACGCGTACTGGTAGGAGCCGTCCCCGTTCACCTCGCTGTCTTGCCGCAGGATCGGAATCGGCTCCGTCGACGAGCCTTGCGGAGCCGCGAAAGCTCCAGCGACCAGCAAACACACCAACACCTAAAAATAAAACCACCTTAAGTTTAACGAACTTTATGTAATCTCCATTAACGACGTAACGTTTTGTAATGTTAATTCACAGTCAAGAAATGCAAGAAAAACTGGTTCAAAACTGGCACTGCGCCGCTTATGGCGACCACTTTGAATAATTTGTAGATCAAGTTCAAGTTCAACAATTTGGTTTTCCATTGACGGTACATTTAAATTCACACAAACTGAACTATAACTACACTGGCTTGATTTTCAGTCACTGAACTAAATACTCTTTTTGTCCCAAAAATTATGCACAGGAAAATCACTTACAAAGGATTTCATTTTTTGTATTGATGTTACTAGAACAATAAGTAACAGCTCGACGACTGATGTCACGCATCCTGACAATTTGACTATTTATAGTACCTACATTGCCCACCTCCAGGCACTCTTTTGTTTCTCAATGCATTGGAATGTCGCAAAATCTATGAAATAAGTAAACAGTGGGTGCATCACCTCGAACCTCGCGTACTCAAACAAGCGACGACGTAATGCCTGTCAACAGAGCTAACAGAATCCATTTGTTCAGACTTTGGGCTTAGAGCAATCTCTAGTGTTTAGAGTCCATATCTAGTAGTACCAAACTAGTAATAGTAAACCTAATAAATATAATTGTCATATAAATACACTTCAAATACCTGAAACTATTCACAAATAAATATGGTAACATAATTTTATCAAACGTATGCGTTTGGCGTACGTTGCCACATTACGTTAGTATAGAGCCTGCAGACGGCCCGAAGAAACTGAGTTAATATTTTTTACACCACTTACAACTTATAAAATTAGGAAATCTTATCTGTCTTCAAACACTGCAATACCCCAACTCATTGTTATCTTGAATAGCAGCGATCATTAGAAGTTCAATAGTTCACAGTTGAATTTAATTTCGTTACTGTAATGTATAATGTAATATAGTGTATGATACTGACACCATTAGATACTGGCGTCCCAGGATTTCATAATGTGATAGGCGTAATGAATGGTTATTCATACAGACAACAAAAGATTTCTCTCTTATCGCATATACAAATCGCATCGAAAGCAGTCTATTGAATTGTATGTCTTCAGGCGTATTTCAAATTCGTACATCATTTTTTGGGAGTGGCATCTGTGATGCATGGATATAGCTAATGGTAATGTGATGAAGTCATTTGACATTTACAGTCTTTGGTTTATATTTGACATCCAAATCTAAACATAAAATGTGACCTAATGAGTACCTAAATAAATGACGTCATATTTTGGCAAACGTTTGGTTCGCTCCCATTTCGAGAGTCAATCGCCATTACTAATCAAATAATTTAAATAATTATTTAAATAAAGGCCAGGATAGTATTTATTACAGACTATAATAATTGCGAGCACGGTGTACTTTATCAAATAATTATCACCCTATCTATTGGTATATTTTACATACCTACTACCTACCTTTTAATATTATGCTTGCGTGATCAAATTTAATTTGAATGAGACTATAATTATGTTACACAAAGGTTAATGTCATTTTAGAGGTCAAAGGGTATTCTAAAAATAGATAATGATCCAAGTATTTTGATTTAACTAAAAGGTTTCCGAGTTTTATGTCTCCTAAATGAGGATGGCAATAAATACAGAGTTTATGAAGTACCTAGGTACCTATAGGTCTCTCAAAGACCATAACTAGTAGAATGAGCAGTATACAATATTATAGTGGTGATGAGTCACCAAAATATATAGGTTATTAATATATAACTTGATCTATCATTAAACTGAACAACTTTTGTTTGAAACTTTTCTTCGAAATATGAAAAAAATAGCTTGGACCTCCCGAACAAAAATGCTGAAAAATGTGTCACTTAGTGCCTATAGGAGGTCCTAATTTTTTTTTCATATTTCGAAGAAAAGTTTCTAACAAAAGTTGTTCAGTTTTGTGAGTAAATTACACCCTCAAGAGATTTGTACTTAATTAAATGTAACCGTATATTTGTTATTGTTCAAAATTCTTTATTCATGATACCTATATCATAAAAAGTTCATATTTGTACAATACGACTTAATCATCTACTAAAATTTTACTTTATCAGGCTAACGCCTACGAAACTGTCAACTTTCTGCCATACCTCATTGTTGGTAAGGTAATATAAAATCTATAATCTAATTATAATATGTATTACACATGCGTATTTATCTAATTAAAAGTAATTGTAATAAGTGTTTATCGTAATTTAATACTCATGCGCACGCGATTAGATGAAGAGCGTAACGTATAATTGTCTCAAATAGAAAGGTCACGAGATCGCCGCCTGAGCCACAAAGAAGATATACCTACAGAAGGATCACTTACAATATTTTCGTACAGGTAACAGTATATCATTCTCTAGATTAACTGTATATTATTCGGTAGTCTGTACGTTATCATTTTTGTGTCTTTCTAGTCATTGCAAGCAAGCAGTCTGCATATATATTGTATGTTAGCAAGGAAATGTGTTATATAACCTCGTAACGCCCAAGCTATAAAGAAATCATCGTTGCTTATTTCTTTACGATCTATTGATATCTTAGATATTGTGTGTATTCAGATGCAATATATATCGTGTATGCCTAGAAATGTTTCCGGAAAATTATAACTTGGGCCTTGAATAGGCTCTACCTAGGCAAACATGCTCCAACATCTAACTAACAGGTGAAATAGCAAACAAATGCGGGCCTATATTATAAAAAAATATATCTATTATGTAGTAAAATTTTCGTCTCGTATAGTGAGCCATCTGTACAACCGCGCCGCAATTTGTGTCTGCGCCGGCGCCTAGGTCAATGGGTGCCGGCCTTTGAACATGCGTATACTTGAGTTTTTGTACAGTCAGCCAGATGCTGTCTCGTCCATGAGAATATTCCACCGTGCTCTTAAACTGTGTACAACTATACTCTTCGTTTTTAATGTTTCTCAAGGTATTAGAAAAAATCAATAAATATATGTATGTTAGATGTTGCTTGGAGGAGTCGAGGCTAATTTACAGTAAAAGAAAATTTTCCGCAAGTGTGGATATTTGCTCAGCAGTGTGTGTTGCAGCCGCAAAAAATCTATTTAGGACCTCTGAGTCTTAAGTTTTTTGATGACTTGGAGCATGGGGTAACTAGGAAGCTTCAGCTGCAAAGAATACTAAATCGCAGCAAGTCTTCTTGTCTTAGGTTTCTTAAGAACGTGGTAGAACTACCAACAAATGTTGGATGTGTTGATCGATGGTTCAAGTGGCTCGCGGCTCGCGACGACCTTGACACGCGGGGGAAAGTAATCTGACCAGTTGTTAAGCAACGGAGGTCAGATTCTCGGATGCGCAAAGGATCTTAGCGCTGTATGCCTGTATTGCTGCACCAACAACTGCTAAACTACGTCCTCAAATCAGGAAGACGACACGAGGCTAAAACAAGAATTGGTGATGAGGTAGAACTACCACCCGAATGTGGGCATTGTCGATAGATGTTGATGTCAATTGTTAAACAAAAAAGGTCATATTCATAGATGCGCAAAGGAACTGTATGCCTGTATTGCTGCACCAACAACTGCTAGACTAGAACCTCAAAATTAGGGAGACGCGCAGACTTCGTGAGGCTAGAACTTGTTGTGACGAGGTAGAACAACCACCCATATGTGGCTTTACCGATGGATGCGGCGACCTTGACACGCGGGGGAAAGTGAACCGACCGGTTGTTGAGCAACTGAGGTCAGATGCTGAGATGCGCAAAGGATCTTAGCGCTGTATGCCTGTATTGCTGCACCTACAACAGTGAACTTGGGCTTAGGGGCTACTAGAACCACGAATTATAGATTACAACAAAGGATTTGTGACAAGGTAGAACAACCACCCATATGTGGGCTTTACCGATGGATGCGGCGACCTTGACACGCGGGGGAAAGTGAACCGACCGGTTGTTGAGCAACGAAGATCAGATTCTTGGATGCGCAAAGGATCTTAGCGCCGTATGCCTGTATTGCTGCACCGACAACAGTGAACTTGGGCTTAGGGGCTACTAGAACCACGAATTATAGATTACAACAAAGGATTTGTGACGAGGTAGAACAACCACCCATATGTTGGCTTTATCGATGGATGCGGCGACCTTGACACGCGGGGGAAAGTGAACCGACCGGTTGTTGAGCAACTGAGGTCAGATGCTGAGATGCGCAAAGGATCTTAGCGCTGTATTGCTGCGCCAACAATTGCTTACAAATAGGGAGAAGCCTATACTTCGCGCACCTAGAACAAGAAATTTGTGCCGAGGTAGAACAACCACCCATATGTGGGCTTTATCGATGGATGCGGCGACCTTGACACGCGGGGGAAAGTGAACCGACCGGTTGTTGAGCAACTGAGGTCAGCTGCTGAGATGCGCCACAAACCGTGGACGTATTGCTGCACCAACAGAGATATCTGCTCTTTCTAGATAGTTCTTTCTTTTTTCCTGTTAATGTTTTCTTTGAAATCAACCGTGTTATTACAAAAAAGTTAGACATGGTTTAAGTCGCTTGACAACGTCAAATCGTATGGAAAAGTAATTTAAACACTGTCTAAAACGCTCTCCTAACTTTTTTTATCACGCCGTAACAATCCAAAACAGTAAAGATACAAAGTGTGGAATTATTTTGTTGTGTGATTGCACCGAAAATGAGTAACTTAGTGAAAGTCGAGTTTAATTGAACCAGGGTATCCTTTTTTGTGCTCCCGTTCATTATGTCTCTACATACGATGAATGTAATTAATGTGTATTTCTATGCAAGTTTTTTTTTTATAGGTATGTAACCTACTTACAAAAGTAGTAACTAAATATCATAATTAATTAATTGGGAAATAAGAAAATAAACACTCTTCAATACTATTTTTATATTTACTCATTTGACTCCAAGTATTCTTCTAAGTATAGCCATAATTTAACTCTACGTACAGGTAACAATTTAAGGTAACAACAAACATTTTTTTATATTTTTTTGGATTGATACTTAAAAACTACAACATTAGAGTTACTCACAATTAATTGTAAAATTGAGTTTATTTCACGGTATCACATAAAGCGCTACTAATTTTTATTTTCTATAAGTACATTATTATGCGTAACAATATTTTTAGATCTTCGCTTAGAGACGAGCATCAAGAGATTGAATTTGGCAGGCATCGATTGGGGCATCGATAGCTCAATGGCAGAGCGGTGGGACGATACCCCATGCGGCCCGTGTACGAGCCCCGGTCGATGCAAGTTTTCTTATTTAAATTTTTAATAGTCTATTTCTTAACGAAGTGGGGTCTGAGTGTGGATACTAGGGGTCTGTATTCTCTGTTATCTGGTATTGTGGGTGGGAGCGTGGCGAGGAAGGCCAGGGCTTTCTGGATCTCCTCAGGGACCGGAGGCGGAGTCGGCAGGTGGGCTCCCTGGGGCTGGAAACCGTTCTCGTCCGCTATGTATTGCAACTGGATTTGCTGAAATAGGAATAATACAAAATTAAAGTATTGTGAGCTCTATTCACTTATTATTAGTTTTGCAACTAGATGTTTAGAAACATTAAAATTACATTTACGCTTGGTAAATTTAAGATGCTACTTTTAGACTCAAATATTATTTTTTGAATCCAAAATTGATTAACCTATAAAGGTCAAATTGTTCTTTTTATTAAATTTGGAATAATGTTCTGCGTTAAAATCTATCTTATTAACTGAACTGTTATTATGATTAAGATTCTTCTCGTATTATTTTTATAAATATTTGTATTTCGCGCCTGTTATTGAATGTTATGATAAGACGTGTCTAGACCTACCCCTGCTCCCATTTTATTACAAATCTGTTTTATTTTTTGATAGCATGATGTAATGTAGCAAGATGTCCCGTAAAGTTTGTTTGACTCAGAGAAACGTTTAAGCAGCCTTCTTTAAGTGTAGGATTTTCATATTTTATCAGAATTCTTCACTGCTTTTTTATGAAATCCGTATGATTTGGCACGTCTGAAAACTTCTTATCATGAACATTTCTCCTCAGTGCACGTCGTATACTTGCAGCAGCTGTGAATGTCGATGATGAGACCTACCTGTCCATCAGGCGCCGTGTAGGAGTACTGTCCTTGTGCCACCTGCGCCTCTTGCTCTGGGACACCTTGGTTCTTCACGTACCCCTGCTCCTCCGCTTGGATCCCATTGCCGGTCTCGTAACTGTTACAAAATATTTCCATTTTATTGCATATAGGCAAGAAACACACGTTACGTTTGCGCTGCGCTATCGCATGTATAAGAAAAATCCGATAGTGAAAAGGTTTAACAGACGCATCCACGTCGAGGGATGCGTCTCTCAAGCCGTTGGACATAATAAGGTAGAAATAACTATTGCCCGAAGTCCAAACGCATGCTTCACGCAGCGCAAAAATAACGCACATATGATATATCAACATTCTGTCTAATTTATTGACATCTGATTGAGAAGATAGTTGAAATAATTGAAAGAGTTAAAATACTATTGTACAAAAATAACAAATACAGAACGTGTAATTCTAAAGATTACAGTTGTTTTTGTGTCAGGTCGGTCTACAATTACAGACCCGGAGCCATCAAACCTACACCTGAATAATTTGTGGAGAGCGAGGGTTTACCCAGAAGAAAAAGATTTGTATAGTACGGTCATTGGAATAGGCCATATTTGACAGCTGTCAAAATCATGTTAATGCTTTGACATAAGGTCTATTATTCTTTGTTGACATGTCCTCTAGTATGGGTTTGACAGCTGTCAAATATGTCATATTCGAATGACCGTACTATCTATCTGAAATACCCAATCCAAATCACGTAGTTAGGTATATCTATGACGACAAGATTTTTTAATGCTTCATCTCGTAATGATCGATTACTTTGGTTGCATACATGCATTCGTAATTAATTATATGTGAATTATGTAGGCTAACAGTTGAACGCAAAAATCCTAGCCTTGTGTGTGAATCAATAAATAAAATTATGAATGTAAGAATATTTGCCTTCAAAAAGATTAAGATAGCAAATATATATACAGCATAATGTTAATATTGAAAGATTTGCATAACTCGGTACACCAAATTATGTCTGATGATGTTACAATTGTGAAATTGATGTAAAATTGAGATGCATTAACTATTATTTAAGGATTAACTTCAATCAAGAAGACATTTACTTTGTAACAAATTAGGTACCATTCAATGCAGCTTGTGTTGCATTTGTAAAGAGCAAAACTTATTAGAAATAAAAAAATATTTTTCAGCGAAGAACGCAAGTAATATGTCACTTATTTGTCAGGTATCAAACATTAAGTATGGAATTAATGTCTTAAGACATTGACAATATCATTTAACAAGTAGATAAAACTGCTGTGTCAACGGTTATAGATGGAGATATTTGATTTAAAGATAGACGATAGAATAAAAGTGATATATTTAGGCATTAGGAAAAAATATACAATTTTAATCTATTCAGGTAGATCACACAATGGATCGAGATAAGACGCGACTAGGCGTCGAATTTGCTCAACATTATAGCAGGTAATTAAAAAAGTTCCATGGTGAGGCCCACACGTTGTCTGACAGACGCATCCGTCGACGCAAGTGTCTGTGTTACATCGGTTTTTAGTTTAGGGAATTCGAAATTTCTTTACATTGTACATTCAAATGCGTTAGCGCTGCACTAAAAGTGCGTAGCAACGGACGTTACGCATGAGCCTCATCTATCTTGACGCATCGTGCTGTTTCACGTCTCGTTGAAACTATATCCTCAAGTCTTTCGGTAAGAGCAAAATAATAACCTGTGTGTATTTCACCACTCACCTCCAATTATAAGAGCCATCAGGGTTGATGTTTTGTTCCTGCCTGATGATGGGTATTGGCTCTGTCGTGTACTGCTGCTGCTGTTGCTGTTGCTTTTGCTGATCGAAGGCGAAGTCCTGGTGGTAATTCCCAGTATGGAATCCCGGCGGTGCTCGCAAAATGCTCACGTCTCCAAGAACAGCGCTCGCGGTCAAGAATAATAGTGTCTGAAAAATATTGACATTATTTTAACTTTTTTGCTACAACAAATAATAGTCGAATTATATGAGTAGTTATGATAATTTAAGTATTATTAAAATTATAAAAACTTTTGTCGAGACAATTTTGAACACGTCTTTTATGTGTGATGATGTTCACTGAAATTAAACTCGTTTTAATATGGCTTCAAACTAAACTGAGAAATATTCTTTCGCATAGTGGCTTGTATCGCGCAAATCCTTTTGTTATCTTAAAGCAACGTAACATTTTGACCGCTAAGTTACTTTGTAACTGGTAAACTTTGAAAGGCGCTATGCCGGAAGGTTATTTTCTTTTAGTTTAGATTTTACTTTTGACACTCAAAACTTGGTATGAGCCAATGATAAGAAATAAGCATCCCCATATAGCAAGGAGCAAGGTCGCAATATGTATTTAAAATAGAAAACACTTTTGTATCTCCAAGCAAAATTGCAGACTATGTCCATGTTCTAATACCTCAACCCGATGCCTCAACCTATGTTACTGGAAAAGTTGGTTCCTTATCGCTAGCACATCCAAAATTTACAGTTTCACTCACTAGTTCACTTGTATGTATAATAGTACCAAGTAGGCAATATCACTTACAATGCACTTCATGTTGATGCAGCTGCAGTAAGGTGCACTGTGAATGATGCACTCTGGACCCACCCCTGCTATATATACGAGAATTTTTGTTGCAATTACGTGCCGTCACAGCTTCTGTGTCATACTTTATGGTATTTATGTGCCTCTGGTTACTCGAAGGACTTGCCAGACCCTTAAATGTGTCGTGAGATGGCAGTAATATTAAAATTCCACGCATCTTAATTTGTTGTCCCCGCAGCGGTATTTATTCATTATTATAGGAAATAGGAACAACGATACGAACCTAAAGTTATGCCATGTATATAATTTTGTTTCGTTATATGTTTTATAAAAAAAAGCTAAGAGGAAGTAACGAAACACTTAATAGTCGGACATCTCATAGAAAAGACATCAACGCGTACACATCTGAAACTTATCAGCGCATAAAAGTCGTTAATTTCAAATACCTAGGTAGTATGCAATATGATAGATAATAGATATATGACTTTTGCGTAAAAATATTTTTATGCCATATTAAAAAAACTTACAAACGTTATAATTATTGGCCTTGGTTGATATTTGTTCGATCGGGCGTTTTGGGGTGGTCCATCCGAAGGCAGAAAAGGTGATAATCATATGCCCATACAAGGTTAGGCCCCTCGAAATGGGGGCCTAAATCAAAATGGCTAGTAATTAAACTCGTAGTAATGTATTTCTTACACTATCTAGATCATGGTGGCATACTTAGTTTTTAATTATCTAACCGTAAACTGATGGAACGACGCAAAATAATTCTTAACCTAAAATGGCATAACCTAACTAAGAATTTTGATACGAGTTATAAGGTGAAAGTATTTATACCCGCACACCCACAACGCACTCGCCGAATTTCGGATTCTTTGTATGAAAATCTGTGGAACCTCGAAAATATTGCCGAGCCGCACGCGCCTAACCGAACGGATTCCCCAGCCAGTGCTATTCATAGACTATAATGCTGATGACGTCATCAGCGCACGCGGACAGTGTAACCATTTAAAAAGATTCAGTTTTTGTCAATGCTGCCAGACTGTCCCATTAACATTACCTCCCAGGAAAGTCTGCTGTTCACCGTCCGTGTTCCAGTTTTTCTTTTCGAAAGTTTCGAGGATTTTGGAGTCTATGTCACTCTTAAAGAATAACCAAATGACATTTTCACATTTTGCTTATTTGACATTTGCCACTTTTATTTTAAGCTTTTTTGACATTTTAATATTTGAGATTCCGTCCTTTTAAATTCAATTGACATTCTGTTACCTTTACATTTGGACATTGGGACAAAATGTTTTCTGCTTCTTCTTTGCATTTTGTTACGTTTACATTCTAGCAATTTTACATTTTGCTACTTTGACGTATTGGCATTTTGCCTTTCTGCACATTCTACTTCCTTGAACAATAATATTTTTTAAAAGTTGAAACAGCGGGACCTGTAATATGTTCAAAAGTTTTGTTCCACCGTAGAACAAAGAACGTAGAAAATATTCCGGCCTGTTCTATTGTAGAAGTGATCAGTTGGACATATGGGAACAAAGGAAGCTGCGTGGTGCACGGAGAAAGTTCTGCAGTTACGAAAGTTGGCTGCTTGAACGTGCTCTGGCGTAAAATGACAGCAATTATTAGTTAAAATAAATTTCCGAAAATACACACATACGGCAAAATTACCCATTAAATTGGGAGGAAAGTACTTCTTGGCAACACCAATTTATCTGATGCGGCTGTGCTTGCGGTTAGGTGTGCGAGGTCATCCGCATTATTCAGCGCGTACGGCGAGTACGTTGCGGGTGTGTGGGTATACTTCATTTGCCAAATGACAATTTGATGACAATAGGAAAAGAGGAAATGCAGAAGTAAGCAGAAGTTTTATTCTCTATGAGAGTTTCAAAGAGTATGTAATACTTGCAGGGTAGTTGGTAAAATGGTACCTACCCTGATCAGAAGTTTAAAGACATTGCAAAAGAAGTTTCTAATACGAATTCGTATCACCCTATGCAGTTCCTGTGGCATGGTCTGTTATATTTTTGCCGTTTTAATGCCAGTGGCAGCTTGCCTATTATTATTATTTATTTAATAAAGTCTGCAAGTATATAAATCATATGTCATGACATGACATGACATGACATGACATGATATGACATGACATAACATAACAACAGTCCACTGCTGGACATGGGCCTCCCCCTATCGGGGGTATGTGGGCTATATGGGGGTATTGCCATACTCACCACGCTTGGCAGGCGGATTGGCGAGCGCAGTGCATGATGGTGCATTAACAGGGAACGCTGCTGCCCATTACCTGGATGAGTATCCCTTAGTCGCTTTTTTCGACACCCACGGGTAGAATTGGGGTGATGCTATTCTAAGCCGGCATCACTCGGCATACTTAGGAGATTGTCTGCGCTTTAGTTGTTTTTACGCATCCTGGGTTCTAAAAACTGCTCCATTTTACCCTATTTCCTCTTAGTTGCTCTTAGTACCTACTTTATGTTTGTGTCACAGATGTCAGCAGAATCAAGGAACCAGAATTTTGACCGGAATAAAACACAAAAATATACTTTTTAACATAAATTGTGATTCCCAGAGGGGGGCCTAGATTTGATTATATCCTTTCCAGGAAAATAGACACTACTGACAATCATAGGTACAGATATATCACGTATGTGTAGTATTTGATTTCGCAAGAAAATACGATTTGATACGAATTCTTTCCTCCTTCGAACGGGATTCAGTCGGGCACGTATTATGTAGACAGACAGGTATCAGACAGGAATGCTATTGTATGACTTGACACACTTTGGCAAGGCTGTTCGGGGTCTCGAACGACAATTCGACACACGAAACCTTTTGATCCACAGCCAGTCAGCCAATGATGTCATCAATCATCTTATCCACATTTCCATCTTATTTACATTGATTTCTCATTCATATCGCTTCGATCATATCACGTTTCAACTAATATAATCTAGTGGTGTGACCCTTAAACGCTAAATTTAAAGGTCATAGGTCTTACTCTCTACTTACCTTTAACATAATTTCAGTAGCAGACGGAAGTCGCCATATTCATGCTTTTACAGAAGAAAAGCAGCCGCCACAACATTGGGATTAAAATATCTTATGGGCGATATTATGTGACATTTATCTACATATAATTTTCATTTTACGATGTTACGTATATTTGTGATTACATTTTCTTCATGTAGTCATGCCACGCCCGATCATAATGAACAGGCTTAAGATCACTCTTAAAGTTCGGTTGAAGAATAATAATTTTCCCATAAAAAGACGATGTACTTGTATTTTTATGGCAGTTCACATTACAATTACCCATTTAGCATCAATTTAACTGGAAAAAAATACTAGGAAACGAACATGAAATGGTACAGTCATTTGTGGGATACGGTACTGCTTTCCATCATTGGGCTTTATTAGTCGATCACTTTGTATTGTTCTCAAGTAATAACGATTATCCATCTTTTTCTTCTCCAACACTACATTGAATTACTACTTACATAAACAATAAAATTACAATTAACTCAAGGGTAAACTTATATATAAGGTAAAATAATGAAAAAGCAAAAGGGTAATCAATAAACCGGCATACCTTTACATTCCCACCCGAAATTGCCCATTCTTAACGAGCAGACGAGTAAAATATTTCAAGCCATTACTTCAACGAGATGTCATTAACATTTTTGTGTTGTTTTATGTCGGCTACCCCAAATCCAATACGTCAACACTCAGAGCTTAAAGCGTAAGCAACTGTAAAAGCTTTGTAGGAGAGCGCTTATAATAACACATTTCTTCCTTTCTATCTATGAATCAGATTTAAGGCTAGCTGAAAAATGTTGTTGTTTGATAAATGCTATATGTCATCAAAGATTTTAGTCGCACGCTGTCATATCCTAAACTATATTTATGCACGTATGTCTTGTGTTTTTCAACATTGCATGTGATGGAACCTGTCTGTTAGGATCTACTATGTAATAGAGGTACATACTCGTACCTATAGCCCATACGTATTACATTATTATTATGTTTCAAAATTCGTAGTTGCCCCTGAGTGTCCGAATATTATAAACACGTAGTAGCAGTACCTATGCCAAAATATTTCAAGAAGCCTTTCATACAGTCTTTTACATTTTTATCATGTATTTATCATCTTTTGCCTCTGTCACACTCCCTGCTGGCACAAGACAGGTTTTTATAATGTTGTCGTTTGTCTTGAAACAAGCTTCCAAACCGCAGGTTAATCCGTTGTAGATGGGCTAGATAAGGATTGTTTATTCTTTAGGATTTTCTTCATAACCTTGAACCAACCAGCAAAGACTTTTTTCCTGTTGTCACACGCACCTGATGTGGCTTGATTTGTTATGAAAATGTTTTGAAACGAGTAGGATTCCAGGCAACTGTTCATGAGATAGATGATAAATTGATAGAGCTACAATAATAGACCTACGTCTTACTTACAATGATAGATTTTAGTTCAGACTATATTTTTTTCAAGTGTTTATTTGATATTTGACAACTGGTGAATACGATTTTCACTTTGTCCTTTTTATACCAATTAAGGTTCTCATACGGCATCTTGCTGTCAAAACGCAATTAAATGATTGGAAATATTATAGCTGTCAATTTGATCCTATATATATATATATATTTTGACTCTGACTTTTCCTAAAAACGCACGTAACAATCATCTATTAGCCAATCGATTTTGAGAAAAAAGTTCTCAGAAATAAAGTAACTTCAAAATCCGCAGAACAATACGAGGTGTTTCCATCGCCCAGGCTCCTTGGTCATTTATCTCCACGCCGCGTTGATTAACGGCCGCCCTAGGGCTATGGGACGCGCGGCGGCGGTGCTTGCGCAACATCTGTCGACTCAGCGTATGCGTATGCGCAGCCGAATTCTGCGCAACGGATGACCGCACAAAGGATCTCGCACCTAGATCTTGAGTCGTAAAAAAAATTACAAGGTTAATTTATTTAGCTCTTTTATTATATTTTTGTTTGACGTGTTTTTTCACGATTTTTTATTGTCGATGTTAGTTAAGAATTTAAAACACAGTTTTAAAGAGTATTTAATGTGAACTTTATCTTGTTGTTCAATGACCCGATGAAACCTGGTGTGATTTGAAAATTTGAAATAATTTCTATGTATTAACTGTATTTGATTTATTATCAGGCATCTGAACATATTATTTGTTATTTTCATTGTTGACTTTTTTAATTATTTTTTTAATGCTTTAACATTTTTTATTATTCATTACTTATTATTGTCAGCTGATTGTGACACCTTGCATCATTAATGAATTATGTACCTACCTACTATATAAATTTTCGCATATAGTGTAACTGTTAAATGAAAAAATTAAATTGAACTTGAAACTATTTTGATCAAAGCACGGCTAAGTATCAAATAAAACATTTGATTTGATAATGAAAAGTATATTTTCATTTAATTCATTTTCTTACACACTAAATAGCCATAAATACAAAACCTCGCCTCGTTTGTTGTCAACAATATCAGGGAACATCTATTAAACCTTCTTTGGCGCCTCTCCGTTGATTGCATTATTCGCAGGGCCGTAAGTAGGGGCTGGACGGTAAGGGTTATTTAGAGGGTTTATCAAGGGGTTGACAGGGTTGTATCTGTTGTTGAACGGGGTTTGATATCTGGGGTCGAATGGTCGGGCGCCGGCGAGTCGGTTGTACGGGTTGTACCGGTTGGCGGCGTTGTATGGGTCGGTGCGGTACGGGTCGGCGCGGTATTGGTTGAATGGGTCAACTACTCGCTTGCCGTCGATTATTGGTGGGGGAGGCAGACCTTTGCCATCTGCCGGGATGTGCACGCCGGTGGGACGGAATCCTGCGAGAAAAGGGCAGTCTAGGTATTTCATATTGTTCAATCTGATAAGATTAGTCATACTTATGACAGGATAGATTGGACTCTGCCTATAATAGGTTAAGAGAGTAACGAAAACTTTGCAGGCTCAGACATGAAACTGAATAACTTATTATGGAGCCAATGGTGGGAAACGAAAAAAAATTTCCGCCCTCCCATACAAAGTCAATCAGCTGATCGTGAATTTTGTATGGGAGGTCGACATTTTTTTTTTCGTTTCCCACCATTGGCTCCATAGTGAAAGTTGTTCAGTTTGATGGTCTGATCATGCCTGCAAAGTTTTCGGTACACCGTCCCTAACACCCTGCATTTCAATCAATATGACATCAATGATTTTCCTATAACTTCGCGGTTGTTTCGTCGCGTCCGAAATATAATGATATGTATAATGCGATATTAATATTTACACTTATATTACGAAAATAAATTCTTTTATAATGTAGTAAAAGTTATAAAAATAATAATATAATTACCGTTTTCATCAGCTACGTAGGAAACTTGTATCGGAGTGCCATCAGGAGCAATGTATGCGTAGCTGCCTTGAACTACCTGTCAACATAAATTATAATTTTAGTTTCAAAAAACATTGTATCCATCAAAAAACACATACCTGCGTTTTTAATTACACATGAGCCTACCAATATTATGTTTGTTCTATATTAAAATCATTTGCTTCTGATTTTACGAGTATCTTAATTTATGATACAGTCAAAAACAAGATTTTCATATTAAGTGGTGCACAAGCACAACAACTAAGCAATCGAATAAATAAACTAACTAAATAAACTAAACGAATAAATAAACTAAAATAAATGTGATGCAGAAATGATGCCGAGATAGCACCACCCCAATTCCACCCGTGGGTGTCGTAAAAAGCGACTAAGGGATAATTATCCAGGGAATGAGCAGCGGCGTTCCCTGTGAATTAAACATCTTACACTGCGCTCGCCAATCCGCCTGCCAAGCGTGGTGAGTATGGCAATACCCCCAATACGGAGGAGGCCCATGTCCAGCAGTGGACTGTTGTGGCTGTTAAGGTTAAGGCAGAAATGATGATTCTTCCTACCTGGGTCCCCTGTGGTTCACCAGCGTTGTCAATGTAAGCATCCTTCAGGTAACCACTCTCCTGTGCTTGCTTGCCGTCTGCAGTCGTAAAACTGTAAAATTGTAAACACATCCGGATTAAGAAATATTAGGAGCAAAAATAATTCAGTCCTTTTGGTTTACCTGTCCCTGGTACCTTATGTGTATGTATAAGCGACCGTACCAAAATAGAACAACACATTTTAAGCTATTATCATTACAGATTTACCTGAAAGAATAGGTTCCGTCGCCAACGTGGTCATTAGAATACGTCAAAATGGGAATAGCTGGGCCAGCAATTGGGTTTGGGGTTCTGTAGGGGTTATTGTATGGGTTAATCTGGTTATTGTACCCTGCAGGCAAGAAGGGTCTGGGGTTGAAAGGGTTCACTCCCGGGACTGTTGGTGGGATGGTGGGTGTCACAGCCGTAGGGAATGTAGAGGGAGCGGTGGGAGGGATGAAAGTACCGGCGGTGGACCCATATGGTGGCACAACCTGTCCCCTACATGTTGTTAGGAACAAAAGAAGACAGGAGGAAAGCCGCAGCATCTGAAAGAAAAGCGCATTCTGTACACGGATTCTTGTTTGATGAACTCACTCTCCTCAATTATTTAAAAGGTTTATATAGGTTACAATTTAGGACATTCTAACTGAAGATGCTTCTTAAGACACTCCATTTTTAGGCATTACATGCGTAGATAATGTGTAGTGGATGTAAAACTACTGAATAACTGCTTGCATCATGAAATTATTTAAACATTTCGCCACTTAGCTTTTATTAAAGTAGGCAGATCAAGCTGAGGCCATATTTTCATTAAATTTGATCTTCGCCCACTAACAAGATTTCAATTTAACACACTGATTCTGCTGAAACTTCCCGTTAACTCGTTGATAGCCACACTCTGTCACTCAAACTTATTTACCTTAATTAATTTGTTAAATCCAACTGCGCACAGTGTTCTCAAAATGCTACTGTTTAGCGTGAGACCCAAATATTCCATTTATAGGCAGCAGGGTTGCTTTGTGCTGATATTTTTTGTTGTGCCATCGTAAAACGTGAGGTTCACACACGTCGAAGCTCTAGTAGAACAATTCCACCATGTACAGAAAACCACTGTACCTACTCATGAATTCATATGCCACGTGGTCCCAGCTTAAAATAGCACCACCCCTAAAAAGGGTGTCGTAAAAAGCGGCAAAGGGATAATAATTCAGTGTAAGTGGAAGCAATATCTTGCACTGTGTTCGCGAATCTACCTGCCAAGCGTGGTGTGTATGGATTAAGACCAGGCACGATAAGTGGAGGCCCATGGCCAGCAGAGGACTGTTCTGTTACAACACACAAGAAATAAAACAACGGATTTTTCACAAAACACCAAATCTACAACGATCAAAAATCGCTAGTTTAACATTTAATCAACCAGTTTTAGCTAACCAAGGAGTTAGCAATTTCCATGACAGAAAGACAAAGAAACGCAACTAGTGACTTCACTTTAAACAATGCATTGATCAAAAGTTTCATGGACAGGAATACAAATTAAGATCGTAGTGGAACTACCAGTCCAGTGGCTGTGATTACCCGAGTTATGCTTACAGAGCTGATCTTGTTCGACACGAACACGAGGTACGATGAGCTGAAGCGTTTAGTAATTTCCACCCGAAATTGCTGTAAATGTTACCAACCGATCCACGGATTCTATTATCCACTCATGAGTTGCACAAATACCTTGTGGTGGTCTATTACCGCCAATTTTAATATTACAAAACGGGTGTCTTTAGCTTAAGAGTCTAGCACAAGCACCGGATGTTGTTGCGGTTCCATCTTCTTAAGCTACCTTGAGTTCCTCTGAGATTGCAGTTAAAGTCAGTAAGCGTTAAAATTCACGCTAGTACTGAGTGAGCCCTGTAAAGGCTCTCCGCGCGCCGTTTTCCTAATTTGTGACCATATACAACCTGTGACAGCCGACGTGTCACGGTATCAGGTTTTTGTATTAACAAAAAATTTGATTTTTAGGTCTGAGAGAAAAGCATGTTCTTTAAACATGATTCGATGGCAAAAAAGGGTTACAAAACGGGTTTCCTTAGCTTAGGTGCATTGCATACGCATCGGATTATGTTGGCGATTCCTGGCACCATACAAATGACAATCAGTGACAGCCTCAAATACAAGTCGATTTTACTATCAAAATTTTTCGCTTCACTCGACCCTTCATTTTGCTAACCTCCCGACAACCGACACCGGGAAACCATGTTGTGTGTGTGTAAACTGCTTTCCTCACTCCACTTAAACATTGAGTGATTATCCAGTTTACGATGAGGCTGCTGATGTGCATAATGTATGGGTGTATGATTTCGTTCGTTCAGCCTCTATTCAGCCTCTATTAGGATTGTTTCTTGAATTTGTATTAACCAGACTATTCTGTAGACCGATATTTTTAGACTTTGATAATGAAGTTTAATTTCTTTCAAAAAATATTTATACTCTTCCCAACTACACACGCTCGCCATCTATCATCGATATATATTCCTATCTATCTTTGTGGATTACCTAAGAATATTTATCATTATCAATAACCCCTAGTGAAATCAATAACTTCTGAATGTGGTCATGATGTGGTAACATTAACTAACTATCATTACTTACGTACAACGGAGAATAATCTGCGTAAGATTCAGTTTCAGAATTCAAGATTGTATTGCAATAAAACAGAGAGTTTTCAGAAGGCTCATTCAAAAATCTCAAAAAAGAAGAACAAAAACTAATACAATAACGTAATAATATTATGATTCGGAGCCAATTTTAATGCAAGAAATATGACGTTCGTAGCAACCATCTTCTTATTTACCGTGAGTTCCTCTGAAATTCCAGTAAGTAAACGTCAGCGTCAAAATTGTCGCTAGTAATATTATAGTGATCGATCATAGTCTTCCTATTTTGTGGTATTGCATATGACAAATTACGTCTTTGACGTATACATTTAAGCTAACCAAAATTCGGCGTTTGAACAATACGCCCGTTGTTAGGCCTCTAAACCTAGATTTACTACATGTTACGAATCATTTGGAAACCCGATATAACGAAATAACAACATCAGTACAATGGCAAATCTTACGTAAATAACTGTCATTAAAACAATAGTTTCTATACAACAACAAAGTCCAAAGACAAAATTACACGAGTTGTAGGCGGTGTTCAAAATTAATTAAAAGAAGGTCAGAAACTGTGTTTTCATTAAGCTCAGAAACATAACAACAAAGATACGTATCTCTTTGTCAATTATACACCTTAATTATAATTGGGCTTTTTTAAATACGTCCATTACGGACTAATTAAAATGTTCAATTGGCTTTTTGTGAATCGTACCTTCCTACAAAATAGTCTAGGTAGGAATCTTTATTTGGCAATAACGCAATGTATTTTTACCCACGACGTAACGGAGACGGTAAATGCATTCGGAGTATTTCGGAGTGAGCGATAGTGTGAGTGCAAAATTGCAAATCAATGTTTACCATTTATCTCGCAGTTTTGATGCGGTTTTCAGTGATGGACTAGGATTTAATTGGTGTCGCATGTCGCTTTTTTTGGAGTTCTTTATTTTCATTTTTGTATCACAATTTTACTAATAAATCAGAATCCGCTTTGCCCTGATTCACTTTGCCCAAAGGTATAAGCTTGACAAATGAATAGAATACACACTTCAAGAAGTCAACTGATGAAAAGACAAAAGATGCATTATGTAAAGTGATGACAAAACTTGTCTTATTTGGAGACCCGGACGTTAAGATATCACCATAACAAATTTTATCAAAATCCATCTCGTAGTTTTTGGTTGACAACACAAACATACTTACATACAGACAGACCAACTTTCCAAAAATGCTGATTTGGTGTCTCTACATCGGTGTCTCAATTTTTTTGAAAACACGACCCCCATCCAAGAAAAAAAATACTGGCGGCCCCCTTTGATCAGTCTGATGGCTAGCTATATTGATTTCTTATTATCTACCAATTAAAATTTCTAAAATATATACAATGTACCAGACATAGCCTTTTTACAGTCATGCTATATGTATAGATTTTTAGAACATTTTTAAATTTCGAGTATGAAAGACGTGTTGATCTAGTGACCTACAAACAGGCTACTGTTATTGTAAAAATCGGCCAAGTGCGAGTCAGACTCGTGCACGAAGGATTCCGCACGAAAATGTATACCATAAAAATTACGGTCGTCGTATGGAAGCCTCATTAGCATTATTGTAATTCTGCTTTTTAGTGTTCGTCATTTCAACAGCAATACCTGTTAATACATATTCTGTAAAAAATTCAACTGTCTACAGCCTCAGAACCATTACAAATGAAATGAAATTAATGGGAAAATTAAAATTTTACAAAAAAATAATTAAGTTAATGACTCAATTTATTTAATTTTCATTTCAATTAAATTTTAGTATTTGTCGGTGTTCATGAAATAGAATAATAATATGTTTAAAATTGAGCTAGAAGACTGTATTTTAAATAACTATAAATTTCACATGCCTGTACGCAGAGGGCTCAAATTGGCAGGTAAAACGAAATCACAATGTTCACACTATAAGGATATAATGTTAAAGTTGTTACAGTAATAAATATGTTATCATTTTGAACCCTAAAAACCAGAGGTCATGCACTCCTGTGAATTATTATAAAATGTCTGATACTCTCTAATACCTACATTCAAATATTCAAATGCACCATCTAAATGTCATCGCTAGACGCCTAGGCGGGTGAAAAGTAGTATAAAAATTTTGTCAATAGCAGTCTAGCATCATTCGCTCCTCTGAAGTCAACGAGACCAAACCAAACAAAAATGAAACTGGTACGTAAAGTTGCTAAATATAGTTTGCGAAATATCAGTGGTTTGAATGAATATCATTTGAGCATTTTACAAATGAACAGCATAGATGTGTATTAAAAATATCGGAGCCCGTCGAAGTTTCCGGAGGTCCTACGCCAAACTGTCTTGTATGGGAGTCCCAGTATACTATTGGTTTTCTGGATGAACTCACTTCATCTTTAACTCTCTCTTAGCTTTGTCTAACTGGCCCGGTGTAGATCCAAATGCAAACAATCATTATTAAAAAAAGAGTGCGCTGTTGCTGTTGCCCTCAACTTTTACTACTCCAGCCCCACTCATGAGACGTGAGACATGAGATGCGTGACATCGTGACGCTTGAAACCGTTTCTATATAAAATGAATGAAACAGATGAGACATGCTGCACATATGCACGGACTCGCGTCGCATCGATGACGGCTGACGATCACTTGTCTGATAGATGTCATCTTACGTCTCTCGTCTCACGTCTACTCTATGGAGCTTGCGCCTATGGCGGCAGATGGGGTGGTGCTAATCACAACACACAAATAACAACATTTTTCTTGTTATTTTCCAGCAAATCGTAGCCGTCCTCGCCGTCGTGGCCGTGGCTTGCGCCGCCCCTCAGAGGAAAGATGCTGATGCTCAGGTCATTCGCAATGACGTCGACTTCTTACCCAACGGCGGTTTCAACTCAGCGTAAGTGTAGCGTTTACAGAAGAAAATATATCAGACTATTGTCCAATCGGAAGATGACTTCCTTCTTGGTAAACCAACGACCTTGCATAGTTACGCGACGTCTATTTAAATTGCAGTTAATAAATTCGCCTCAACTGGTCGGTTTTCAATTACCTATTAGTTGTTTATTTGCATTACCATATTATTATGGTTGCAAAGTTTTTAAACTACCTCTACAATAGATATTTTGTTCAGCAGGTGGCTATTGATAGAGATTATCCCCAGACTACTCAACCTCTTTATTTATGACAATTTATTTTTTGTTTTTAGTTCTGAAACTGACAACGGTATCAAAGCCCAAGCTTCAGGTCAGTTGAAGCAGGTTCCCGACGAAAACAACAAGCCCGTAGATGCTCTCGTCATACAAGGCCAGTACTCCTACGTCGATAACGAGGGCAAGCAGCACAACGTCATCTACGTAGCTGACGAGAACGGCTTCCAGCCCCAGAGCGAGGACATCCCAAGACAAGCCCCAAACTCCGCCTAGTGAACCACCGATTAACCGTATCCTCACGAGCTGACATCAACATCATCAGTTGATGTCTGCTGCTGATAGTACAGGTCTGGATTCGCAAGCTTCCTCTAGGATAATTCAAGAAGTTGCCATACCGGAGATGAGCGTGGCATCCGCCTTTCGTCTCTTTTCACCTTGTTATTGTTTGATGCCCACCTGCCATATTAATATTTCGTTAATTTATTGATTTCAAAAGAAAAATAAAGATATTGTGATATAAATTCTTAATGTTTTTCTCTCCTCCTAATTTACTGTTTAAGAACCTCAATTTGATATGATCGAAATGTGACCTTAAAGGGAAGCGAACTTAGACAAACATGCAAACGAAACTGACTAATTTCCTAAACAAATACGAAATTCTTACTAAAGAGCAGTTTGGCTTTCAAAAAGGGCAGTCAACTACAATTGCTGCTTATAATCTTGTTTCAGGGATATTACAAAGTAAAAATTCAGGGAAAATTATTAGTTGTCTTTTCTACGATATGTCTACTACATTTGACTTCGTATCGCATGAATTACTTTTAAAAAAGTTGGCATTGAACGGTATAAGAGGTCCCGCACTAAGCTGGATACAGTCCTACCTTCAAAATCGATGTCAATGTGTTGAGATTACTAAAATTAATAAAGATAACGAAATCGAAGCATTTAATTATAATTATGTAGAAAACAAATTTGGGGTGCCGCAAGGACGTGTCTTAGGGCCATTACTTTTCCTTATATACATTAATGACCTTCCGCAAATAACCAATCATCAATGTATTTTGTTCGCAGATGACATTTCTATAATCGTATCCGGGAATGATTATGTTAGTCATGAAACTGACCTAAATCATAATGTTTCATCTGTTATTCAATGGCTAAGATACAATAATTTAAAAGTTTACATAAATAAAACTACCTTACATAAATTTTAATAATAATCAGACTAAACCATTTTTTAATATTAATTCTAATGGACAAATCATAAATGAGGCTAAAATGTGACATTTCTCGGAATTAATTTAGATAGGGAATTTAAATGGAAAGAACACATAAATGCAGTATGTAAAAATATTAATAGATTCGTGTATCCCTTATATAAACTGCAAAAACTTGCTTCTCGACATGCTGCTATGACAGCTTATTATGCATATGTCGACTCAATTCTTAGGTACGGTGTTATTATTTGGGGCAATGGAAAAGATATAAAGAAAGTATTTATTGCTCAAAAAAAATGTGTCCGTGCAATCTGCGGTGCATCACCGACTGACTCTTGTAAGCCCTTATTTAAGAAATTACAAATTTTGCCTTTCCCATATTTATATATTTATGAAATGTCGGTATTTGCTAAGCAGCACAGTCACCTTTACAGTACTACTATTGATCTGTACCCATCTAGAAGTACAAGATATTCCAATAGAATTGAGCATAGGGATCGCCCAAAAACTGCTGGATTTAAAAAAAACTGTAATTATATGTTAGTGTGTATATTTAATAAAATTCCCAATAACATTAAACAACTTCCATTGAACAAATTTAAAAGGAATTTTTATGAGCTTCTTCTAGAGATGAGGTTTTATAGCATTCATGAATATTTAAATTTTAATTTTAATTATGTTGTGACATTTATATTTTCTTTTCTTTTCTAATGTGTTTTAAGGTGACATGTTATTGATATTTAATTGGAATTTTATTTTGGCATTTGTATTGTATTATAATATTTGTAATTTGCATGTTACGATTTACGTGACCGAAAATGTAGAACATAAATTTAATTTTTAAGCCTACTATCTGCTGTATTGTATCATACCACTTTCTTTGCAAATAAATATCTGAAATCTGAAATCTGACAAAAAATTGCTTCGTCAAAAATATATGACAAATAAACCTCTCATTCATGACCATGATCTTTTTTTAGTAGTAAACTAATATACAGGGTGTTAGGAAAAGTAGTACGTTCCTTTAAACTACGAGCTCTATAAGCATAACAAAGTGTCTTGACCATGTTTAAAAAATGATTAAACATATTTTATATAACACATATTTTAAAAAAAGGTTTTTATTGAAATGTTCAACCCTAGGTCTTAGTGCAATTATTGTATCTTAGCGCGATGATCGTGCTATATCGCGGCGCACATCGTCACGGTCAGATATAGCTGCGGTTCACCGTTATAGACCTTATTGCGAGCGGCGAAGGAACAACGGTGCCAGCCAAGTTACCCGAGCGGTAGTTGACTGTACAGTCACTATACAGCGTGCTATGTTGTGGAATTGAACAATTTAATTGGAACATTTTGAAAAATATGTTTATCGTGATATATTTAAAAAAAAATGTGTGAACAGCATTTACATACTTTATTATACATATAGAACGTGTGCTTAGAAAGAACGTACTATTTTTCCTTACACCTATAACTTAAAGTAATGTCTGATAAGAAACATAAATACCGGGTAATAAATTTCGCAGAAAGTATAACAAATCATACGGCCTATTTAAAAAAAATCGTTACTGAACATGATTTCATTTTTCAAAAAACACTTTGATCTGTCTGAGGACTAGCTACACCGATTACCTAGTTATTATCTACTCATTAAAATTTCTAAAATATGTATATTCAACTAGCTTTCCGCCCGCGGTTTCACTCGCGGTATTTAGCGCAGTGAAACTATTTTGATATACTAAAAAGATTGATAAAATTGCATTAAATATATACAAACTTGTGAAAAATGCTGAGACATTTGATTTAAGCTACTTAAGAGAATTTATATAACTTAGTCACTTTTTACGACAAAGGAATTGGGGTAATGCTGTTCTAAGCCGGCAGCACACAAATTTTGATACATAAGTTTCACCCCCAAAACGAAAACCCCCCTTTTCCTAGTTAATGATTTTAGCTTTATGACCTTATCACAAGCTTTGAAACAGAATGCATCAAAGATCACAATCTTCCAATAAACGTTTAACCCTTTATTTACCCCTTTAGGGGTTCAAAATTAGAAAATGCTGAAATACGTATTTATTTATTTTTTTACATTGCTTGAAATAGCCATATCACAATCTCTTGTCTTTCTACCTTATCACAAATTTTTGAACAAATCGCCTAAAGGTGCTTACAGACGTGGGCTATAAATCGCTAGTGATGTTGCCGTTCGATAGATCAAAGACAATAGATTCCAAAAACTGCCATGCCAGATATATTAAAAACTTGTTATTTTTGCACGTTTAATTTCTTTTATTATTCTACTCATCGAGTTATTTGAAAATATACGTCTTTAGGTTCTTTTGTAGCTGAAGATCTTTTATTATGATTTATTTCAAAAAACTTTGTCGATGATCGAGAAATATATTTACCACAACACTGGCATATTTACAGCTACGTCTGCAGGCGCCTAAGACCACGAAGTTTCAGACAAACGTCCTTCTTTAAAATTTCGAGTATGACAAACGTGTTGATCTAGTGACCTACAAACAGGGTACTGTTATTGTAAAAATCGGCCAAGTGCGAGTCAGATCACAAAGGGTTCCATATGAAAATGTACGCCATAAACATTACGTTTGTCGTATGGAAGCCCCATTACCATTAATGTAATTCTGCTTTTTAGTGTTTGTTATTTCAACAGCAATACGTAATAAATAATAATACATGTCCTGTAAAAGAGCGACCAACATAGTTGGCATAGTGACTGAAATTGAAACAAAAAAAAACTTTTTTCATTACTTGAGTTGAAACATATCGAAACCAAAAGTGTCCTTAGATATAAAGTCGTAAAACGTACAATTTTGGAGAAATCTGGTATTAAAAGTTTTTTTTTAGTTTATTATCATTATTGATCTCTTTACTTTCTTGTTATAATGAAATATCTACATAAAAAAATAAAAAAAAAGGTTTAATTTTAAAACCATATAGGTAGGTATTTCCCAAACTATGCGCTTTACGACTTTTTATCAAAGGACACTTTTGGTTTTTATTTCTAGGCCTAAACGATCGCCGCGTGATGCCGGCTTAGAATAGCATCAACCCATTTCTTTCGTAAGAAGCGGCTGAGAGACTCGAGGGTTTATATTGTATTGCAATTTGAGGCAACAGGATGGCAACCTGTCATTATGGTGATATACGACAATAGTTAAACTGCCCTTAAGTATATTTGTCAGATGTGGCGATGATAACGACCGTATTTCTACGGCCATTGACGCTCTGCCTACCCCGCAAGGGACAAAGGCGTGATTTATATGTGTCGATTGCGGTATGTTTTAACTCTGGCCATGAAAATGAGCTTTGATTTTGTTTAAAATCATAGGTATGCCAGGCTCCATACTAAAATGTTGGATACTCTTTCAGCTGCTTATTACTCTGTCTGTCTTCGAACCATTACATTATAAATTCAAGCACAAAAACACGTTATTAATGGGAAAATTAAAATAAAATAAATATATATGCAATGTTGGCGTTCATGAAATAGAGAGTGTATTATAGTTTAAATTGAGCTAGAAGACTGTATTTTAAATAACTATAAATTTCACACGCCCGTATGCAGAGGGCTCAAATTGGCAGGTAAAACGGAATCACAATGTTCCCAACATGTTAAAGTTGCTAATACATAGTTAACATGTGTAAGTTGTTATAGCGGCATAAGAAATATGACGTCTCTAAAAATTATACTCGCTGACTATCACAGTACAGAAGACGGCGGACAGAAAGGCAGGCAGAGAGCGAACTCTCACTAATAGCCTTTAGGTACGGAACCCTAAAAATCAGAGGTCATGCACTCCTGTAAATTATTATAAAATATCTGATACCCACTAGGTAACTAACCTAATACCTATATTCAAATATTCAAATGCACCATTTAAATGTCATCTCTAGACGCACAGACGGGCGAAAAGTAGTATAAAAATTTTGTCAATAGCATTCTAGCATCATTCGCTCCTCTGAAGTCAACGAGACCAAACCAAAACAAAAATGAAACTGGTACGTAAAGTTGCTAAATATAGTTGGCGAAATATCAGCAGTGTGAATATAATTTGAGAATTTTACAAGTGAACGGCATAGATGTGTATTAAAAATATCGGAGTCCGTTGAAGTCCTCGGAAGTCCGACGATAAACTGTCTTGTATGTCAGATGAGACAAAGCTACACACGTGCACAGACGAGCGTCGCATCGATGATGGCTGACGATCACATGTATAATAGATGTCATCTTACGTCTCTCGTCTACTCTATGGAGCTTGCACCTATGGCGGCAGATAGGTCGGTTCCAATCTGATAACTTACAAATAACAAAATTTTTCTTGTTATTTTCCAGCAAATCGTAGCCGTCCTCGCCGTCGTGGCCGTGGCTTGCGCCGCCCCTCAGAAGAAAGATGCTGATGCTCAGGTCATTCGCAATGACGTCGTGTTCTCACCCGACGGCAGTTTCAACTCAGCGTAAGTGTAGCTTTTAAAAAAATCCGACTATTATCTAATCTGGCCGTGTGATGCCGGCTTAGAATAGCGTCACCCCATTTCTTTCCTGTGGGTGTCGTAAGAAGCGACTAAAGGACTCGAGGGTATTATGTGTATTGCAATTTTCGGCGACAGGCTGACAACCTGTCACTATAGCGATACACGACAATAGCTAAAACGGCCCTCAAATATGTGTCAGACGTGGCGATAACGACCGTACTTTTACGGTCGTTGACGCTCTGCCTACCCCGCAAGGGATAAAGGCGTGATGTATGTATGTATGTATGTATTATCTAATCGGGAGATGACTTCCTTCTTGGTAAACCGGCGACATTTCATGGTTCTATTTGTTATTTATTTGCATTAACACACGGTTGCAAAATGTTTAAACTACAATAGATACAAGGCTATTGATAGAGATGATGATGATTATCCTTGGATATCCAACCGGTATCTTAATAACAATTAATTTGTTTTTTAGTTCTGAATCTGACAACGGTATCAAAGCCGAAGCTTCAGGCCAGTTGAAGCAGGTTCCCGACGAAGACAACAAGCCCGTAGATGTTCTCGTCATCCGTGGCCAGTACTCCTACGTCGATAACGAGGGCAAGCAGCACAACGTCGTCTACGTAGCTGACGAGAACGGCTTCCAGCCCCAGAGCGATGACATCCCTGTCGCCCCCGTCGCGTAGACAAGCCCCCAAACTCCGCCTAGTGAACCACCGACTAGCCGTATCCTCACTAGCTGACATCAACATCATCAGTTGATGTCTGCTGCTGACAGTACAGGTCGGGATTCGCAAGTTGCCTTTAGGATAATTCAAGAAGTTGCCATACCGGAGATGAGAGGCGAAGCATCCGCCTTTCGTCTCTTTTCACCTTGTTATTATTTGATGCTCACTGGCATACTTATTATTATTACGTTAATGTATTGATATTAAAAGAAAAATGAAAATATTGTGATAAAAATTCTTCATGTTTCATTCAATCAATTCCAATCACGAAAGTTACAATGGATAATCCTTTCCCAAGTATTTCGACCTGCATTCAATGAAAAAATCATCCTGTATTATTGATTTGAGGTTCTTAAACAGCAAATTAATAATACAGGATTATTAATTTGCTGTTTAAGATCCTCAAATCGTACTTTGATATGATTTAGACCATCGATATGACAAACAAACTTCTCATTCACGATCATGACATGATATTGCGTCTAAGTTGTTGTCCTGCAAGTTCGTGCGCGACCCTCCCTAGGGGTGACAGACGTTGGGAGGGGAGATGTCAGCGGGTAGCGGGAGGTGTAGCGGGGAAGGGAAACGCGCGCATCCGCGCCGCACGTCATATTAAAATGACGTGCTTACTCGCCCCCCAACCGTCTGTACCCCGCAGGAAGGTCGCGCACGAACCTGACGGACATAGTAGTTGTATAAAAAAAACAAATGTCATAGTTTTACCAATAAAAATATAGTCAATGGAAACTTAAAAATAGCAATGATACTTATTTGCCTCGTATCTCTTAAAGATTAATTTCGGCGCATCTTGACCGTGGGAATTGCCGACTTTAGTGTTATTTATTACCCTTTATTTCAGATATAGGTATACAGATTACAAACAGGTTGCAAATTACAGACGTAAAATAGCTAAAATAAATGACTTTGATATAGCCGTTTTATACAAGCTACGCGATACAATGATGATGAGCTAAAACATTTATTATCTCATAATAATAAGTATGTTTGAGATACATCAAGTTTGGCTTAAATGGGAAAATGAGTGAGAAAAGAGTGAAGAAAGAAAGAGTGTTAATAGCGGTAGGTAAAAATTCGCAGAAATATTTCTCCTTTAATAATGGTGTAATTTCTTGTAATTTTATGCAATAAAGAATATATATATATAGAGATACCTTCACGGTAAATGTTGATCAGGCGCGACTTCACGCGAGTTATTTGTTGATCCGAAAACACATGTTGATCCGACGTCTTAAGTTGATCCAATGTGCATGTCTGGTAACTAATGTGGCTCCGATCGGATCAACATCTGCACTCAGAGGACTAAAAAGGGACTAAAATACAGTCTATGGAAATGTTGATCCGATATACGAATCCACCCTGCAGTAGTTTTGGAAAATGTTGATCCGATTTGAATGAGCCAATCAGAGCACAGTAATGATTGGATTGGCTGAAATCAGCCGCGACGTTGCCATTTTGTACATTTGGCCGAACAAACTTAAAGCTTATGCTGACGCATCAGATATCCCGCACATTCGGGATTTGGCGCCTTACCACGCGCGACCACCGCATTGGAAACGTTACCACCGCGAGCTGCCTGTAGTGGAGGAGCTCAACAGGGTACTACCTGATTTGACTCTGCCGCCGGTCGATGGCATCATTCCCCCTGGCGGCATTTGCGGGATTTGACTTTTAATGAACTTGCCTTTAGCCGCCGGTTGATGGCTTTGTACTCACCAGCGGTCACTACCGGATTCTTACTACCTGATCAAGTGGGCCCGAATTCTTTCATGTCAAGTTCACCGTCCTACCCCAGACAACATCATCACTGACAGAGTTGGGCATTATTCGAATAAATTTTTATTTAAATCATTATTCACGAATGATTTATTAATAAACTAGGCGAATAAATTTTTCGCGAATGAAAAATCATAACTTTTTATTTGAATAACGAATAAAAATTTGTAAGTCATCACTTATGAAGTAGAAAAAAAAGACATGGTGAATTGAATTTTGCTGTTGTGTGTAAAGTCACAATCACTTGCGTTGTTGCTCTGACATGGTTCAACGGATCATAAGGGTTGTTTGGGTTGCAAGGGTTCATCGGGTCGTATCGTAAGGATTCATCGGGTTGTAACTTTGACTTTGATAGTAACTTTGATAGTGGATTTGACAGTGGCTTTTACAGTGACTTTGACAGTAACTTTGACAGTGACTTTGACAGTGACTCTGACAGTGTCTCTGACGGTGACTCTGACAGTGACTTTGACAGTGACTTTGACAGTAACTTTGCCAGTACCTTGTAAAGTGACTTTGACAGTGACTTTGACAGTGACTTTGACAGTGACTTTGACAGTGACTTTGACAGTGATTTTGATAGTGACTTTGAGAGTGACTTTGACAGTGACTTTGATTTTGACTTTGACTTGCGACTTGCGACTTGCGACTTGCGACTTGCGATTTGCTCTGACATGGTAGTCTGACATGGTCGCAGAGACGTCTGACATGGTTGCCCAGTCCTCTGACATGATTGCAAAGACCTCTGACATGATTGTAGAGTCTTCTGACATGGTTGCAGAGGCCTCCGACATGGTTTCAATGACCACTGATATGGTTGCGGAGTTCTTTGATATGATTGCAGAGTCCTCTGACATAGTTGTAGGGTCTTCTGACATGGTTGCAGACTCCCCTGACATGGTTTCAATGACCTTTGACATGGTAGCGAGTCCTCTGACATGATTGCAAAGACATCTGACATGGTTTCATACTTCAGCCGATGTGGCGCAGTGGTTAGTATGCCTGCCTGCCACGCAAAGGTTCCGGTTCAATTCCCGGTGGGGTCACTCACAATGTTGATATTTATCACTTTGTGAATTTGTCCAGTCTGGTTAGGACATTGCAGGCTGAACCACCTGATTGTCCGCAAGTAAGATGGTTCCGTGCTTCGAATGGGCACGTTAAGCCGTCGATCCCGGTTGCTGTCTATGATGGCGGTCGTTACACAACCATGTCAGAGGCCTGCTATTTGCAGTAGGCGGTTGAAAAAAACTCCGACACCAGGGTTTATCGGGACGTTGAATGACTCGGTGTCCCACACGAAAAGAAGAAGATGGTTTCATAGGCTCTGACGTGGTTGCAGAGGCCTCTAATATGGTTGCATAAGTTCCTGGCATGGTTTCATAGACCTCTGACATGGTTGCAATGACTTTTGACAGAGTTGCATAGAACTATGTTTTCACAGTACCCGAGCATTAAGTAAGGATACGGTATTTTTGGAAAACTTCAAAATCCACCGCAGGCAGGATTTGAACCTGTGACCTTCGGCATCAGTACTGCCGACGCCCTAACCAACTGGCTACCGCGGTTCCAGTTGCGATGAAATTTTGGAGTTTTCCAAAAATTGTTTGTACCTAACACGAGAAGTGTTTTAAAATTTGGTATTCAAGGATACGGTAGTGGCTTTAAAGTAGAAGTTATTTAGCACGACAGGCCGCTTTTGCTGGTACATAGTCATCGTGTGGCTGGAGTAAGTACCTGATGCAGACCACCAGCATCCCATCTAAACCTTAAGAGATACGGTATCGGCAAAAAAGTAAAAGAAGTCAGCATGACGGGCCGCTTTTGCTGGCACATGGTCCTAATGAGTCACATCTGCTGGTACGAAGTACAAAAACAACTTTTCACTACAGGCAAAGATCCAATTTCTACGAGAAAACAGGTACCTAAGTAGCAGCAGCGGGTGAAAACGCTGGGCGGGTTGTTATACTGGGAGTAACAGCAGATAACACCTATGGAACATGGGTCGAAATATGAAAAAAAATTTGGACGTCCCATAGCAATTTTGTATGAGAGGCCCAATATTTCTTTTTCATATTTCGACCCATGTTCCATGGGGAAAGTTGTTCAGTTTCATGAGTACCTACCTTGACCTCCTTTCGGCTTGTTATACCCTTTCTGTTACTCCCTGTACACAGGGTGTAAGGGACGGTGGTCGAAAACTTTGCAGGCATGATCAGACCGTGAAACTGAACAACTTTTACTATAGAGCCAATGGTATACAAAATTCGCGATCCACGGACTGACTTTGTATGGTGAGATCGGATATTTTTTCTCGTTACCCACCATTAGCTCGATAGTAAAAGTTGTTTAGTTTCATAGTCTGATCACGCCTGCAAAGTTTTCGGTACACCGTCCTTTACACCACGTTTTATAAAAAAAAATCTTTGCGGTTGTTTACCCGATTTATACAATTTGGTTAGGACATTGCAGTCTGAATCACTTAAATTTCCGAAAAAAAGATGATCCCATGCTTCGGACCGAGGGCACGTTAAGCCGTCGGGCCTGGTCGGCTTGGGGTGGTCGTTAGTGTAAAACCACGACAGCGACCTTATGACAGTTTCGAACTCTGACACCAGCCAGGACTTGTGGGGTCCATCGACCTTGCAGTCCACCCCTAGATTATGAGGCAGCCAACCCCAACGCTAGGAGATGATTGACTTAATGTTTTCTTTGGTTGAAAATAGAACCCGCAACCTATGGTCTACATCAGGTACTCCAAACCTTCGGTTTTTATTAGCCAGTTGAAGTGTCGCTTCAAGCTGGATAGCTTTACTTGGAGTCATATCGGTATATCCTATAGTTTAGCAGGGCTCCTGTTGGTGCACCTGGTGGTCTACATCATGTACTATAAATATTCAATGTCTTTACGCCAGCAGAGCGTCTCATCAAGCTAAACAACTTTTACCTTGAAGTCATAACTGTATCTCCTATAGTTACGCAGGGCTCCTGTTGATGCACCTGATTGTCCACATCAAGTACTTCAAACCTTCGATGTCTATTCGCCAGCAGAAACGTCTCATCAAGCTGAACAACGTTTGCTTTGGAGTCATATCTGTATCTCCTATAGTTTAGCAGTGCTCCTGTTGGTATACCTGGTGATCTACATCAGGTACTCTAAACTTTCGATGCTATCGGCTGGCAGAAACGTCCCATTATGCTGAACATTTCGCTTTGAAGTCATATCTGTATCTCCTATAGTTTAGCAGGGCTCCTGTCGGGGCTCCTGGTAGTCTACATCATGTACTTCAAACCTTCGATGTCTATTTGCCAGCAGAAACGTTCCATCAAGCTGATTATTTCTTGCTTTTGAGTCATATCTGTATCTCCTATAGTTTAGTCCGAAAAGGAATCAGTACCATAGATCACATTTTTACGCTGCGGCAGATTGTACAGAAGACCGAGGAGTACAATTTGCCACTATGCTTAGTGTTTGTAGACTATGAGAAGGCCTTTGATTCTATCGAGACATGGGCAGTACTGCAGGCTCTACAGCGGTGCCACATTGACTACAGGTATATCGAAGTGTTGAAGTGTTTATGTAGAAACGCTACAATGTCAGTTCGAATACAAGATCAGACCACGGCGGCTATTCCATTGCAGAGGGTGACGATATCGTGGTCATGGCAGAGTCATTCGAAGACCTCAGCAAAATGCTAAAGGACCTCAATCGGGTTTCCCAACAAGTGGGACTCAAGATGAATATGGATAAGACGAAAGTCATGGCCAACTCTCATGTAGCGCCTACCCCAATATCAGTAGGGAACTTGATACTCGAAGTGGTGGATTAATACGTCTATCTAGGACAAACAAGGAAGATCTAACTTTGACAAGGAGGTCACTCGGCGAATCCAGCTCGGCTGGGCAGCATTCGGGAAGTTACGCAGCGTCTTCACGTCCAAAATTCCTAAGTGTCTCAAGACGAAAGTTTTTAACCTATGATGGATGACCTACGGTGCCGAGACGTGGTCTCTAACAGTCGGCCTCCTAAATAGACTAGAGTCTAGGAGTCAGCGAGCTATGGAGAGAGCTATGCTCGGTGTTTCCCTACGCGATCGAATCAGAAACGAGGAGATCTGTAGTCGAAACAAGGTAACCGACATAGCTAAGAGAGTCAGTAAGCTGAAGTGGCAATGAGCAGGCTACATTGCTCGAAGGACTGATAATCGGTGAAGCAGGAGAGTTCTCGAGTGGAGACCACGTACCGGCAGACGCAGCGTAGGACGGCCTCCGCCAGATGGACAGACGATCTGGTCAAGTCCGCGGGGAAATGCTGGATGCAGGCCGCTTCTAATCGGACAAGGTGGAAATATTTAGGGGAGGTCTATGTTTAGCATTGGACGTCCTATGGCTGATATGATGATGATGATGATAGTTTAGGCGGGCTCCTGATGGTGCACCTAGTGGTCTACATCAGGTACTTCAATCCTTCGATGTCTATTCGCCAGCAGAAATGTTCCATCAAGCTGAACAACTTTTGATTTGGAGTCATACTGTACCTCCTATAGTTTAGCATGGCTCCTGTTGGTGCACCTGGTGGTCTACATCAGGTACTTCAAACTTTCAATGTCTATTATTCGCCAGCACAATCGTCTTATCAAGCTGAACAACTTTTATCTAGAGTCATAACTGTACCTTTTACAGTTTAGCAAAGCTTCTGTTGGTGCACCTGGTTGCCTACGTCAGGCACTTTAAACCTCCGACGCTATTCGCCAGTTGAAGCATCTCGTCAAGCTGTACAACTTTTACCTTGGAGTCATATCCGTATCTCCTATAGTTTATCAGGGCTCCTGTTGGTGCTCCTGAAGGTTTACGTCATGTACTCTAAACCTTCGATGCTATAGGTTAGCAAAAGTGTCCTTTCAAGCTGAACAACTTTTGCTTTGGAGTCATATCTGTATCTCTTATAGTTTAGCAGGGCTTTTGTGGGTGCACCTGGTGGTCATCATCAGGTACTTTAAACCGTAAATGTCTATTCGCAAAAGCATCCCATCAAGCTGAACAACTTTTGCTTTGGAGTCATATCAGGAACTTTGAATTTTTAATGTCTTTTCGTCAGCAGAAGCGTCTCATCAAGCTGAACGACTATTACCTTGGAATTATATCTGTATTTCTTATAGTTTAGCAGGGCTCCTGTTGGTGCACCTGGTGATCTACATCAGGTACCCTAAACTTTCGATGCTATCGACTGGCAGAAGCTTCCCATTATGCTGAATACCTTTCGCTTTGAAGTCTTATCTGTATCTCCTATATTTCAGCGTGCTCCTGTTGGTGCACCTGGTGGTCTACATCAGGTACTTCAAACCTTCGATGTCTATTCGCCAGCAGAAACGTTCCATATTTTTTTTGCTTTGGAGAGTCATATCTGTATCTCCTATAGTTTAGGTGGGCTCCAGATGGTGCACCTGGTGGTGTACATCAGGTACTTCAAACCTTCGATGTCTATTCGCCAGCAGAAATGTTCTATCAAGCTGAACAACTTTTGCTTTGGAGTCATATCTTTATCTCCTATAGTTTAGCAGGGCTCCTGTTGTTGCACCTGGTGGTCTACATCAGGTACTTCAAACCTTCGATATCTATTCTCCAGCAGAACTAAGCGTCCCTCAAGCTGAACAACTTTTGCTTTTGAGTCATGTCTGTATCTCTTTTAGTTTAGCAGGGCTCCTGTTGGTGCACCTGATGGTCTACGTCAGGTACTCTAAGCCTTCGACGCTATTGGCGAGTAGAGTAGAAGCTAAACTTTTGCATTGGGGTCATGTCGGTATCTCCTATCGTTTAGCAGGGCCCCTGTTGGTGCACCTGGTGGTCTACATCGGGTACTTCAAACCTTCGATGTCTATTCGGCAATTCATAATATTAAGTATGCAAGAATGGATATTTGGTCCGCGAAAGCTATCTTTCTTACCTTGTTCTTACGAAATAGCTTGCTGTGTTCTCTGTCACACGAAGAAAGCGACGTTGCCGCTTTGTGCTCGAGTACCTATTCGTCAAATTCGGCTCCGGATCTACTTAGTCTAAGTAAATGTGGCATATAAATCAAATATACTCTGGATCTAAAAAATCCTTTTCAGTGTGATTTTTTTGACCGTTAATGGATCAACGAATGTCGGTCAAATCGCTGACGAGTATGTTGAAATCGTGTCAGTGCAGATCCACTGACGTCACACGCGCAGGAAGGCCGGATCAAAGTATATCAGATCGCGCCGTGCGGAGCCGAGTATACACGCCAAAAAGGTGGATCAACATTTGTTCTAACTTCACACTGGAGCTACATTTACCGTGAACGGTTCATTATATATTCATATATATATATATATATATAATGAACCGTTCACGGTAAATGTAGCTCCAGTGTGAAGTTAGTTGGTTGGTTAGTTAGTTGGTTGATCCATTAACGGTCTAAAAATCATACCGAAAAGGATTTTTTAGATCCAGAGTATATTTAATTTATATGCCACATTTACTTAGACTAAGTAGATCCGGAGCCAAACTTGACGAATAGGTACTGGAGCACAAAGCGGCAACGTCGCTTTCTTCGTGTGACAGAGAACACAGCAAGCTATTTCGTAAGAGTAACAAGGTAAGAAAGATAGCTTCGCGGACCAAATATCCCATCTTCAATACTTAATATTATGCATTGCCGAACAGACATCGAAGGTTTGAAGTACCTGATGAAGACCACCAGGTGCACCAACAAGAGCCCTGCTAAACGATAGGAGATATCGACATGACTCCAATGCAAAAATTGTTCAGATTGATGGGACGCTTCTGGTAGCCAATAGCATCGAAGGCTTAGAGTTCCTGACGTAGACCACCATAGATATGACTGCAAAAAAGTTATTCAGCTCAATGGGACGCTTTTGCTGTCTTTTTTTTTATCTATGATGGGCTTACTCTTGACCCCAATCTTACCCTAGAGCAGAGATGGGATCTACGGTGGAGCGAGCATGCCCAGAAGATGCCTATTCACTCTAGACTTAAAGAGATTCAGGTTATATGGAAACTCGGAAATACAGACGCAGGCAGGGAATTATATTCTTTAGCTGTGCGCATAATGAAAGACGATTTGAAGCGCTTAGTGCGTAATGTGGGTATATCAACTAAGAACGGATGGTAGCCGGCCGTGCGTCTGGATGTCCGATGGAAGAAAGGAGACGGTGGTATGAGCTCATGCAGCTCACGCGCACACTCTCCGAAGTACAATCTGTAGAAGACCGATAGGCAAGCAACCTTGCGGCGGTGAGCCAGGCTGTGAAGCTTGGTCGCCACCAGTTTTTTATCACCTATTAATCTCTTGGCTCTGCGTTCCACCGAATCCAGTGCAGCAAGTTGGTATTTAGCCGAGCCATCCCAAAGGTGACAGCAGTACTCCATGCAAGATCGGACTTGAGCTTTATAAAGAGTTAGAAGCTGTTCAGGCGTGAAGTACCGCTTGACTTTATTCAGGATGCCCAACTTTCTAGCTGCAATTTGAGCCTTGGACTCGATGGTGGTGCCGAAGTTGAGGTCAGAGGAAAGCTCCATGCCAAGGAGTTGAAGAGTGTTGGTCACCGGAACAGATGTACCCCGAAAAGTAGGAGAAAAGGTGAAAGGACTCCTTTGCGGAGAAAGACACGCCTGCGTTTTTGAAGCATTGAAGCTGACGAGATTGTCATCGCCCCACTGGGAGACGTTACTTAACGTCAGGCTCGTACGCTCAATCATAGCCTTTCTCAATCTTTGGATTTCATCACCACTGGCTCCTGCGCCGGACAGATATTTCTCGGTGACAGTACTGTCATCTGCGTACCCAACAATTCCTGAAGATAGAAGGTCATTGATGTGCAGCAGGAAAAGCGTCGCGGAGAGTACAGACCCCTGAGGAACTCCAGCGTCAATAGCCTTGAGGTCAGAGGAGCAGCCGTCTATGACCACTCGGATCGACCGTTCACTCAGGAAGTCAGCCACCCAGCTACAGAAGCCAGTGGGTATGCCGTACGCTGGAAGCTTGCTCAACAGACTCGCATGCCACACCCTATCGAAGGCCTTTGAAATGTCCAGCGACACTGCTATTGCTTCGCCGTGGTTTTCAATGGCCTCGCCCCAGCAATGCGTTACGTACACTAGAAGATCTCCCGTGGAACGCCCTCGGCGGAAGCCATATTGACAATCACTGAGAAGATCATTGTCTTCGAGGTACGAAAGCAGTTTGCAGTTCAGAACTCTTTCCATAACCTTACAGAGTACGGAAGTGATGGCGATCGGTCGATAGTTGCTAGGGTCGGCACGGCTACCCTTCTTGGGCACAGGTTGCACATTGGCAAGCTTCTAAGATTTTGGTACAATTTTTGACACGAGAGAGAGGCGGTACAAGCGTGTCAGTACAGGAGACAACTCAGGCGCACAATACCTCAACAATCTTGCTGGTATGCCATCAGGACCACTGGCCTTGTTCACGTCCAGACTGCGAAGGGCTCTACGGACCTCTTTATTGTGCACTGTGACCTCAGACATCAAAGAATCACAGTGAGGTAAGGTGGGTGGATATTTCGAGCCAGCGTCTATACGAGAGTTGCTCGCAAACAGATCGGCAAATAAATTTGCTTTCTCTGCCGCGGTGTGGGCAAGCGACCCATCAGGTTTCTGCATTGGAGGTAGTGAGGGACGGCAGAAGTTGGATTCGACTGATTTCGAAAGGGACCAGAACTGCTTACTTATTATTAGTCTAATACTTGATTCAGACCACCAGGTGCACCAACAGGAGCCCTGCTAAAATATAGGAGCTACAGATTTATGACTCTAAACCAAAAGTAGTTCAGCTTGATGAGACGCTTCTGTTGGCGAATAGATATCGAAAGTTTGAAGTATCTGATGTGAACCACCAGGTGCAAGAACAGGAGCCCTGCTAAACTATAGAAGATACAGGTATGACTCCAAGGTAAAAGTCGTTCAACTTGATGAGAATTTTCTGGTGACGAGTAGATATTAAAAGCTAGAATTACCTGATGTAGACCACCAGGTGCACCAACAGGAGCCCTGCCAAACCATAGAAGATACCGATATGAATCCAAGGTAAAAGTTGTTCAGCTTGATAAGATGCTTCTGCTGACGAATAGATATTGAAGTACCTGATGGAGACCACCAGGTGCACCCACAGGAGCCCTGCTAAACTATAAAAGATACAGATATGACTCCATAGCTAAAGTTGTTCAGCTTGATGGGACGCTTCTGCTAGCCTACAGCATCGTAGGTTTAGAGTACCTGACGTAGACCTTCAGGTTCATCAACAGGAACCCTGCTTAACTATTGGAGATACCGGTACGACTCCAAATTAAAAGTTGTTCAGCTTGATGTGACGCTTCAGCTGGCCAATAGACACCGAGGGTTTGGAATAATTATTGTAAACAACCAGGTGCAATAACAGGACCCTGCTAAACTTAATCAGATACTGATAACGTTCCAAGACAGAAGTTTTTCAGCTTAATGGGCAGCTTCTGCTGGCCAATAGACAACGAAAGTTTTGAATACCTGATGTAGACCATCAGGTGCCCCAACATGAGCCCAGCTAAATTAAAGTAGATATAGATATGACTGCAAAGCAAAAGTTATTCAGCTCAATGGGACGCTTTTGCTGTCTAATACTTGATTCAGACCACCAGGTGCACCAACAGGAGCTCAGCCAAACTATAGAAGATACAAATTTGACTTCAAAACAACAGTTGTTTAGCTTGATGTGATGCTTCTACTGGTTTATAGACATCGAATGTGTAAAAGCCGGATGTAGACCACCAGTTGTACCGAGAAGCTCAGCTAAGCTTTGGAAGATATTTTTAATGCCTCATTGCCCGTGGTACAGCATATGTATCAGTAATTTTGAACTTTACTACCCTCAATACCTGATGTAGGAAACTAGGTGCACCAACAGGAGCCCTGCTAAACTATAGGAAATAAAGTTATGACTTCAAGGTAAAAGTTGTTCAGCTTGCACCTATTTCATTCTTTACAAATTGAATGTAGTCAAATCGATGAAAACCTGCGATAAATTGAATACCAAATTTAAAACACTTCTCGTGTAAGATAATTAATTTTTGGAAATCTTGCAAAATTTTCCACCGCAGGCAGGATTTGAATATTTGTTCAGCTTGATTGGACGCTTCTGCTAGCCATAGCATCGAAGGTTCGAGTACCTAATGTAGACCACCAGGTACATCAACAGGAGCACTGCTAAATTATAGGATATACTGATATGACTCCAAGGTAAAAGCTGTTTAGCTTGATGAGACGTCTATGCTGGCAAATAGACATCGAAGGTTTGAAGAACTTGATGTGGGCAACCAGATGCATCAACAGGAGCGCTGCTAAACTATAGGAGATACAGTTATGACTTCAAGGTAAAAGTTGTTTAGCTTGATGAGACGCTTCTACTGGCTTAAAGACATTGAATGTTTAGAGTATCTGATGTAGACCACCAGGTGCACCAACAAGAGCCCTGCTAAACTATAGGATATACCGATATGACTCCAAAGTAAAACTGTTCAGCTTGATGTGACGCTTTAATTGGTCAATAGACACCGAAGTGTTGGAGTACTTGATATAGACCATAGGTAACGGATTCTATTTTCAACGAAAAGAAGCATTTATGTAAATCATCTCCTAGCTTTGGGATTGGCTGCCTCATAATCTAGGGTGGACTGCAAGGTCGATCGATCCTACAAGACCTGAATGGTGTCAGATTTTCGAAACTGTCATACGGTCGCTGTGTTGGTTTTACATTAACGACCACCTTAAGCCAACCAGGCCCAACGGTTTAACGTGCCCTCCGATCCGAAACATGGGATCATCTTTTTTTTGGACAATTTAAGTGATTTAGCCTGCTATGTCCTTACCAAATTGTATAAACCGGGTAAACATACAAAAAGTTTTTTATAATACGGAGTGTAAGGGACGGTGTACCGAAAATTTTGCAGGCATGATCAGACCATGAACGACCGACCTCCTATATAAAGTCTGTCAGCTGATCGCCATTGTATACCATTGGCTCCATAGTAAAAGTTGTTCAGTTTCACGGTCTGATCACGCCTGCAAAGTTTTCGGTACACCGTCTCTTACACCCTGTATATATGACCCACCCAGCGGTTTCACCCGCTGCTACTTACCTGTGTTCCCGTAGAAATCGGATCTTTGCCCGTAGTGAAAAATCAATTAGGTACTCCTTTCCAGCAGAAGTGACTCATCAGGATCATGTGCCAGCAAAAGCGGCCTGTCATGCTAACTTCTTTTACTTTGTTGCCAATACCGTATCTCTTATAGTTAAGATGGGATGCTGGTGGTCTACATCTGGTACCCAGATCCTAGATAATCATATGCCAGCAGAAGCGGCACGTCATGCTGAACAACTGTGCTTCTGTTGCCCTTCATCAGACACTCCAGACCCCCGCGGACCACATGGTTGTTGGCACATGCCAACAAAAGCGGCTCGTCATGCTAAACAACTTTTACTTTGAAGCCATTACCGTATCTCTTATAGTTCAGATAGGATACTGGTGGTCTGCATCAGGTACTCCAGATCCTCGATAGTCATGCATGTGTCAGCAGAAGCGGCCCGTCGTGCTGAACAGCTGTTGCTATGAAGCCATTTTCGTATCTCTTGTAGTTTAGCTGTGCTCCTGGTGCCATCCATCAGTACTCCAGATCCGTGCTGACAAAAAGTAGTTGAGGGCCCGGTTGAGGGCGGTACTAAGCTGGAGATATCAAATATTTATGCCGATGACCCTGCATTTTTCCGGGTCCTCAACACTAGGCACGCGGTCAGGAAAATGCAGATAGCCTTAGACGCCCTCCCAGCCTGGCTGGCGAAATGGAGACTGACGGTCAACGTGGGTAAGACTCAAGCGATCATCGTGGGGCGTGGTCGAAGAGGTCCCCCGAAACTGAGGCACCATGAAGAGGAGTTCGGGTGGTCCACTAAGGCTAAATACCTGGGTGTGACCATAGACCGTAACATGTCCATGGCCAAGCACGTGAAGAATGTGAGCGGGCAAACAGGGGCTGTCACTGCTTTGCTCTGACCCATTCCATCAGGAGTCGCCTGACGTACGCCGCTCCGGCATGGTACGCGTTGGTCTCTGAGACCAAGTGCCAAAGACTGCGGGCCTAGCAGTCCAAGGCTTTGCGCATCATAGCCGACGCGCCGAGGTTCGTCCGCAAAGAAGTCATTCGGAAAAAAGAAGTCTAAAAGTCGAGACCTTGGATGAGTTCGTCTCCAAGCTCTCGACTAGGATGTTCGCGCGCGCAGACAGGTCAGACTTCGGACCCATCCGAGGCCTGGCCCCGTACCACGCGCGCCCTCCTGACTGGAAACCGTATCCTCGCGAGCTCGCTGTGGTGGAGGAGCTCGCGGAGGGTACTGACACACCGGACTGACCTTGGCAGCGCGCTGTCATGCTGATGGCGCGTACCAGTCGGCGGCCCCCACAGGATTGACCTCACTGACGTGACCAAAACCTGACATGACTAGCCGGCTGATGCGGCCCGAAGCATTCGGGTCAGGCTCGCCGGCTCCACGGACGTTACTCTTCTACCGCCAGCTAGAAAGCGCTCGCTTGTCCTCCCCGGGCATTGGGGTCCCACCCGGCGGGGGACTCGCTGGCGGTACTGCTGGTCCGTCTACGGCCGTTTCTGTTCGGCCGCACTCGGGCCTTAATTTGATCTTCGGGCCGTGGTGGAGTGTTCCCACGCTCACCACGGCCCCCTACCCTATGACCTGCCCGTTTTGACGGGCAGCGGCAGACTTCACGCCCGATAGGCTTACGCCTAGTTGGCGCCTACCCGACGGCATCCCGGCCGTCGAGAAGACTACTACGTCAATTGACAAAATGGTCCCTGCGCTTCGTTCGCACGCACGCATACACACGCTTCGTTACGAGTCGCGACGAGTTCGTTCGAATGTGTGGAGCGGGAAGGCAGTGTTGCCAGTTTGCAGCAATAAAGATTTTACTATGCGTAATGTAATAAAAATAGTGAAATGATACAAATATTTGTTTTTTTATCAGAACCGGGGGAGCCGGGTTTACTGATTTCAGAACCGGGTAGAACCGGGTGCATATCCTAACCGTATCTTATATTATTCTACCCCAAAGATTTGGAGGCTGTCGCCTTTGACCATCGCCCTTTTTCGTCGCTCTTAGCCGTTACCCTTCGCCGTTGCCTTTCGCCCTTTGCCATTGCCCTTCGAAGTCGCCCTTCGCCGTCGCTCTTAACCGTTCGCCTTTGACGTCGTCCTTTACCCTGGCTCTTCGTTGTCGCCGTACGCCTTTCGCTGCTGCTGTTCGCCGTCACCCTTCGCAATTGTCCTTTGATGTCGCCCTTCGCACCTCGCGGGTGCCTCGCGACATTTTTTTACATCCAGTATACATATTCCCAACTAATACGAGCGAAAGCGCTCGTGTTAGTTGGAAGGTACTCCTTTTCGCTCTTGTCTTCTTCGACAACCAACGGCAAGTCAGGCCACCAGGTAGGACCCTGTTCAGGGAGGTTCAGTGAGCGACTTACAGCCAGGCGGTGATGATGTTGACCGGGGAAGGCCGACGAAAGAATTCGGGCCCGATCGACCGCCGATTATCATATCAGGTAATACAAATCCGGTAGTGGCCATAAGTAAAAAGTGTGCGTACAAAGCCATCAACCAGCGGCGGAAGTCCATTAAGAGTCAAATCAGGTGGTACCCTCGTGAAGCTCCTCCAACCCGGTGCTCGCGCGTGGTAAGGCACCGGATCTCGAAGTTCGGAAAATCTGATGCGTCAGCACCCGCGAACATGATAGTCAAGTGCCGGAAGATAAATTCTAAGTTTGTGCGGCCAAATGTACGAAATGGCAACGTCGCGGCTGATTTCAGCCAATCCAATCATTACTGTGCTCTGATTGGCTCATTCAAATCGGATCAACATATGCCAAAACGACTGCAGGGTGGATTCGTATATCGGATCAACATTTCCATAGACTTTATTTTTGTCCCTTTTTAGTCACTTGAGTGCAGATGTTGATCCGATCGGAGCCACATTAGTTACCAGACATGCACATTGGATCAACTTAAGACGTCGGATCAACATGTGTTTTCGGATCAACAAATAACTCGCGTGAAGTCGCGCCTGATCAACATTTACCGTGAAGGTATCTCTATACTCAACTGTATGTAATATAATTGAATTCCCTATTCTTTATTTACTTCCTTCCAAAAAGATGCTCTTAGATGCTTAGGTACCTAGTTAGGTATATTTTTTTTTTGGGGTCAACCTCAACCTGAACCGCCAATCCTTACAAATTTTAGCTCTTTCTCGCAAAGCGAATTTTATTCTTGTACCGCAATTTTTTTCTTGCACTGTATTTTATTTTTCTGAAAAACAAGTGATATTTTTCCCGTCGTTGTGGAAACTTGCATAAGATTCAGTGTGTTACAAAAAGTGAGAAAAATGCGATATACACGCTGTGCGAATAGACCCTAATCAATTTAATAATAGACGAACACCAGCAAGTTGTGATTTATCGTCAGATTATACAAATTGGATGGTGATTAAAGTCAATGGGATGTAAAACTGCTCAAAAACATTGTTTTTTGAAACAAAACTAATTATACTGCCGAAGTTTTAAAACAAGAAACCAAATAAGCTTTTGCCCCATTATTACAACTAGGTACATGAAAAATATTATCTACCTTTTTATTTTGTTACACCTACAACAAAATGCAATAATATTTTACAACTCAATTGCAAAAAAGGAACAGTTTTTTACTCACAAGTCACAACTCATTCTATTTTTGCACAAATTCTGATTAGTGTGTGAAATAATTTGTTATTTGCGGCTAACATGAAAAGTTATGACATAAATACCTACATATACTTGAGCTCTTTATAGATTATTGTCAAATGACTCCCACACCACATGCAGGCCAAAAATCTAAACATTTTTTGTTTAAAAAATTATTACTCCTTATAAAATAAACCGTCTTTATGAGCCAAAAACTTAGTTTCAGTATCAAAAATATCTAAGTTTTTGTTCAGAGTACAAAAGAAAGGTTTTGTGCCTGAAAAACTCTTTGCATTTAGATCTTCGAAAAAATGAGGTTAGGTGTTTGCATAAGCAGATTTTCTTTACACAGAGATATTTTTTTTAGGGTTTCGTAGTTTACTAGAAACCCTTATAGTTTCGTCATGTCTGTCTGTCTGTCTGTCTGTATGCCGCGCCCTCATATCTTCGTCAGTTTTAGAGCTATCGACATGAAATTTGGTGAGAAGATAGATCGTGTTGATCCAAATATAGAAATGTTAAGAAAAAAATATTTTAAATGTTTTTTGGACCCCCTCCCATACAAGTGAAAGGGGGGCAAATTTTTTTTTTCTTCTGTAATATTGAGTAGGGTATCGTTGAATAGGTCTTTTAAAACTAAGGTGAGTTTTCTTTGAAACAAAGTCACTAAAATGTTTCTGTCACGAGATATTTGCTTTTAAAAAGGGCGTTTTTGACCCATAATTTGTTCCAGCTGTAACTTCTAAAGTGCAAACGCTAAAAATTTGAAATAAATATGGAATATAGCTTACAATCTGAAGTTACAATGAAAACTATAACGGATATCGTACCCTTAAACGTTGCAGAAAAAAATGAGATTTTCTATTTGCAGTTGGTCATCATACTGCTGTTAACAAACCAGCAACAAAATTAAGTTTGTAATGCTGAAAAACCTGATATTTAAACGTTGACTACGAAACGTTGTTTAAAAGTTAAAAAAAATGTGTGAAAATAAGAAACATATAGAAATTATTTCTTTATAAGTACATTCGACCCATTTCTTACCAATTAAGTATTCTCTCATAGTTACTCGTATGAGCCTAAAAACCGTGCGGTATAAGTCTAAGAAATAAGTATATAAATGGTAGACTTTTCGTAATATTATTGTTCTGGTTTTTTCCTTTGGTGGCCCAAATCCTTATATTGATGTATCTTAAAGCGTGGTATGGATGACATCTGTCAGACAAGTGAAGTGGCCCTCATAGATGCGACGCGCGTCTCTCTCTCTCTCTTCGTGTGGGAGACCGAGTCGTTCAACGACCCGATGAACCCTGGTGTCAGAGTTTTTCAACCGCCTACTGCAAGTAGCAGGCCTCTGACATGGTTGTGTAACGACCGCCATCATAGACAGCAACCGAGACCGACGGCTTAACGTGCCCCTCCGAAGCACGGAACCATCTTGCTTTTCGGACAACGTGGTTGAATTGAGTTGAGCCTGCAATGTCCTACAAGACTGGGAACAAATTCGCAAAGGAATTGAACCCGAAACCTTCTGCGTGGCAGGCAGTCATACTAACCACTGCGCCACATGGACTGCGTGGCAGGCTGTCGCGCGTCTCTCGTATCTAACCGACGTCTCTTCTGTTTCATAAATTTTATACGGAAACGGTTTCAAGCGTCGTGATGTCACACGTCTCACGTCTCCTTCTTATGTCTTACGTCTCAGCTGTGGAGCTTGCGCCTAGTTGTGTAACCTGTTTGAAATCTGTATATAGAATAAAGAGTAGTAAATAATACTAAAGTTGGCTAGTCCGACGGTCAAGATGCGTCAAAAATAAGTAGTAAACGAGTCACAAGGCCAATGTCGTTGACTATTTTCATTGTATCGATTAATATTTTGGATAATAAAAGACCTAAGATCAGACGATTTTAGGTATTTGTCGGGAATTATAAACAGATTGAATTTTATGCAAGATTCCGGAAAAAAATCACATATTACAATGTAAAATATCGCGAAGAACGCGAATAAATGCGTTTTATGAGTTTCTTTTCATATATTTTTGACATATATTTTATATAGTATCCTTTCTACTCTTTATTCATATTTTTGGTATTAAAATAATACGATAACTGGTTATTTAATAGTTAATTTAGGTAATGTAAGTTGATATTTCATGAAATGTAGGTTCATAGACTTAGGATAGGATTAGGTACCGGTTTATATTTCATGATTGGATTTGTTTGAGTAAAACTTTGAAAAATTATATCACAATGTTTTTATTTTTCTTTTAAAATCAATACATTAACAAAATAATAATATGGCAGTGAGCATCAAACAATAACTAGATGAAAAGAGATGAAAGGCGGATGCCGCGCCGCTCATCTTGGGTATGGCAACTTCTTGAATTATTCTAAAGGCAACTTGTGAATCCCGACCTGTACTGTCAGCAGCAGACATCAACTGATGATGTTGATGTCAGCTAGTGAGGATACGGCTAATAGGTGGTTCACTAGGCGGAGTTTGGGGCTTGTCTACGCGACGGGGGCGACAGGGATGTCATCGCTCTGGGCCTGGTAGCCGTTCTCGTCAGCTACGTAGACGACTTGGTGCTGCTTGCCCTCGTTATCGACGTAGGAGTACGAGCCGCGGATGATAAGGGCAGGTACGGGCTTGTTGTCTTCTCCGGGAACAGTCTTCAGCTCACCTTGAGCTTGGGCGCTGATACCGTTGCTAGTTTGGACACTAAAAAAATAGTTCGAATATAAGACACCGATTGGATAGGTAATCATCATTCCTATGAATATCCATATATTAACGTATTTGCACACGTTACTTTTGACTGTGTATTTCTTTTATTGTATTGAACTGCCTACAACTATGCATAATCATCGCTTCATCTAGAAAGATACCTATAGTCTCATAGGGATAATAGGTATATACAAAATAACATATATTCGTCCCACGTTTAAATATTACTCTAATGGATTCACTTAACATCGAATTTCTAATTGATACCGGCAAAATTATTTTCCCCAAATTAGCGGCCACCCACCAAACGTCATTCTGGTGCATACAATTGGAAATTCAACTATAGAGTAGCTTCACCCGATATCTTTCCCCTAGGTGACGTAAGAGGAGAATAAGAGATCTGTAAGTTGAAGTGTATTGAAATTTGAGGCTACAGGCTGACAACCTGTCACTATGGTGATACACAAACTTTTATCATGGTGTAAATAGTCGTTTTAGAAGCTGTTTACGCACTGCCTACCCTGAAAAGGATTTAGGCGTGATAAATGTATGTACGAAGAGCTTACGCTGAGTTGAATGCACCGTCGGGTTGGACATCAAGTTGTTGGCTGACGATCTGGGCTTCAGCATCAGCTCTGTTCTGGGGGGCGGCGCAAGCCACGGCCACGACGGCGAGGACGGCTACGATTTGCTGGAAAAATAACAAGAAATCACATTAGCATCATCCTACGTGGCTTTCCGCGCAAAAAGGGTCAATCAGTGAAGTATTGAATTAAGATCAGTACGAAATCTACAAGACTCCATCCCTCCGACTTTAAGAACCAATATATTTCCTGAAAGTGAAGTGTGATAACAAAAAAGTTAGGCGTGCGTTTGTTTACACAGTGTTTAAAGTAATTTTCCATACGATTTGTCGTTATCAAGCGACGTTAAACCATGTCTAACTTTTTATGTAACAACACGGTTAGTTTCACAGACCTCCAAAGTTGTAACTCCCAACGAGCCAACTTCATAAAAATGCAAATACTTCGGAGGTCCATTAAGCCGATGTAGATATATGACTAAATTTTCTAACACCTTTTTTGTAACAGTCATTCAAAGACGTAACATATAAAACAAGAATTCAAATTTTACATTAATTCAAATATCTCGATAACTTAATGGTGACACTTGGACCTTTTACGTGCGGAAGCCCACCTATTTTTATCCGTTGTAACATCTAAGATTTAATTCAAGGGCAGCAGTAATCCTTGTATCTTACATTTCGCGGCTTCCATCCAAGATTGATTTGAGTTCACGATTCGAGAATGTACAATTTCAAATAACAAATACAGTACCAGCTCGTTTATTTCTCTGCCGGCTTAGCAATATACAACAAATTGAAAAAAAAAAGAAAAGTGTTTCGTGAACTTTTAGTCACTACATCACTTTTGTTACGGCATGGTTAGCGCAGTTTTTTTACTAACGATGTTTTTGCACTTTAAAGCTGAGAGAGAGCTGAAGTAGGGTTCACAGAGAAACCCCAGAGGCCCAAAGGACTCTAGTTTTCTCACACAAAGATGGAACACTGTAAGCTTTCTGGCACCGCACTCCGATGGGCGTCGATTTTTTTATACACAGCTATGCCGTTCACTTAATCAAATCTCTAATGATATTCACACTGCCGATATTTCGTAACCTATATTTAGCAACTTTACGTACCAGTTTCATTTTTGATTGGTTTGGTTTGGTCTCGTTGACTTCAGATGAGCGAATGATGCTAGACTGCTTGTGACAAAATCTTTTATACTACTTTTCACCCGTCTAGGCTTCTAGCGATGGCATTTAAATGATGTATTTGAATATATTAGTTAGTCGTTGGTAGTAGACATATTATAATAATTCGCAGGAGTGCATGACCTCTGTTTTTTTTTAAATCAGTAGTCTGTCTGTAGGTCACTGGATCAACACGTCTTTTATCCCTGGAAACTTAGAAAAAGCTAAAATAATACTAATATACTTACTTAATAAAGATAAGTAATAAGTATACTTAGGTAAAGTATACCAAGACGACGTGAAGCTGCACCTTAACCTTAACCTTAACAGCCACAACATTCCACTGCTGGACATGGGCCTCCCCCGTATTGGGAGGTATTGCCATACTCACCACGCTTGGCAGGCGGGTTGGCGAGCGCAGTGCAACATGTTTAATTCACAGGGAATGCTGCTGCCCATTCCCTGGATAATTATCCCTTAGACGCTTTTTACGACACACACGGGTAGAATTGGGGTGATGCTATTCTAAGCCGGCACCACACGGCAAGCTGCACAATAAAGTAGTTTTTCATATTTAATCTTTTGGCTTTGGATCGCGATAAATCGAAGACCGCGGGGGTGGCCTTTGCCCAGCAGTGGGATTTTTCAGGCTAAATTATAATATAACAATGTTTAATCTTAGTCTTCATTTCAATTTTTCATGTCCTTAACAGCCACACCACTCCACTGCTGGTCATGGGCCTACTTCTTTCGGGGAGTATTGCCGACATTGCCGTACCTACTCACCACGCTAGGCAGGGGGATTGGCGAGCGCAGTTCAATATGTATTGGGATTTTTAATGCACTCACTGTGCTATATTATTCTCATAAATTGAAAATGAGAAAATTGATAAATTCGCTGATTAATCGTCGCTTCACACACGAGTATCAAGAGGTTGAGACATTCACCAGGGTCCACCAGGCGCCCATAGCTCAGTTGGCAAAGCGTTGGGACGGTACCCCTAGATTCCGGGTTCAAGTCCCGGCGGTAGCTAGTGAATTTTTCAATTTTCTCATTTTCTATTTATGCAGTGCAAGATTTTACATTTACAGGGAACGCTGCCCATTTCCTGGATGATTATCCCTTAGTCGCCTTTCACAACACCCACGTAGAGAATAGGGGTGATGTTATTATAAGCCGGCATCACATGACAAACACGTGGCGGCATCACGTGCTCACAGTCATATGAATATAAATATGCTTATAACTCAGTAGACAAAGTAATTGTAGGTATGCAGTTTATTATACACAGGTTTTGAGAAAAGTACTGTTTTACTCTTAGGGTGGCCATATTAATGGAATTGAACAACTTTTGTTAAATAAGAGACGAAACACATATATTATAATATATAATATATTTAACTTAACACAATAAGTGTTTTAAAATATTTGGCATTCAGTCGAACGAAACACACCTGTAAAACCGAACAGAACTATACGACAATGTCCGGAGATTTCGCACTCGAGACGTCACTTGACATTGTACTTTGCACAGTCATAGATTCTCCGTTTAGCCTTGAACTTTCTAATCTGAATATTTTTATTAACCTCTACGTTGTTTCTACCTCTATATAGGTAGGTATATTATTAAGTTCGCAATCTGATGGCATTCGAAAGCGAAGACAATATACCTATGACATGTAGGCGGCTGCCATCAGATCGCGGTACCTAATTATCCATTCATATGTTTATGACTTTTCCGGGTTATATAATCGTAACTTCGTTAAAATAATACCTGAGGGCTATAAATTGTTTGTATTTTAAATAACAACTGGTTTGTTGACCATAGGATTGGTTTGAACACTAATCTGGACCCCAAGTCTGCTAAATGAAAATCATTTCACTTGGATTTGGATATCGGTGGCATGTCAGTTGGATGGTTTTGGTAGTTTTGTATTCTGCTAACGGTTTTGTTTGAGTATGGAAAATCACAGTGGCAATGGAATGACAGTTGAGTATCGCAGGCATTATTATGGCTAAAAATTAGCAGACTTGAGGCCCTGATTATTTAGTTTTAAATTAATAGGAACTTAAAAATATAACTTTTAAGCACAAAAATTTACGACGCGCGGGGCGCCCTTAAATATTGTTCTCTTGGCGCCCCGCGCGCCGTGTTCCTAATTTGTGGTTCTCTGATGGAAACTCAAGGTAACTAAGAAGATGGGGTTACCACGAACGTCAAATTTTTTGGATTAAAAGAGGCTCACCATCATATTACGTTCTTTTGTATCATATTTTGCTGTTTTGATATTCTTATAGGTACTTTCATATTTTTGGCATTAGCAACCCTCGCTATGTAACAAAACAAGTGATAATCGCGAAACTCCTAAATAGGGTCAAATGTAAACTCTCTATTTTGTGTTTTAAGTAAGTAGTTACTTAGTATTTTAATGTAAAGAAATTTTCTTGACGTGATATTTTTTTATGAATAGTTTTAGAGATGGGCCGAATATTCGGTCAATGTTCGGTATTCGGCATGTTCGGCACATTTACCGAATATTCGGTTTCGGCAAAATGTTCGGTAAATTTTGCCGAATATTTGGCCGAATAAAATTTATCCTTTTTACATGTATTGCATTGTTAATTGTTATGTCAATCCAAGAAAAAATGCAGTTTTATTTTAATTTTTTTCAATGTAAAAAGTTAAAGTAGTAAAGAGCGGAGTAGTCTGGTGCGAATCAGCGGGTAATTCGTAAACAAATTATGCTTCTAATTACCTTATATGGACATCGATTCCTGCCGAATTATTCGGCCGAATATTCGGTTTGGCAAACTTTTTACCGAATATTCGGCCGAATATTCGTATTCGGTAAAACCTATGTTCGGCCCATCACTAATAGTTATACTATTTCAGTCGAGAAACATACTTAAAGTTTCTATGTGTTATTTTTGACAATACGAATTTCGGACTAATTCATACGAATACGGTTTATGTCAAACGGTTTGACAGACGCATCCGTCGACGCAGCCTAGAGCGATGAGCAGTGCTAGCGGATGCGTCTGTCAAACCGTTTGACATAAACGTAGGTATTTGTATGAAAATAAGGTAGAAAATCGCATTTTCCTAACGCATGCAATAGCGCTGCGCAAATATAGGGTGATATTTTACTAGTGACCGATAGCGAAAACTCAGAACAGGCTAGTGATAAGGAACAACTTTCCCCAAGGAACATAGGTCAAAACACGAAAAAAATTTTTGGACCTCCCATACTAACTGAAATCTGCTGATCGGCAAGTTTGTATGGGACGTCCAAATTTTTTTTTCGTGTTTCGGCCTATTGTTCCTTTGGGGAAAGTTGTTCCTTATCACTAGCCGGTTCTGAGTTTTCGCTATCGGTCACTAGTAAAATTTAACACTATAGGTATAATGCACAATTACTCCCGGGGCTATCAAATCTACACCTAACTATTACTGTGACTGAATCACTGGTGGGTTGTCTACACAATATCTTGATAATGATTGTTATCGTCATCTTGATTACAGCATGCCTAAGTTCAAGATTACCTACTATAATATGCACTGTCATCGACATTCAATTATAGTGAAGGCACACCTCTGTGTGCACATTTCTCTATTGTATATTAACATTACATACATTAACAGCCATGACAGTTGACAGTCAAACAAGTGCTTCCCCCACAAACTAAGGAGACGGCATGCGGGTAGCTCACTCAGTACTACAGTTCAACAACTTCGTGCGCGACCTTCCTGCGGGGTACAGACGGTGGGGGAGGCGAGGAAGCACGTCATTTTAATATGACGTGCGGCGCGGATGCGCACGTCACCCTCCCGCTACCCGTTGACATCTCCCCTCCAACGTCTGTCACTCTTAGGGAAGGTCGCGCACGAACTTGTCGGACTATAGCGATGATTTTGACGCTTACTGACGTTTACTGGAATAAACTGGAATCTCAGAGGAACTCTATTAACTAAGACAATGGTTGCTACTAATGTAATATTTCTTAGATTTATATTGGCTCAGAATCATTTATTTCGTTCTCATATCAGATTTTGTTGTTTTAATATTAATATACTTTTAGTTTTTTTGACAGTAGCAACCTGGCTATGTAACAAGTAATGATCACAAAAATCCTGAATAGGGTCGAGTGATCTTTTTGTAAACTCTCTCCGTAATATTACAAAGAAAGACATGGTTTAAGTCACTTGACAACGTCAAATCGTATGGAAAATAAATTTAAACACTGTCTAAATGCGCACCCAGCTTATTTGTAATCACACCGTCTATTTTTTGCATACACAGGACAAGTGCTTCCCCCTTATGGACAGTATTGCCATACTTACCTGGTTTGTAGCCTTTTATGACACCCATAGTAGAGATCAAAGATCAAAACACTTGCGGTTTTTAGAATTAAGTATGAAAACGACACTAAATATTTGCCAGAGAATCTGGTATCTAAAAAGAAAAAAGATTTCGTTGATACATTCTGTAAAGGTGTCCTTATAAACTTATTGTAAAAGTATTTTGTCCGCAAATTATCTTTATATACCTATTAATGATTAATAGGTAGAAGACACTGCTGAAGAAATCAGTAAGTTTAAGTTAATCCAATTTCTATGAGGTTCAATTTAAATCTTTCTCAACTTATGAAGTTATCATATGACATAATCTCTACAAATTTGCGTTTTTGGACTAAGAATATTGCTGTTGTACAATAATTGTATTGTTACAAACTTATTAACATCTATTCAGTTCAGTTCAGCGTACAATAATTACACTGTACTCAATTTGGTAATATCGCACGTACAATAGATAATTTACTACTGCCAAAGAATACTCTACTGCATACAATACAGCATACAATAATTACACTGTACATAATTTGGTAATATCCCACGTACAATAGATAATTTACTACTGCCAAAGAATACTCTACTGCTACCAAATGTATGGCAAAAATCTTACGTTACGTCCGATGCTTATTTAAGCGCTGCGTAACGTGTGCGTTAGGCCAATGTGAATTTCCACCCACCAATTTATTTTCATACAAATACGGTTTTTATGAAACTGTTTGACATACCCATCCGTCTGCGGATGGGTATGTCAAACAGTGCGTCGCAAAACCTCGGATGAAAGCGCAAAACGCTTTGTCAACGGATGCATCTGTCAAACACTTTCATGTTAACCGTATTAGTAGGTACGGGAATAAGGTAGAAAATCATATTGTCCTAGCTCATGCGTTAAAATATAACAGCAACGGACGTTATGTGTGATCCCCTCTTATTTTAACCAGCCTAAGTGTCTTCCGAGACATAAAAGAAAACTTTTTGTTCCTATTTGAGGGCGATTGAATTAATTTCTCATTTATTTCTAAATATACTTATAGTGCAAGCGCTGTACTCCCGTTTAAACTGTATACCACGTAAATATATGTGTAGGTAAATAAAAATTAGTGCCGTGATAACTACTACATTACATGCTATTTAAACGTAAACTTAATTATTCTTCTTCCAACTTTCCTGTCTAAAGGACAGAGAAGCCCAATATATCATTGCGCATTAGTGACTAGGTGTGCCTAAGTATTTCCTTATTGACTTAGCATTTAAGCTGACACGGTGAGTAGGTACCTAAATACCGAAGATGAAAGGTACAGGTTGTTCCATCTTCAATTTGAATCATCAGGTATGGCAGTGCCCATTTGATAACCTATTATGATATATCTACGATGCAAATACTAATACTAATTCGTTTGATTGAGAGATGTTTGTACTGAAGATAGCTCTTAGTGTTCTTTCTTGTCGATCTGCCTCTCACCATAAAAATTAGCAAAGCAGATTAATGGAACTATTTGTCAGATATTAATAATATAAGTAATAAGATTAGACATCTTTTAATAAATCTAAAATCAATCTTAATACTTCTCCAAAGAGCCTATCGGGTATTGAGAATTATGTACACTTTGCATAGGCATATTTCAATGTTGTTTGTGGTGTAATCGCCATTCCTTTCTGTCCTCCACCATTTGACCTCATAGTGACCCGCGTTCTCATATACATAATCAGGTAATCTTTAATGAGTAAGTCAAATATATTACCAAGGTAATTTGACTTGTTTGAACAACGTATTTTGCAGGTACTTAATCCTTACTTAGGTAGGTAAATGTCAAAAGAATTGTGAAACTATAACGTAATTATTTACAAATTTATTTATTGAGCATTCTCTTCAGTATAAAAACGTAACAAAAATAATGGCAGTGAGCATCAAACAATAACAAGTATTTAGGAGACGTATGGCGGATGCTGCACCAAACTCTCTGAACATGGCAATGGCAACTTTAGAATTTAACCTAAAGAAAACAGGTGAACTCCAACCGACAGTCCTATAAATATCACTTGTTCTATAGCTGATATAATCAAAATAGTCTTGGTAATATCAGCTAGTGATCACAGTAGCAGGCAATCTTCAACAACTGGCGTTATCAAAGGATCAGTTTATACTGGTCATTCATACAGATATTATGAATAACCATTATAAACAGATCTGTTGAGGCCAGGGAATGAAGATCAGTCAGTTGGTAGTCCGATGTTGGTCAGCTTATCTGCGGGCGGCGGGCGCAACGGGGATGTCGTCGCTCTCGGCGTGGAAGCCGGTCTCGTCGGCGTAGTAGGTGACGGAGTGCTGCTTGCCCTCCTCGTCGGTGTAGGAGTAGGAGCCGCGGACCACCACCACCTGCTGCTCCTTGTTCTCTTCGTCCCTCACGGACTTCAGCTCACCGGTCTCCTGGGCGGAGATTCCGTTTTCAGTTTCCCATCTGTAAATTAAAGTTTTACCTATAAATAGCTGAGGAAGTAATAAAATATCTCCTGAGCGGAGATTCCGTTTTCAGTTTCCCACCTGTAAATTAAAGTTGTACCTATTAATAGTTGAGGAAGTAAGATAATAAATAAGATATTTGACCCACTTCAAAGAAGCTAATCAATCTGACTCCAACTTTATTAACAGAATTCTTAAATGCTTTGATATTTTGGTTCTCATGAAACAAAATCTTCTGAACATGCGTGCTAATTTTGAAAAAATATATGTTTGTTCTCGCTTTAGGTAGGTATATCAAAAATAATAAGTATAAACTTGCTGTAAACTCTACTATTCTTCATTTGTTTATGAAGTGTCCTATTCAATTACCTACTTGCAACAATATCAAGACACATGCTTTGGAGTGTTCCTCAGTAAATTAATTACGATTCATAGTACATCTCAATGAAAATAGGCAATAAATGTAAGTACAAAGTCAAAATGGTTGTAATTTGCAAACATTATTTGAGCTCAAACTACATTTTGCTAAATATTTCAACCCTATCTAGGTATCAAATATCGAACTTACGCGGAGTTGTAGTTTCCTTCGGGGCTCTGTTCGAAGTCTTGGCGGAGGATGGCGATGGGCTCCTGAGGGTTGCCCTGTGGGGGAGCGGCCACGGCCACGGCCACCACGGCGAGGACGGCTACGATCACCTGGGAACCACCGGGAAATCATTATTACCTATATCGTTCACACAACACACAAAAAACTCTAGTTAGCGCTACGAGCGCGTTTATTTCGTCTCTACGTGTATTGCAATAATCCATTCATGTTGCCGCTACAATATCGCACCACTTTGTACATCAACCTTCACTAACGTACCAGTTTCATTTTTGATTGGTTAAAGTTTGGTCTGGTGGCTACTAGAAGAGGTGATGAGCAACTGATGTCTCTTTGGTAGGGACAAAATCTTTTATACATTTCACCCGGCGGCCTAACGTAATGTCAAACGGCGGCAAACACATGATGTCGATATCCCTGTACAGATTCGATCATCATGATCATTCACCTGTGTGCACTTACGTTCGCGTGCATACACAACACTTGCGCATGTGTGTGTGTGGGTGATCATTCACGCATCACGCAGCAATCCGAAGGTTTTGTTCACAACTATTTACTAAATAATTTGTGACAATATAGAATTTGATACCACATATTTCTGGGCCAAGGTTTCTGTAACAACGTAGGTCCCTAGACGGTGACATCAAAATATTATTTCATATAAATAATTTATAAACTAACGATGTTTTTGTTAATAAATTATCATTAGATCAAAAATATAAACAATGCTCGGCTTGTTGATGACATCAGTATAAACTAATTAAGGTTGTAAATAAAATAAAATTGTGTAACGATTCGTAAAATCAATCATTTTTATTACTGACTTCCGAATCGCGTAGTTATATTGCATCATAAAAAAACTTGTTTTTAAGTACTATACATATACATTTTGATAAATGTTGTTTTATTAAAATTGTTTTAGTACCTACTTATCTGCTTCAAGTAGGATTTGATGCTTCAGTTTCTGCATGACGGTAGCGACGCCATATAAACAGATAAGACATGGATTTCAATAAAAGATAATTCAGTCGCGAAAAATAATTGATGATGAAAGCCGCAACTAAACTTTACGTTGGTGACTACAGACGTTGGTACGTGACTCCAGAATAAGCTTTCCTCACTAGAATATGGTAATTTCTCTCATTGAGTACAAACAAAAAGCATTTTTACAACAATCGTAATTCCTAGAAATGGTAGAAAATCCAAGTACCAACAACATAACGGTTTAATTTTGTTTAAGGGAGCCCAAATGCCTAAGATTATTTCTTGCTCAAATTGACCAATCTCGCGTATAACTACAGTTGTATTTCAAATAATTTCAATACATACTTTTTCACGTTTTTTCATGTAGGGCTATAATATTTTTTATTACATGGCAATTTTTTGTTTACCAGGATTATTTTTTAAATTCTAGTCATATACATTTTATCAAAATATTTTTGACAGACATCAGATTTTATTTCCGATCAAAATGATTATTTTATGTGCTATTTTTACACAATAAATAATAATAAGTATGACAATTAGTTCAATGCGTATGTATATCTGAATCTTTTATGTAAATCCTTTCTATTTACCAAAAATAAGCTCGTCAGGTTGTAGGTTTCTACTTTTTGAAATGTCTGTGGTGGTGTTTCCTAGTATTTATTACTTTTATTGAATGTATTATTAGGATAAGGTATTAATAAATTTAAAACACAAGAGAGACTGTACAGTAACATTTATTGGTTTATAAAAAAGAACAAAACATAACAAAACAGAATACTTCTAATGGCAGTGAGGATCGCACGAGGAATAGAAGAGGTGTCAGTTGTAGTGGTTGCTACACCTGACATCCTTCTGGGAGTTCCAAGTTTAGGTCAAAACACTTAAGTATAGGTAGTTTAGTGTCAGAATTCCAGACAGTTAATTCAAATTGTCTAAAATTCCACGACTTAACTAACATAGACAAATGAGTTTTGACCGTTAGAGAGACGGCGAGCTCCCGACAGAAAGTCCATAGTTCAGTCGAAAGCTCGCCGACAGGGTTAAGGAAGTCACAAGGGGGTCACTAGGGATATCACAGGCAAACTACTACCAGCAAATTGTTGGTACTAAAGTGGTACTGTTTGTGTGAAGAGCTCAACCTATACTGTTCATTCGTATGGTTAATAAGAACAACCAGCGAAAATTGAGCTGCTATGAAGATGTCAGCTACTGGGTAGTAGTTCGCCAATGTTTGTCAGCTTATCTGCGTGCGGGGGCAACGGGGATGTCGGCGCTCTGGGGGTGGAAGCCGGTCTCGTCAGCGAGGTAGGAGACGGTGTGCTGCTTGCCCTCCTCGTCAGTGTAAGTGTACTCGCCGCGGACAACCACCACAGTTTGGGGCTTGCCGTCTTCATCTTTTGCCTGTTTCAGCTCACCGATCGCTGAATTGAAGATTCCGTTCTCGGTCTCGAAGCTACGATCAAAATTGTGAACTTAGTTTTATAAAGTTTCAAATCGCCATTTTCTAATAAAACAGAGTTTAATCATCCTTCAAACTTAGTGTGCATGTTTTCAAAGAAACTTCATATAGATTACCTACGAAAGCTCTCATTAACAATTATAAATTGAACGAACAAACTAGACTTTAGGAGGTTGGATTTGGAAAGCACATATTGGTGCAGGTGACTTAGGAAGGGATGTAACTTACTTGTATGAGTACGCGCCTTCGGGACTGATGTCGTATTCGGAGCGGAGGACCTCCGGGACCTTCTGCTGCGCGGCGACGGCGGCCACGAGGGCGAGGGCTACCAGGATCTGAGAACACATTCAAATGTTATTTTCTATTCGCTAGCTTAGTTTAGCTCTGAAAAATCGTGGAGTTTCGATTGTACAAATATGATATCAATGGTGTTCCATTCGAGGGCGAGGGCTACCAGTGTAGCTAGCATGCCATCCGCGATATAAGTTTTTTCTACACCCTTATGTCAAAAGTCTCCACTTCTTTCTATAAATTCCATACGATTTGACACATCTTTGTCTTCTTGCACGCGAGATAAATCAGCCAGTCTCTATACAGTGTGCATGCTAATTATACAGGATCTGTGAACCACACACTTGGCTTTATAATCAACTTGAAAAGAAGAAGTTCTTTTCATGTGAGACAACGAATTGTCTAAGGATCCGATGAACCCAGGTGTCAGTTTGTCAACCGTAAAGACCAACGTCTAAGGCTTGGCATGCCCTCCGAAGCACGGAATCATATTTTCTATTCAGATAATTAGGTGGTTCACCTAACCAGCCTGTGAAGAGTATACTGAGGCTGACACACTCTTAAAATAAAAACCACCACTGGAGAAAACAAGAAACCAGAAATTACAACATCTTCATGTTTCTACAGTTTTAAAGTTGAATATATTGGCTGGCGGGCGCGCCAAGTTCTCAATGTTCACACGCCCGTTTGATCGCTCGCATATCCTGATTCTTCTTCTTCCTAGAGTGGGACACCAAGTCATCCAATGACCCAATGAACCCTGATGTCAGAGTTTTTCAACCGCCTACTGCTAGTAGCAGGCCTCTGACACATCTTGATGCAAATCATCATCAACTTCCTGCCCTTATCCCAATTACTTGGGGTCGGCACAACACGTTTCGTTGAACACGAAATCGTGTTGCAAAAGGATTTGGCTGCATTTTACGACCGGCCGCCTACCAGACGCCACCATACGGCTGACCCTGGCTGTTGGGGTCGGGTTTATCCCTCGGTCGCCTCTTACGAGCCCCACGGGAAGAGAGGGAGTGGTGCTATTCTACACTGCCGGCACCACACGGCAAATGATACTTACAATTTTACATGATTACATTTATGGATATGAAAAAAAAAAACATAAATTATTTAAGAACTCTACGTACCAGTTTCATTTTTGTATGTTTTGTTTTTGTTTGCAGATAGAGAGCAAAAGAATGCTGAAAAGCGAGTGATACTGCAGATCTAAAGACAAACTCTTTTATATTTTTCTTAAAAGAAATAATAAAAGTGCATAACAGGTACAAAACTAGATGGTGACAGTAGTTGTACCGGTTTTCAAATGCAGTTCGAAATTAAATTTTGCTAATTTGTGCAAAATATTCAATGCTATTTCCATATAGGTTTATAAAAATTGCACGAAAAATTGGCGAAAGTTTGATTATTTAAAAGTGTGTTAATTCCCATATGTAGATACGTACGTACCTACGTATATCACGCCTTATATCCTTTGTGGGGTAGGAAGAGCGTAAACGGCTGTAAAAACGGCTATATTCACAACGTCTGACAAAAAATTGAGATTCATTGAGAAGACTGTGTATCACCTTAGTGACAGGTTGTCAGCCTGTCGCCTAAAATGCATTTCACATCCAATTTCAAATCCCTCAGTCACTTCTTACGACACCCACGGGAAAGATATGGGAATGATACTATTCTAAGCTGGTACAACACGGCAATAAAAATACTATCGTAGCCGTCGTAGAATTTATAAATAATTAATTTCAAAACAGTGACATCTATTAGAACTGTTGCTATGCTATTAGCAATTAGGTAGGTATACCTACACCACGTTTACGACACTGACTGCAGGGAGTCGTGATAAGGAACATCGTCACTGAAATATAATACATTCCTGAGAAAAAAATACATGTTCAAACAAATATAAATACCACCAAAATTAACAATATCGTCAAAGTTCCTCATTCGAATAAGTTTATAAAAAGATTCTTGTGTGGTCAATGTGTGGTACTGATAATGATAATAATACACTATACTATTCGTTAATAAAGATAGAAGTTACAAAGTGGTGTGACAACTTACTATTACTATTCATACTGCTTACTATGACTATTCATATTACTATTCATGCTGCTGTTTGCTTATTTTTTTATTATTTTTACCAAAAAAACATATTATAAAAGATTTTGGCACTTGATTTGCAGCATCAGTCGCCTTCCAGCAGTCTCTTCCTTAGAAACACTAACAAAAAAATTAATTATCAAAATGAAACTGGTACGTAGAGTTTTCATTTATTTTAATGTATAAGGATTTGTAAAATAAAATTGTGCAAGAGAATCGGCCCTTGTAACAGATCCTGCAAAATCTTATTTTTGAAAACTCAATCTTAGTTTATTGCGTGATAACACGCTATTTTAGCACCCAAAGTTGATACAAAAGTTCCCAACCGTAAAAGTTATGCAAATACTTTATCTTCCATTTAAAAGACATCAACGCGTTTAATTTTACTCCAAGGTCCCACTTTGTTTATTTTTACTTACATCTTCCTTTTGTAATTTAATTCTTTATCTTTACACGTATTGAGTTGACAGTTCATTGGAAGATGTTGCAAAAGTCATATTTTTCCCATGTTTATGCCCTTCCATATAAAATATGACGCAGTGCATAGAATTGTAAACAAATCGGTGTCACTTTTCAGCGCTATCGTTTTCTCTATACACAGCACAACCGCGTATAAGTAATAGGTACAAAGGCGAAATAGATAAGAACCTACTTAGTCTAAGATATAACTACTGATGTGGAAAATCTTTCATGTCATATTCAAACAACCGACAGTCCGCGACTTTTCTATACTAAACTGAACTATGTAATAAGATCTACCGAGTGTAAGGGAAAATGTACTAAAAATTTGTGGGCATGATTAGACCATGAAACTAAATAAATTTTGATGGCACTTTTGAGACACGTTGTTTTTTAATAAGTTTTCGTAAAATGTCGTCACCTGATCGGAAATTTTGATTCACCCGATTGAATTTATTTTCCCGATTGCAAACATTGCCTCCGTAGAAAAAGTTGTTCAATAATTATGATTTGAGCATGCCTGTAAAGTTTTCGGTAGGTACACGTAAAGAAGCAAACAGAAATAAAGGAATATCTGAGCGATTTATATTTTAGGCGTTTTCATAAATGTTTTCCTCTGTTTTCTTTCCTAATAATACATGTCGTAAAGCTGTGAAGTAAACAGAGGAATACGTTTATTTGAAAACAAAGATACCACGATTGTCCCATAACGTTTGCATGTGTTCACAGATCTTGGTAGCCCTCGCCCTCGTGGCCGCCGTCGCCGCGCAGCAGAAGGTCCCGGAGATTCTCCGCTCCGAATACGACATCAGTCCCGAAGGCCAGTTCAAACACAGGTAAGCTACTGCCCTTTCTAGAGCGCCAGAATTTCGCTGCAAGAAATAAATTATGCTGAAAATATCAGAAATAGTGTTTTAAAATTTCGGAGTTACATGTAACGAACTCCGAGTCCAAGAAGATATCTCTGCTAAGTTTGCACTATGACAAAAATAGCCCTGTACGTATGCCCAATTAAAATTTATATTCATACAGAATGATTTTGTAAAATCTTAGGTCTTGATTTATTGTTCTAGCTTCGAATCCGACGACGGAACCTCCGTCTCAGCGAGCGGTGAGATCAAACAGGCGGTCGATGAAGAAGGAAAGCCCGTAAATGTGGTGGTAGTCCGCGGCGAGTACGCTTACGTCGACGCCGATGGCCAGAAGCACTCCCTCTCCTACACCGCTGACGAGGACGGCTTCCACCCCCAGAGCGCCGACATCCCTGTCGCCCCCGCACGCAGATAAGCCAGCATACATCATCGGACTAACTAGCTTTTTACCTCAGAGGCTGACATTGCAACAGCAGCTTTTGTGAGAGGTCAACGTATACTGGCCATTCGAATGACTAACCAGTCTACGGATCCTATAAAACTTATGTCAGCAGCTGTAGACCACCTTTGTACCTGAAATACGCTGGTTATAGTTCGTCTGTGATAAACCTAACGACTTTCTTATGACTTCCTTGGGCTATTTGGAGAGCTTCTGTCTGTCAGACGGTCAGAACTCAACTAGTTTATAGTTTAGTAATGGAATTTACATAGTATAGGATATGACAACTCGCACTGTAAATATTTGATGTCATATTCAAAATCTCTGAAATTCCAGCACTAAACTACTGAATGCTGTTACTCCAACTTGACATTCCCAGAAGAATGTAAACTTGTAGTCACTAGAACTTGTGACTCTATTCCAAGTTGGATTCTTACTGCCACTACTTAGATAAATTATTTTTTAGTTTGTTATGTTTTATTTTCTTTGCATAATAAAAGTTACTGTACAGTAACACAAGTGTGTATGTTTGTTTTGTATTGTGCAAATTACCTACATAAATACAAGTGTATCGTAAATCTACTGACACTATGCCAACATTAAACAGTATAATATAACGAAGTAATATAATGGTATACCAAAGTACATAACAAGAAAAGTTTTTGAAGTTGTCATGTTATCTGCACGAATAAGATAAATACATTTACGCTAAATACAATTAAGAACACAAACCTATCTAAAGTCAAAGTAGAAGTTATACCTAACTACAACCCAAGCTATAAGCAACTTATCAAAAAGTGAAAATAGGTCAAATATAAAAAATAAATTGGCCCCCCATACAAACTGATTCGCTCGGCCAGTGCATTTGTATGGGAGATCCATTTTCTTTTTAAATTTTCCGACATATCTTTCTTGGGGAGAGTTGTTCAGTTTCATGGGCTGATTCACCCCTTAAAATATTTGCAGTTGATTTTTTATATCTAAGGTAGGTTAGTCGATTACAGCCTGTCGGGTTATATCGCCTACGTTGAAAAAAGCAGGAATATCAAGAATAATTTCTAAAAATCTGCATGGAATAGCAACATTGTAGTGTTGCCATTCTGCACTGAGCGCGGTGAGCTTCTCACACGCGCGTAATGCTAGTGGCAGCGTGTTGTTCGTGGGAGACGTTTCTGTTGGCTGCGCTTAAAAAAATACGTGAAATCATCAGGTAAGTTATAACTTCATTTTAAAATGTTTGATAACTTTCATGGACTATTTTAGTTAAACTGTATATTTTGCAATCTAAATTTCATTTATGCTTTTTACAAAAGCATCACAAATATGTTTTTTTCGAAAATCTTTGTTAGATATGTCATAAAGGTTAATACCGCCTGTGCGATAATAGACTCCTTATAGGCGATATTACCCAGCTGAAGGCATTGTTACCCACCTGTAGGCGTTATTAACACCTACATGGAAATCCAAGAATAACTTTGCGATATTTGCGATATTTTTTATGAAATGGTGGATAATCGAACCTACAGGTAGGAAGAAAGATTTGTTTTTGAATTTGTTCTTTTTTAACTAGTTAGTTTTAGTATGGTAGGTGTAATTAGACACCTAGGCAGGCGTAATTAGGCTCCAAGTTTAAAAGCGCCTACCGACGTTTTTCAGCAAAACATCAATTTTTCATTCTAAAATGGCCTAATGTTATATATTTTCTTATTTGTTTCGATGTCGTTGTAACAAAAAGAGTTGCAAGCAACTATGACGTTAGTAATCAAATAATTTGTGTTATGTGTTATAAAATTGAGAAATCATAATTTAGAAACAAGGGATGATTACTGATTAGCCTAATATTATAAAGACAGATTACCTAATACAATGATTACTACAGAAATTATCTCAATTAGAATTTTACAGTCAAGTAATACTATAGGCGAATTAAACTCCCACGTAGTTTAATTCTGCCAGAGCGACTGTGTTTTGTCTTTGGTTTTATTTCATATTTTAAAAGTATTATGTTACTCTGCTGTATGCTATTTATAAAAAGAATATTCAAATTATATGACGCGCCTGTTTTCTTATTTAAATTGTTATCTTTTATTAGAAATATTTGCTTTCGAAGTTACATAGGCGGTAATTGACGAACTTACCTTAGTATAACGTCCGTTTGTGCGTTATTTCTGCGCAGCGCTAACCGTTGCGTTTGAACAATACGAATTTTCACCTTATTTTCATATAACAATAGGTAGTGTAAGTGAAAAGGTTTGAAGAACGCGTCTGTCAGCGCAAAAATATCGCACAACGCTGCGTTAACGAAAGCATTCGTCAAACAATTTGACATAAACCATAAGTGTATGACAATAAGGTCAAAATTCGTATTGTCCCAACACATGCATTACACAGCGCAAAACTAAGGTCGAAACGCCTAAAGCGCCTAAAATCGAACAATTTTTATTTCTTCGAAGGATTAAGAGGAAAAATATTTGACTTCCTATTCCCATACAAAATTCCTAATCACGAAATATAAAAAAATGTGTACTTGATAGCTGTAGTTTACCAATCGCGCACTCGGCGAATGGCGTAAGGCACAGAGCGAGTTGGTGAATCGCGCCGGTTGGCGAAACGAGCAAGTTGGCTTACCGCTCGTACTCCTATACAAGACGGACATGGACTACTTTTGTCAACACTTGATGATCTGGAGGACCTGATGGAGGGCACCAAGAGCACAGCTAAACTATATGAGATACGAAAATGGTTTTATAGCAATAGTTGTTTAGCATGACGAGCCGCTTCTGTTCGCACATAGTCGTCGAGGATCTTGATACCTGATGCAAAAAACCAGCACCCCATCTAAACTTTAAGAGATATGGTGATAGCTTCAAAGTAAACATTGTTCAGCATGATGAGCCGGTTTTGCTGGCACATGGTCATCCTGAATCTAGAGAACATGATGGAGGGCACCAGGACCACAGCTAAACTATTTGAGATACGAAAATGGCTTCATAGCAAAAGTTGTTCAACATGACGGGCCACTTCTGCTGGCAAATGGATATCGAGAATCGGGAGTACTTGACGCAGACCACCAGCATACCATCTAAACTATAAGAGACACGGTAATGGCTTGAAAGTAAAAGTTCTTTGGAATGGCGGGCCGCTTTTGCTGTCACATGACCATCGCGGGTCTGAAGTACCTGATGTAGACCACCAGCATGTTTAATTATTAGAAAAACTTAGTAACGAAGATGTGGAGTATCTACCTAGAGAGGAACCTGCGGAACACCACAAGACTATCTGAACTGAAAGAGATATAGGTAAAGATTCATAAAAAGTTCTAAACATGATGAGTCACTTCTGCTGGAACGAAGTAATTGAATTTTTACTACGGGCAAAGATCCAATATCTAAATAAAATTTTGAAATTGGAAATTTGTAATAAAATTTTGATAATGCTATGCAAAATATTCAATGCTATTTCCAAATAGATAGATTTATAAAAATTACACATGTTTAATCGGAAGCACTGTAGTCAAAAGTTTGATTACTTATAAAGTGTGGTGAGTCCCATATGCCTTTATCCCTTTCGAGGTAGGCAGAGCGTAAACGGCTGTAAAACAGCCATATACACCACGTCTGACATAAGTTTGAAAGTCAATCAGAAGGCTGCGTAGCACCATTAGTGACAGGTTGTGATCCTGTCGCATAAAATTGCAATACACATCAACTGTCAAATTCGTTAGTCGCTTCTTACGAAACTCACGGGAAGATAGGGGTGATGTTATTCTAAGCTGGCACCTATTTATTTCAAAACAGCGAAAACTACTTATTAGCAATGTTGCTAATGTTGCTATGCTATTAGCAATTCGCTACGCGACTGGGTCATAAATAAAATACAAAAGTTGTATGCATAAAACAATCGTCCAAAAATAGTACTTACAGACTTCATTCATCGTTTGCCAAAATATTAAAATTTCTTACATTATATCGTTTTCGGTCGTCTTAAAAAGTAGCTCATTTGACCTTTCAGTCAAGTAGTGAACAGGTATACTCCATATTTAAGTAATTTGACCGGTTAAGTTTAGATTTTCTAATATGTAACAGTTTTAAGACACCGACAGCGAGGGGTCATACGGAACATAGTCACTGAAGTAAAATACATTCGTGAGAAAAAATTATGACATTTTTAAACAAATATAAATTCCATCCTACATTAAGTCTGATTTAATTTTCATCCATATTAAAACAAATATTGTCAAAGTTCGTCATTTGAATAAAGTTTATAAGATTCGTGTGTGGTTCTGATAATAATACACTTCATTGTTAATTAAATAAACATAGAATAATACAAAGTGGTGTGACAACTTACTATTACTATTCGTACTGCTCATCTGTTTACTATTTTTTATTATTTTTACTAAAAAAAACTTATTATAAAAGATTTTGGCACTTGATTTGCAGCATCAGTCGCCTTCCAGCAGTCTCTTCCGAAACACTAACAAAAAAGAACTTATCAGAATGAAACTGGTACGTAGAGTTTTAATTTATTTTCATGTATGAAGATTTGCTAAAATTGGTGCAAATGAAGCGGCCCCTTATAAAAGATCCTTCAAAATCTTATTTTTGAAAACTACATCTTACTTCATTTGTAGGTAACTATAGAGATAGGGCGCTAAAACGCTATTTTAGTACCCACAGATGATACAAATATTTCAAACCGTAAAAGTTATGCAAATACCGTATTTTCCATATAAAAGACATCAACGCGTTTTATTTTACTCCAAGGTCCCCTTTGCGTATGCATTTAAAGCTATGAAGAAAACAGAAGAACGCCAATTATACGTAGGCTCTATAACGTTTGAATGTGTTCCAGATCCTAGTAGCCCTCGCCCTCGTGGCCGTCGTTGCTGCGGAGCAGAAGGTCCCGCAGGTCGTCCGCTCCGAATACGACAGCAGCCCCGAAGGCCAGTTCAAACACAGGTAAGTTACTACCCATTTTAGAGCGCAAGAACTTCGCTGCAAGAAATAATTTATGCTCAAAATAACAGTAATAGTGTTTTAAAATTTCGGGATTACGTGTGACGAACTACGAGCCCTGTTTTAAGAAGATATCCCTGCTAAGCTTGCACAATCACAAAAATAGCACTGTAAGTATGCCCAATTTATATATATTCATACTGTATGATTTTGTAAAAACTTAGTTCTTGATTTATTGTTCTAGCTTCGAATCCGACGACGGAACCTCCGTCTCAGCGAGCGGTGAGATCAAACAGGCGGTCGATGAAGAGGGCAAGCCCGTTAATGTGGTGGTAGTCCGCGGCGAGTACGCTTACGTCGACGCCGAGGGCCAGAAGCACTCCCTCTCCTACACCGCTGACGAGGACGGCTTCCACCCCCAGAGCGCCGACATCCCCGTCGCCCCCGCACGCAGATAAGCCGCCATACATCAGCGGACTAACTAGCTTTTTACCTCAGTGGCTGACATTGCCACAGCAGCTTTTATGAGAGGTCAACGTACACTGGCCATTCGAATGACTAACCAGTCTACGGATCCTATGAAACTCATGTCAGCAGCTATAGACCACCTTTGTACCTGAAATATGCTGGTTATAGTTCGTCTGTGATAAACCTAACGACATTTTTATGACTCCCTTGGACCATTTGGAGAGCTTCTGACTGTCAGGCGGTCAGAACTCAACTGAGTTTATAGTTTAGTAGTAGAATTTACATAGTATGGGATATGACAACTCGCGCTGTTTAAATGTTTGATGTCATATTCAAAATCTCTGGAATTCCACCACAAAGCTACTGGATGTTCTGACCCTAACTTGGCATTATCAGAAGAATGTAAACTGTTGTATTCAGTACAACTTGTGATTCTATTCCAATTCTCACTGCCACTAGATAGGTAAATTATTTTGTTATGTTTTATTTTCTTTGCATAATAAAAGTTACTGTACAGTACACTCATATGTTTTGTATTTTGTAAACAACCTGCAATTTTATCGTTAAACTACTTCCACTATAGTTACTAATATTTATCATCATATATAGTGTAATACCTAAATAAATAACACGAAAAGTTTCTGAAGTTCTCATGAAGTAGTAACATGAACAGGATACATACATTCACAAAAAAAATGTTTCTTACCTATACCTACCTAAAGTAAAAGTTTGATATTCCTCATACTTAATCTGTTGAACGCTATTCAAAAAAATGATCTGCCTATAACCACCACAATTTTGATTTTTTACGGTTTTACCATTCATTTATTCATTTATAATTTAATATGTAGGTATTCAACCTAAGTAGGTACCTACCTACCTATTACATTTCAGAAAACCAATGTCTTTGTAAAGATTAGTTAACCCTATCTCATGTGATATTAACTCGTAAAAACTAAAAGGGATCGGACCGGGAAAACTGCCAGGCTGTGGTCAGGCAGACCAGTATTTATAAGCAGACTTAAGCAATCTATCGGTACGATATATTTTCATTATTTTATTCGATGAGATAAAAGTTACTTTCAGAAAGTAAAAGTGGTCGGACCGGGAATACTGCCAGGCTGTGGCCAGACAGACTAGTAAGTATATACGGTTACATTTAATTAAGTTGAACAGCATCGGTGACAATGCGTCTCCCTGTTTGAGTCCTGTGGCTACCTCGAACTCTTCAGAAAGGCCTTCCCCTACCCTAACCCTCATTTTACTTTCCCGTGTGGCGACCTTAACCATATTGATGATTTTGGTTGGTATGTTGAAAGATTTTAATATCAAAAAGAGAGTGTCCTTGTCCACGCTATCATACGCCTTGGTGAAGTCCACAAACTTGATACTCGAACACGTCATCCAAAAAGTCTTAATGCATGACGTCGGAGTTGAGTTGAATGGGAAACATAAAATTGTGGGCTATGCAGACGACCTGGCTGTGCTGGGACAGTGCGTAGAAGATTTCCAATATATGGCAAAAACCCTGGAAGACGAAGGGAAAAAGGTGGGCCTTAGAATGTGCCACGAAAAGACGGAGTATTTCCATATGAGACGAAGGAAGGATGAAAGGAGGAATGATGTCTCAGTGAACGGCGTCACTTACAAAGGTGTATCAAAATTTAAGTATCTCGGATGCACCGTGACAGATACTAACCAGAGACAGGAAGAAATCGATATCCGGATCCAAAATGCCCTAAGGTGCACAGCAGCCCTTCACAAAATACTAACGTCCAAACTGATCAGCAGAAGAACCAAGATTCGAGTGTACAAGACTGTTATAAGACCGATCTTGATGTACGGATGCGAAGCTTGGACGTTGACTTTGAAGGAGGAGAACAAGCTCTTAGTGGCTGAGAGAAAGATCTTCAGGAAAATTCTTGGACCCACCCAAAGAGAGGATGGCACGTGGAGGAGTAGGAAGAACTTGGAGATGGAGCAGCTTATATCCGAGCCTAACATCATCGGGGAAATTAAATCTGCCCGACTTTGCTGGCTTGGACATGTCGAGAGCATGGGGGAGGATCGTGCGACCAAGAGAGCATACCTGGGTCAACCACATGGACAACGTCCAGTTGGGCGTACTAGGTATCGCTGGATTGACGAAGTCCAAAAAGACCTAGGAGTGCTTCAAATGGCTGATTGGCGACAAGCAGCTCAGAACAGGGAAGAATGGCGAAACCTAGTGTTGGGTCGTTGAGACAACGAAGTAAGTAAGTAAGTAATTAAGTACAAATCTCTCGAGGGTGTAATCTACTCACAAAACTGAACAACTTACGTTAGAAACTTTTTTTCGAAATATGAAAAAAAACTTGGCCCTACTAAGTGACAAACTTTTTCAGCATTTTTGTATAGAAGGTTCAATTTTTTTTTCATATTTCGAAGAAAAGTTTGAAATAAAAGGTGTTCAGTTTTGTGAGTAGATCACACCCTCAAGATATTTGTAGGACTCAAGCAAGCTATCGATACGATAATTATATTTTCATTCTTTTATTCGATGAGATATTTTAAACTTTTTTAAGAGGGCATATTTTTTGCTATTCCGTCAAGCTGCGCCGCGGCAGACCACGACCAAGTTACTACAGCTCCTCAACCCGTACATAGCTAAAATATTATAGGTATTATTTTGTGAGATAGAGTTGCTATCGTACGCCGCCCAGGCGGCTAGATTGCTACCAGGCATGATCTCCCGTTTTCACTATCGGGTCGCTAACCTAAACTAACCTAGGTAATAAATGTTTGTACTACCACCAGCAAATCCAACTATCCACGGGACCAACTTTATCTATACTTAAGTAGTATGTATTTCTAGTATCAGTAGGTCCCTTTAATGGGTAAGTGGATTTACTGGCGATAATAGGTATGTATTAGAAATATAATTAAAGACTTTTATTAGAAACTTTGCTGTGAAATACGAAACAAAATATTGGATCTCCTACTTGATAGGACTAAGGGATAATCATTCAGGGAATGGGCAGTGAAATAAACATCTTGCTTTGCGCTCTTCCAAGCGCGGTGAGTATGTCACTACCCCCCGATAGAGGGAGGCTCATGTCCAGCAGTGGACTGCTGTTATGGTAGGTATGTCTTTTAGTGACACTTACTTATTTCTTATACAAATTAGGGAAACGGCGCGCGTATTTTTCCGTGGTCAAAAACAGCCTTTTACTATTTCTTGTAACGTACCGAATAGTTTTAAAGATTGACGTTTACATTTCACACAAACACAAACAAACTTAATGATGGGTAGCAAAATAAAATTTAATTAAGCTACTAACTCTCCTGTCAACTTTTCTCTTTTTTTGTTGACTGATATTTTACATCTTAGATAAAAATTAAAGAATGGATAGGAACTTGAGAATAAAAGAATGTTACATTCTGTACAGTGATATTTATTGATATGCTATTCTTAAACAAAAACATAACAAAACATAAAAACTAGGGCAGTGAGCATCAAACAAAAACGAGTAACAAAGGAGACACGAGCATGCCGTCTCACGTCCCATCAGAGTATTCCAGGTTTAGGTACTGGTGAGTTCCCGACCAAAAGGATTCAGTCGAAAACTCGCCTGCACTCATTGGAGCGCCTTATAGGGTAGATTCACCCGAGTCGTCCTTCAGAGGTTCGCTAGAAATAGGCCAGGGGTCGTCATCGGTAGATATATGGCATTCGACATTCGTAGATCATCTTACACCTTAGGGATAGACTCGCCCTCCGCGTGGTAGCCGCTTTCGTCGGCGTAGTAGTTGATGCTCACGGGCTTGCCCTGTTCGTCCTTGTACACGTAGGAGCCCTTCACAACCACCACATCATGGGGCTTGTTCTCCTCGTCGTTGACAGTCTTCAGTTCTCCGGTCTCTTGGCGTTGGGTTCCGTCGCTGGTTTCAAAACTGTAGAGGAACAACACCTTCAGTGAGATACTCGTTACATTATCGAAAATAGCTAAAGTGGTTCAAGAGGTTAAGGTGAAAGATCGTCAAAGAAATGTTTTTCATCATGGTCGTTTCATCGAAGCAGTTTTCATTGGTTTTATGTTCCTTGGAGAAAATTGTTCGGCTTCAAACATTTTCAGTGCATTCATATACACCCTGTATTCACATGTTTAGTAAGGTAGCAGTTAATAAAAACTCATTTACGGTACTTATTTGTATACGTAGTAGTAGTACTTCTTTGAGTGAACATTAAAAGGGGCTGGGAAAAGTTCTTTCTGCCTTTACTTTGTGTTCGTAGCGTGTTACCTATCTATCTACAAAATAAATATTGGTATGTAAATATGGAAGTCGGTACTTAATAATAACTATTTTAACGAAATTTCGTTAACGAAAATTCGGTTTCGGAGCGGTAGATCGATTACTTTTAGAGAACATATTTTTTACGAAAAACGTCATCTATGTTTTAACTTACGCGTAGACGTAGCCGCCCTGGGGGGTCAGGTCGAAGTCGGAACGGACGATCTGAACGTCTGGTTGTTGCTGGGGCAGGGCAGCAGCGATGGCCACGAGGGCGAGGACAGCCAGAGCCTGGAAATCATAAAGAAAATGCATTATTCTTAACCTTACATCAGCCTCCTGCAGTTCACTGCTGGACTTAGTTCTAGGTTTTGGTCCGCCCATACTAAAATGCCGATCAGCTTATTTGACTTACTATGGAAGGTCTAATTTTTTCTTATATTTCGGCCTATGTTTCTCAGGGAAAGTTGTTCACCAGAGGGATTTCATATTTCGCTATCAATCAATCACTAGTAAAATTTCACCCTCTATTTTAAATTTGTTGACTTCGAACCCGTTGATGTCTTTTGTATGGAAGTAAAGAAAACAATAATAAAAAAAATCACTTACCAGTTTCATGTTTGTTTGTTTTTGGTTTTCCTAGGTACCTAAGAAGAGAATGCTAAGAAGCAACTAATGCTGCATTGTTGGTGACAAATCCTTTTATATTTTTCGTCTAGCTCTCACGGGTGAATAAAACAAATAGAAGTAAAACAGGTAGGTCTAGTCTAGGTATACTATCAAGTGCTATTAGTAATATTTCTAGATTCCGTCACTGTGACTTTTTTTTACCTAAATCCAGATATTTGCATAATCAATGGACCGGTATTAAAGACGCCTCGTCTATAGAATCCTGAAAAAAAAACACTAGCACATTCAAGCACCCGCTTCTGCGATAAGGAAAACCTAGACTGAAAACATAGCACCTATTTAGCATTGAAATATCGATAACGGCCGGGAATAGATCCCAGGTCTTTTGGATGGCTGGCATGGCATACCAAATGCTTTACCTACCACAGCCGTCAAACCACTCCTAGACGAAAGGTTTTAGCATAGTCCTGGCCTGAGAAATGTCCTTAATCATCATCTTCCTGCCCTTATCCCAATTACTTGGGGTCGGCGCAACACATTTCGTTGAACACAAAATCGTGTTGCATAAAGATTTGGCTAAATTTTACGACCGGCCGCCTAACAGACTTTAACCCTCCTTGGGAATGCTTTTGTGGTGGATGAACCGCCACCATACGGTTGGCCCTGGCTGTTTGGGTCGGGTTTATCCCTCGGTCGTCTCTTACGACCCCCACGCGAAGAGAGGGGGTGGTGCTATTCTACTCCGCCGGCACCTCACGGCCATCTGCCGGCACCGCAGTCCTTAATGTTGGTATCAATTTGTATCAGAGTGGTTATGACACTGTCGCTTGAAGACGCTGCGTTTGGATACTATAGGACCGTAAGAGAAGCTGCAGTCGGGGTCATAAAACGTGGTGTTTACCTTATAAATACTAGCCTGGCCTTTACAAATAATTAATTAATCAATAATAATTTAGCAACAGTGCTAATAGATGTCTCTGTTTTGAAACAAACTATTTATAAGGATAGGGTAATACTTACCCTATTTATTAACACGTCTTATGACCCCGGCTGCAGCGAGCCATCTTACAGACAGGTTTATGTAAACTGGGTAAAAAGAGGTCAAGGTATTTATGAAACTAAACAACTTTCCCCATAGAAAATTGGTCGCAGTATGAAAAATTGCCGATCAACTGATTTGAGTTACTATGAGAGGTCCAATTTCTTTTTCATATTTCGACCCATTTTGCATGGGGAAAGTTGTTCAGTTCCACGAGTACTTTGATCTTCTCTCGGATTTATTTGTTGTTCTGTAACACGTTGTAGGTATAGTACCTACGTTAAGGCGGGAATCACACGTAACGTCCGTTGCAGCACTATTTTAGCGCTGCATAACGCATGCGTTAGGAAAATGCTAATTGCCTCCTTATCTTCATGCAAATACGGTTTTCTATGTCAAGCAGTTTGACAGACGCACCCGCTAGCGCTGCGTATCGCACAACGCTGCGTAGACGGATGAGTTTGTCATACAGTTTGACATAAATCGTATTCGTATGGGAATACGATGGAAAGTCATAATGTCTTAACGCGAATGTTACTCTGCATAAGAGCACAGAATCGGACATTAGATATGTCTTATTATTTTCATCAACATTTTAAACAGTTTGAAATAAAATTGGAGCAGAAAATTACATTTAATGAAATAATAATAGGTAGGTAGAAAGAAAACAGAAGCAATTAAAAATAATTTGATATCACACCTGTTTTATCATACATCTACAAATCCTTATCACAGTTCTATATCGAGTTACTATATTGTCATTGCTTGCCTTGACGTGAAAATTGAAATTTCAGTAGACTTCTTGCCTACTCGAGAACCTAGAAAAGTGCAGATCCTTGAATCTTCAGAACATCCATAAATAAATTACCCAACGGAAACAAAGTCAGTATTGGCGGGCGCCCAATACAGAGAGACGGCTGCAAGGAAAAGTTACTATAATCACACTTACAGACATCTACACGCCATCGTTTACGAGCGAAACCAAACCCTCTCAAACCGGCTTGTAGTTGAGTGTCCAACGTTCGAGGCGGAGGCGGACGGCAAAATACATACAATGAAAAACAAAAATAATTTTTGGACCTCCCATACAATCTTGCCGATCAGCTGATTTCAGTTACTATGGGATGTACAAAATTTTTTTTGTATACGACCACGTTCCTTGGGGAAAGTAGTTCCTTATCACTAGCCGATTCTGAGTTTTCGCTATCGGTCACTAGTAAAATTTCACCCCATATTTTTGTATCGTGTAGTGCAACTTAGATATAATGTTCTTAGGTATGTTTAACACATTTCAAAAAAATTAAAAGAAAAAGTAGCAGCCCAGGGTGTAGATATAAATGATCGGAGCTATCCTTCTGTAAATTCTCTGTTTTGTACAACGGGGCTTAAAAGATCATAAATACTTATGTACATCGCGACCGCGACTAGGTACATATTTGTGAATTACAAAATAAAAAAGAGCGCAATCGCGACCCAACGATGACACCAGCCAATCCGCCTATTCTTAAGTGGTAATAAATAGAAAAGGTCACGTAAAAAGAAAAAAAGTTTGCCGATTGTGAATATTAAGTGATTATCTAGTAGGTACAGACTAGCAGTGGCTTCCAAACTGTCACTCCTCGGCTTGTCTTGTCGCAACGATATCTCAGGGCCTAGGGCATCGGAGGACTACTAATTTCATGGAATGAGAAATTTAAAATAATAAGTTACCTACGTCATCCAAACTAACTAACTCCGCTGACTCAGCGACCCAAAGAGGATCTTGGCCTCTAAAACAAGCCGCGACGTCGTACAAACGAAAACCTGAAAAGAAATCGACTTAAACATGAGATGCAGGACAATTAAAAGTATATTATGTAAAAATACTAATGGATTAAGAGATAATGAGTATTTTCTAAAAATATTATTTTAAACAATTATGCCTATTGCCTATGGTAGAGCCTAATGTACATAATAAAAAACCGGCCAAGAGCGTGTCAGACACGCCCACAAATAGGGTTTCGTAGTCAACGTTTAAATACCAGGTTTTTCAGCATTGCAAACTTAATTTTGTTGCTGGTTTGTTAGCAGCAGTATGATGACCAACCACAAATAGGAAAACTCAATTTTTTCTGAAACCTTTAAGGGCACAATATCCGTTATAGTTTTCATTGTAACTTCAGATTGTAAGCTATATTCCATATTTATTTCAAATTTTTAGCAACAAAACAAAAAAATATGTGGGTGTCGCAGTAGGTACCTAAAGTCCCGGCCGGCCGTATTATACCTACTTAAGTAGAAAAGTTTGACAGCCTCTGGATCGGGTTGATATTATGCATATTTGAAGGCATTTAGAACTAGTCCCCGTCACCATGCAGACGTAAATAAAATCGATGATGTGCTCTTAACCTTTGCAGAGGTCAGCACCACTCCATTTTGAGAAATTATAATTCAAGGTCAACCTGTTCTTACTTACAACATACATAGGTACTGCTGATGTTTTAACTACTAATTATTATTTACTAGTTGACGTTGGACAATACATTTGGTTTACCTACAACTACAAACCATGATAGTCAAAAATGTATGTGCCTAAACAAGTATAAAATAAAATAGACTTAGTAAGCCAATTCGCAAAATAGAGAGTTTACAGAAGGTTCACTCGACCCTATTCAGATTTTTTGCGATTGTCATGTGTTACACAACCTGGGTTGCTACTGTCATCAATCTCAAAGTTAAAGAATAATAACAAAACAGTAAAGAAAGTCAGATACATAAACGTCATATGATTCTGAGCCAATTTTAATCCAAGAAATACCCTCAGATTCCGGTTATTTCCAGTTAAAATCAGTAAGCGTCAAAATCGCCGCTAGTACTGAGTGGGCCATCTGTATAGGCGCCCCGCGCGCCGTTTTAATCATTTGTGGCCAAGTCACGTTCTTATAAAATAGAATCCTCAACATACAAATGAAAATTAGTCGTCTAAACAATTGGTTAAACCAACCTAATTAAGTGGCCGCTACTATATATTCTGGTATACCAGTAAAATGTCATCAAACTTACACAGCAGTCTCTACACAATCTAAAACTACTTACAAATACTACTACTGTATTGGCTAACTGTTCATATGCCGAAATCCAACACTAGAGGATTAGATTTAATATTTAAATTTTTCTATTTACATAAACGATGCACGATAATCAATTACTTACTTAAAAACTTAAGATACCAAGGTCTAAATTAGAAAAACGGATGTATAAATCAAAACTTAATTTATTAAAACACGACAATAAATAAAAGCGGTGGTACAAAACATAACACAACGTAAATTGAAAATAAGAAAATTGAAAAAAATATCAGCGACCGTCGGGACTTGAACCCGTGATCGCGGAGAACCGTCCCATTGCTCTGCCAACTGAGGGCGCCTGGCTGACGCTGATGAATTTTTCAGCCTCTTGACGCTCGTCTCGAAACGACGATTAAAGCGACATCTAGTAGTAGTTTTTACAACTAAATACTCAGGAATAGAGTAGGAATTCAAACCATATGATGAAGCTTTTTGCTCATAATATAACCCGTTTCACAAAAGAAAGGTTATATAAATAGCGGCTGGAGGTCATGCTTTCTCACTCGTACTAAGACCCTTACATACACCAAGCGTCCATGCTTTCTCCCTCCTACTAATGGAACCACCACCATTAATTGCCTTTCTTTTGAGAAAGGGGTAGTACCAATGTATTGCGATATATTTAAAAATCCCAATACATAGCAGAACGTGGTAAACCAACACATGAATCACCAAGTGACATGACGTGGTCGGTCTTCCGCTTCGAGGACTTGATGAAGCCGAGGAAGTGCAGCGCCGACACCGCCTGGCTGAAGCGCACTGCAGTTGTTTTTGCCCGACTGCCTCAGAAGGAGGGTTATGTTTTTCGAGAGTATGTATGTATGTATGTGGACAAGAAAATTCTGTTTCACGGGCTACAGCCCAAACGGATAGTCGGATTTTGACATATAAAGTGTCGTTAGATTCGTCTCAGCAGCGCGAGTGACACTGGCTATGCTAAAAATTCATAAATTCAAGATGGCGGATTTTTATCGCAATATACAACTTTGAAACTCTGCAGTCGGGTTTTTGTGTTTTAATACATCAGCTTGTTTTACACTTTATTTAACACAAGGTGGTAAACCAAGGGATGGATCACCAAGTGAGGCGCATGACGTGGTCGGTCTTCCGCTTCGAGGACTTGATGAAGCCGAGGAAATGCAGCGCCGACACCGCCTGGCTGAAGCGCGCTCTGCAACAACATACATACACATTTTTAACATACTTAAAACCGAGCTCCGACAAGACATAGCTCCGACAGCCGACAGCAGCAGTTTGACAAATGTAGTGTCTTGTCAGCAGCCTTTGTCGGAACTGTGGCCTGTCGTAGCTGGGGACTGTCAGAGTTGAGGACTGTCGGAACTGAGGACTGTCAGAGCTGCGGTCTGTCGAAGCTGCGGCCTGTCCGGTCGGAGCTCGGTCTTAACTTCGAGAAACATACGTAACGTCTGTTTGTGCGTTATTTTTGGGATATCACATGCGCCCTTCTTCTTTTCGGGGATTGCTAGGACTCTGTTTACGGCATGCTAAGGTCCTCTTCTCATTATATGCCCGTACCATCTTAGACGACTTTCCACGAATATTTCGCCGACGGGGGCGACTTTGAAACTCCTTTCGATGTACTCGTTCTTACTTCATCGAAAAAACTCCGCCTGCACACTGTAAATTCTAATTTAAAAACCTTATCTTACGACGCGGTCTACTGCGGCGTCTGTATTCTGTGGGTGGTTTCTATACAGTAGCTGTTTTTTCCCAAAAGTCTTCTGGAATTCAGCAGACTTGACCAGCCCAGTCCCACATCAGCTTGGATGCAGCTCGAGCTGCGTCAGATATTTTCATTTTAGAGCGCAGTATCACAAAATAGATAAGTGTAGGCCCCTTTAATGCAAGGGCTTGTGGCTCGCTGAAATATGTGTAAACCAATGTGTCCTTGTCCCTCTCGCACTTACTGTACTGTACTATGCATGTGTCTCGTGTGGGGGTCGGTGTCGGGCTGCAGGACGGCTGCGAAGGCCTGCAGCCAGTCGTACAGGTTGATGTGTTGTCCCTCTCGCACTTACTGTACTGTACTATGCATGTGTCTCGTGTGGGGGTCGGTGTCGGGCTGCAGGACGGCTGCGAAGGCCTGGAGCCAGTCGTACAGGTTGATGTGTTGTCCCTCTCGCACTTACTGTACTGTACTATGCATGTGTCTCGTGTGGGGGTCGGTGTCGGGCTGCAGGACGGCTGCGAGGCCTGCAACCAGTAGTCGTACAGGTTGATGTGTTGTCCCTGTCGCACTTACTGTACTGTACTATGCATGTGTCTCGTGTGGGGCTCGGTGTCGGGCTGCAGGACGGCTGCGAAGGCCTGCATCCAGTCGTACAGGTTGATGTGTTGTCCCTCTCGCACTTACTGTACTGTACTATGCATGTGTCTCGTGTGGGGGTCGGTGTCGGGCTGCAGGACGGCTGCGAAGGCCTGCAACCAGTAGTCGTACAGGTTGATGTGTTGTCCCTGTCGCACTTACTGTACTGTACTATGCATGTGTCTCGTGTGGGGGTCGGTGTCGGGCTGCAGGACGGCTGCGAAGGCCTGCAGCCAGTCGTACAGGTTGATGTGTTGTCCCTCTCGCACTTACTGTACTGTACTATGCATGTGTCTCGTGTGGGGCTCGGTGTCGGGCTGCAGGACGGCTGCGAAGGCCTGGAGCCAGTCGTACAGGTTGATGTGTTGTCCCTCTCGCACTTACTGTACTGTACTATGCATGTGTCTCGTGTGGGGCTCGGTGTCGGGCTGCAGGACGGCTGCGAAGGCCTGCAACCAGTAGTCGTACAGGTTGATGTGTTGTCCCTCTCGCACTTACTGTACTGTACTATGCATGTGTCTCGTGTGGGGGTCGGTGTCGGGCTGCAGGACGGCTGCGAAGGCCTGGAGCCAGTCGTACAGGTTGATGTGTTGTCCCTCTCGCACTTACTGTACTGTACTATGCATGTGTCTCGTGTGGGGCTCGGTGTCGGGCTGCAGGACGGCTGCGAAAGCCTGCAGCCAGTCGTACAGGTTGATGTGTTGTCCCTCTCGCACTTACTGTACTGTACTATGCATGTGTCTCGTGTGGGGGTCGGTGTCGGGCTGCAGGACGGCTGCGAAAGCCTGCAGCCAGTCGTACAGGTTGATGTGTTGTCCCTCTCGCACTTACTGTACTGTACTATGCATGTGTCTCGTGTGGGGGTCGGTGTCGGGCTGCAGGACGGCTGCGAAGGCCTGTAGCCAGTCGTACAGGTTGATGTGTTTGCCGCACTCCCGGTGCAGTTTGTACGCGAGGCTCACGTCGGGCAGAGTGTCCGTCATGCTGTCGGCCGTCGGCAGCACGCAGCATTTGCACTGAGGAAGACATTACTATAGTTTAGGGGTTATAATTATGTTTTTGAATACAGATGACTGATTGAATAGGTTCATCAAGCATGTTACAGTCTTACATGTAAAGATTTACATGTAAGACTGTAACATTATATTTATATTACAGTCAAGCAGTAATAGAGCCACTTGCTACTTGAAAGATAACATACAGTGAACATCTGCCTAATTGAGCTAAATTAGTTAACAGCCGCCTGATACAGGTTAATGATAAAGTACAGGGTCATTTTCCTTCAATGTCTTCCCTTCTAACATTGATCAGACAGCTGATAAATAGGGTTCATTAGGGGCGACCTGCCTGTTGAACGAACTGACAAGTGTTTCGGGTAGTGCTAATTTTCTAATTCCTTTGCGGGGTAGTCAGAGCGTTAACGACCACTTGTGTGAAAGATAAAGCTTTGAGGAATTTTCATTATTCTAATTCGTCGTTAAAACTTTGGAAGCTTCAAAGACGGAAGATTTTTTTCGGAGTTTTATTAAATCTTGGAATTCCCTATACGTTACCTTACGAGTTCAGTTTATTATGTAGGTAACAAATTTTATAGTGTCTAAAATTTTATATGATCTAAGAATTACATTGACAAAATGCCAGCAAATCACAAAATATTCTCGATTCTAGCGAGTCATTTTCTTAGGCTATTTCCCTTCTATTGCTGACACATATATTCTATGTGGTAGCGGCTTAGAATAGCATCACTCCATGTCTTTCCTGTGTGTATTTCCATTTTGGGCGACAGACTGACAACCTGTCACTATGGTGATGCACAGTCCTCTGAATGACTCTCAAACTATTGTCAGATGTGGAGTAAATGGCCGTTTTTTACAGTCGTTTGCGCTCTGCTTACCCCGCAAGGGATAAAGACGTGATGGATGTATGTAAGTATGTATGCAATCTTTCTAAAATACGTAAGCAAAATGAGATACCTACCTAAGATAGGAAATATAAATTAGAAAGCACAGTTAAAAGGTCCTGTAACTGATCCTGGAAATGTAACTCGAACGTCAATTTAGCTCGTAAGTAAATGATAACTGCGGCTTTTATTAAGTTTATAGAATAATGAAAGAAAGACATATTTACTTTTGCATATTAAACAAAGCTATAAAAATAGCTAATGAAATCTCCTGCCAGAATCGGAGCTAATATGTTTGTGTAGTCTGACATTCGCCGACATAGGATGGGACCACTGGACCGGCCTAGCGTAACCGGCTTGGCCTGACCTTCGACCTTCTGACACTTACAAGCAATCGGATACAACAAAATACCTAGCTACATTAGAGACCAATAAATGCCATCTGAAATTAATTGGGTATTATCATGATGTCACAATTATAAGCAATATTTAAAGATCTTATACACTTGCATGGTTGCAGTTTAGTTTGGAAACCAATGTCTTGTTCCAAATTGATTGAAGAGTGGTTTACCTTTTGCATAATACAAAGTTCACAACATTTTAACATGTGTGTGATAAGTAGCTATGCACCGAACTAACCAATTAAAGTTGGTTTAAAAATCAGTTAAATTGACAAAACACCTGAAATGGCTAAATTTAAATAAGCAGGAATCGAATCTCGGAAAAGTCTCCAAAGATTTTCACGAAATTTCGAAATTAGGAATTTCGGGGTCTATAAATCAATTTAGATAGTATAGGTTCCATTTTCCAAAAAATGTTGCTTCACACCTTTTTTGTGTGTTTTTTGTAAAAAGTATCTCGGCCAGCTACCATTTATACGATTATATTTTTTTCGCTGTAGTAATTTAGTTTTATAATGAGGTTAGGTTAGGTTAGTTCTTGATACTAGACTTTTGAAGGTGATTCTGGTCGACATTGTGTTCTCGAAAACTTGTATAACAAACCTGCTCTTAAAATTGCTAATATACCTGTAAATACAACTGTGGGTTGGCGAGCGCAGTGTGTTGCGCGCTGCGCGGGGACCCCACAATCTGCTTCTTCACAGCTAATAGCTCATGGAAGGGTCTAGAGTGGGGATGTTGGAGTCCAACAGTGGACATACCTGCAGATAGAGCTGTGGGTTGGCGAGCGCAGTGTGTTGCGCGCCGCGCGGGGAGCCCACCACCTGCTTCTTCACAGCAGGCAGGTCGTGGAACTGCAGCAGCTCATTGAAGGGTCTGGAGTGGGGTTGTTGAAGCCCCACAGCAAACATCTCCTGAAGATAGCTGATGAAGCGGCTCCGGACCATCTCGAATTCAGACTGGACCCGGTCTTGGCGCGTTGACTGGAGCAGTTTCTAAGGAAGATTTCAATTGTTGGTGTACTGTTTTAACTTAATAAATTAAGTGTTTAATGCCCTAGTGGTCTAGCGGTTTAATTCGGTATAAGGATCCGAAGGTCCCTAGCTTTATTCCTGGGAAGGGAACACAGTTGATGTTGTCAATTTATCTCTTTGTGAAATTAATCATTCCTGGGTTTGTCAGGACCCTGCTGGCTATAACACCTGATTGTCTGTACTAACGATGGTTCTATGCTTTGGTAGTTGTCGTCTATGACCATCTAGATAGATATAAATCGAAACTACGCCAAAAGCTTACTACACACATTTCTTTGTTCTCTTTTTCTTCTTTGCCTCTGACGTGCTAAGGTATAAAATCAAAAATGTCACGGCGTTGATGAGTCACTAAACGTGATCAAGATGACGTGATATTGAGAATAAATTTAACATTTACGACTTTATTGACGAAATCAGGAATAAATTAAATATAAATTCCAAAACTTAATATTATTGTTTTTACCTATAAAGTTATTAAAGATTTAAATATAATACAAAGGTCATGACATAGGTTTGACCTTCTGAACAAACGTAGACATTTGATTGAGTAAGGTATATCTTTGGATGCGTGACGATTTATTGTAGGCTATAAAATCAAATAAAATAAATTAAAAAACTTTTAGCTCTTGGTTTATTCTCATTCATGAATTGTGCAGGCATAATAGGCATACATACAGTACCTAAGTAAAAAAAATCCGCAAATAATATTTTTAAGGTGTGAACCAGTCTATGAAACTGAACAACTTTTACTAGGAAACATAGGTTGAAATAAGGGCCCTTTTCCTGTCATGCGTATTTTCGCACGCGCGCGGATCTGGTCCGCATGCGGATGATAGCACGCTCCTGGTCACACGCAGGACAGGGATTTCGTTAGCGTCAATCCGCATTCCGCGCGCGTGCTAGCCGCATGATAGGAAAAACATGTATCAAAAGATAAGATGCGTGCTTCCCGCATGCGGACCAGATCCGCGCGCGTGCGAAGATACGCATGACAGGAAAAGGGCCCTGAGAAACAAATAATAGCCCTTCCATACAAACTGACCGGTCTGCCCACCACATTTTGTTTAGAAGGACCAATATTAGTATACTCTAGATGTCAAAAAGTCGGTATGTCAATGTCATATATCTATGACACGTAAATAAATAACTAAGGTTTATACTATTTTTGTGTTAGAAGGCTAATTTGATTCAATGGTAAAATCTGAAATGATTGGCTTCCGAGTTTGCGAGCGACCCGATGAACCATGCATAACAATTGTACTCAGATACAAAGATAAAGGCACCGTCACGGGATAAGCCATCTCAACTACCTCTACAAGTAAAGATTTAAAAAAAGTGTTAAAAAGAACATGCGTATAATTTATCCGGACTTCATTGACAAGGACACATCTATCTACTACTACTACTAATCTAACATAATCTACATCTACACTAATATAATAAAGAGGAAAACTTTGTTTGTTTTTTTGTATGTAATCGATAAACTCCGAAACTACTGGACCGATTTCCAAAATTCTTTCACTATTAGAAAGCTACAACATCCCTGAGTAACATAGGCTACTTTTTACCACGGGAAATTCCTCATTCCTACGGGAAAACGGTCAGCAGCAGGAAAAGCGGGAAATAAAGCAGATATTACCCAAATTAGCTAAACCGCTTTACCGATCCTCGCGAATTTTGGCACTGATATTACTATCATATAAAAGACGGACATGGTCAGCCCTCGAGGATCTGGAGTACCTGATGAAGACCACCAGCATCCCATATAAACTATAAGAGATACGTTCATGGCTTCATAGAAAAAGTTGTTCACCATGACCGGCCGCTTCTGCTGGCACATGGTCATCGAGGATCTGGAGTACCTGATGTAGACCACAAGCATCCCATCTAAACTATAAGAGATAGGGTAATGGTTTCAAAGTAAAAGTTATTCAGCACGGCAGGCTGCTTCTGCTGGCACATGGTCACGAGGGTCTGGAGTACTTGATGTAGACAACCAGCATCTCATCTAAACTATAAAAGATTCGGTAATGGCTTCAAAGTTAAAGTTATTCAGCATGACGGGCCGCTTCTGCTCGCACATGGTCACGAGGGTCTGGAGTACCTGATGTAGACCACCAGCACCCCATCTAAACTTTATTAGACTCGGTAATGGCTTCAAAGTTAAAGTTATTCAGCATGACGGGCCGCTTCTACTGGCACATGGTCACGAGGGTCTGGAGTGCCTGACGTAGACCACCAGCATCCCATCAAAACTATAAGACATACGGTAATGGCTTCAAAGTTAAAGTTATTCGCCATGACAGGCCGCCTCTGCTGGCACATGGTCATGATGAGTAACTTCTGCTAGAATGGATCAATGGACTTTTTACTACGGGCAAAGATCCCATTTCTACGGGAAAACAGGTAAGTAGCAGCGAGTGAAACCGCTGGGCGGGCCGCTAGTTTTATAATAAAAATGACTGAAATTAAGGTTAGAATTGCATCATCCCATTTGTACTCGCGGGTGTCGTAAAAGGCGAAAAAAGGATAAACTTATGTGAACCAGCATTTCCTGTGAACATCTATTGCAAACATCCTCAAATAGTGGAAGACCCATGTCCAGCTATGTACTATTGTGGCTAATACAACGTGTAACAGAACAACAAATAAAGCCGAAACGAGGTCAAGGTACTCATGAAACTGAACAACTTTCCCCATGGAACTTCTCCCACAATAACTCAAATAAGCTGGCCGGAAAAGACAATGCCGGATTAGTATGGACTACTGGCGTCTTTTTTTTCTAGGTGTTACATAGATGGCGCTTTTGCATTGGCTTTTTGTATGAGAGGTTTCTTTTTCGTATTTTGACCCATGTTCCATGGGGAAAGTTGTTTAGTTTCATGACTACCTTGACCTTTCTTCAGCTTTATTTGTTGTTCTGTAAAACCCAGTAAAGTAGTATACGTACCTCTTTTAAACGATATCTATTCCCTGGTACATTCTCTTCATCCTCCACATCAGAATGGTTTTGCCTCGACACCGTCACCTCCGTGTTAGCATTCTCAAGCTGTTTCATGAACAATTGCAGCTGTATTCTTACAAACTCTACAAAACACTCTCCTAAGTCATTTTTCACAGTAGAATTGTCCATGTGGTTCTTCAAAGGGGATGTTCTTAAAGGCTTCTTTGTAGAGGCTTTAGGTAAAGATTGGTTGAGAAAGTGTAAAGCATTTTTAATAGTCTCGACCAGTTTTTGCTGAGATTGGAATCCAAGTAGGAGCATACACTCATTGAATTCGGGTGTACTTGTGATGAGGTTCGTTGAGCATTTGATGTAGAGCTCTCGTAACTGAAACAATATTAAAATTTATCAATTACGAATCAATCTGTTCCCTTATAATTATTACAATGAAATTAACGAGTGCCTTTATATTTTACAATAGCAATCTTATCTTCTTTATGTTTATCGTATCTGCAAAGCAATAATGTAAAAGCAGGCACCTTTTTGGATTGTTCAATAAAATCTGTCACAATTTAATGCTAACTCTCAATGAGAAATTAAGTCCATTGAATGCAAATTTTAACGTAACGCTAAAGCATGCGTCTGTCAGATGCATAGAAAATTCGAATTCCTATAATACGCAACAATATTGAAACTTGGGGAATTCGATCATGTACAGACGCATGCGTTAGCGATGCGCTGAAATAGCGCAGCAACGGACGATACGTGTAAGCCTCGCCTTAAAAATAAGATTCTTTTACCGTTTTTCCCAGTGGACCCTGCGGCAATACAGAGACGAAGGCGTACAACAGTCTGAGACACGCATAGAAACTGTAGTAGTAATCGTGCAGCTTATTCAACTCTTTGAATAACACATCCTTAAAATACTCATCGTCTTCAAACAGTCTGATTATAGTTTCACTTTCCTGAGCTTCTACGTATTGTCTGAAGGAGAGCAAATGTCTGATGTCTTCTAAGTCTTCAGTACTAAGTGTGTTGATGCTGTTTTCGAGTCTGTCTCGTTCGCAGCAAAGTGATTTTATATTGTCCCCGTAGTAGTGTTCCATTATGCAATACTGTAAGTAAAGAATAAACAAATGAAGAATAAGAAATACGACACAAAATAGAGACTATACAGAAGGTACTCTCGATCCTATTTAGGATTTTCGCGACTGTCAATTGTTACATAGCCAGTGTTGCTTTGTGTACTGTCAAAAATCTTAAAGTAGAAGAATATCAAAACAGCAAAATCTGATACAAGAATGTCATATAATTCAGAGCCAATTTTAATCAAAGAAATATGACGTTCATGGCAATCATCTTCTTAGTTACCTTGAGTTCCCCTGAGATACTAGTTAAAGCCAGTAAGCGTCAAAATCGACGCTAGTACTGAGTGAGCCATCTGTAGTTACAAAACAAATTGATAGGGACTTACAAAATCTAATATATTTTATGTAAGAAGAGAATGACTTGAACTAAAATAAGAATATTTAAACAGTTTATTCGTACTCGCGCAGTGTTCAAATAATAAACACTTTTGTTAAACGCTTTATAACTAAAGGTAATCCACATCGAATGTTCATTTTGTCAGGGATTAATGTGACAATTAAAATATTGACGAATAGCGAGCGGCGGTGACTATTGGCCATAGTTACTATGTAGGAAGGAGCTAGCTAGTAGAAAATTAACATACCTTGATTCCTTCAACTAGTCCTGTGACTGAGAAGTCGTAGAAGAGAAACACATCTGACAAATACTGAAGCACTTTGCCCGATAAATGCACAGGACTTTGATGTGTCAGGAAAATGGTGTCCACAACCTGTAATAATTTTCAATTTTAATTAAATATTGTGGTATTACATGGAGCAAGATCTGCTTCCTAGCAGTAGATTGCGTCCTATCGAAATACGGCGCCAAATATCTCGTTGTGGTTCGCCGTTATGATGAGGCAACGAAAGGTTTGGTTAACTCAATCCGTCTTTGACTTTGTGACAGTTTTATCTGGACTCAATACAGCTGTAATTTTTTTGAATCTTAGTCGCAGGTTTTTGGTAAAATCTTTGTGACCGAAATACCCAGGTTTTTGACCAAACTAAAACTTAATTTCATCATAAACCTAGGTTATCGATCAAAAACCTGTACTACTTCAGGTTTATGATAAAATAATTCCTAAAACCATGCCTTTGCTTAGTTTCCCAACGGTCTTCACATCGCTGCGTCATCATTTCTCTCGAGAACGACGGGAAGGGTTGATGTGTCGTCGTCGTCTTCCTGCCCTCATCCCAATTACTTGGGGTCGGCGCAACATGTTTTGTTTGAACAGAAAACATGTTGCGAATGTGGATGATCATGATACTCACGTAGTTCATAAGCACATGCGACGGTATGGAATGAAACACTCTGATCTGCAGTTTGGCGGACACGGTGTAGGGCAGACACTTGTGCAGCGCCGAGACGGTGGTCGCCACGCCAAATACCAGCACAATGGGGAGGGTTGATATGTATGATAATGTTTCATCGCGATGAGATGATACACTTACATAGTTCATAAGCACATGCGACGGTATGGAATGGAACACTCTGATGTATAGTTTGGCGGACACGGTGTATTGCAGACATTTGTGTAGCGCAGACACAGTGGTGATGATGATCAATCATTCATGATATACTCACGTAGTTCATAAGCACATGCGACGGTATGGAATGGAACACTCTGATATGTAGTTTGGCGGACACGGTGTATGGCAGACACTTGTATAGTGCAGATACAGTGATGATAATGATCATTCATTCATGATATACTCACATAGTTCATAAGCACATGCGACGGTATGGAGTGGAACACTCTGATGTGCAGTTTGGCGGACACGGTGTATGGCAGACACTTGTATAGTGCAGATATAGTGATGATAATGATCATTCATTCATGATATACTCACGTAGTTCATAAGCACGTGCGACGGTATGGAATGGAACACTCTGATGTGCAGTTTGGCGGACACAGTGTATGGGAGACACTTGTGTAGCGCAGATACAGTGGTGATGATGATCAATCATTCATGATATACTCACGTAGTTCATAAGCACGTGTGACGGTATGGAATGGAACACTCTGATGTGCAGTTTGGCGGACACGGTGTATGGGAGACACTTGTGATGATAATGATCAATCATTCATGATATACTCACGTAGTTCATAAGCAAATGCGATGGTATGGAATGGAACACTCTAATATGTAGTTTGGCGGACACGGTGTATGGGAGACACTTGTATAGTGCAGAGACAGCGATAATGATGAATCATTCATGATATACTCACGTAGTTCATAAGCACATGTGACGGTATGAAATGGAACACTCTGATGTGCAGTTTGGCGGACACGGTGTATGGCAGACACTTGTATAGTGCAGATATAGTGATGATAATGATCAATCATTCATGATATACTCACGTAGTTCATAAGCACATGTGACGGTATGGAATGGAACACTCTGATATGCAGTTTGGCGGACACGGTGTATGGGAGACACTTGTGCAGCGCCGACACGGTGGTCTCCACACCAAACACTAGCACGATGGGCAGGGTTGATGTGTATGATAATGATCATTCATTCATGATATACTCACGTAGTTCATAAGCACATGTGACGGTATGGAATGGAACACTCTGATGTGCAGTTTGGCGGACACAGTGTATGGCAGACACTTGTATAGTGCAGATACAGTGATGATAATGATCTATCATTCATGATATACTCACGTAGTTCATAAGCACATGCGACGGTATGGAATGGAACACTCTGATGTGTAGTTTTGCGGACACAGTGTATGGCAGACACTTGTGCAGTGCAGAGACAGTCGTCGCCACACCAAACACTAGCACGATGGGCAGGGTTGATGTGTATGAGCTGGAAATCGAACATAGGTAACATTTAGAATGGGAGTAGGATCTCAGTCATATTGATTTGACAGAAATTTTATTTTATTTATTTTATTTATTAACTGTTCGGGAAACTAACAGCATAAATTAACTTATAACTAAACAATTAAATAAAAACTATAGCTAATAATAAGTTTCCACCTATGGGAATTAATCAACTGGAGATAGCAAGTGTAGATATCTTGTAAATAATGAAACAGTGATACAAACAAGCAAGAAAAGAAACAAAACAAAAAAAGAAAGGTAAACTAATTAATGATAAATGACACTAGTTGCTGAAAAATTCGGTTGCAAGTATACGTTTAAGAGTAGTGGAGCTGGTACAGAACAGGTCAATGTCTGGAGACAGCTCATTAAAAGCTGCTGGGGCACGAAGCAAAAATGAATTGGCACGATAATTTGTTCGAGCGTTTGGCACATTTAGCTTAACCATACGTCTCAGTCGACGACGGCTAAACCTAAGTGAAACTTTTGAAAGTAATTCAGAACTATCGATAGTTCCTTTTGCAATTTTCATTAAGTAGCTTAAAATCGCTAACCCGACGTCGTAGTTGTAAAGGTAGAAAATGATACCTTTTGCATCTATGAATGTAACCCGCGGATCGTTGACGTGCCTTAAAATCTAAATACCGCAAGAATCTTTTTTGTATGCCTTCAATACGGTTTATGTAGATAGCATATTGCGGATTCCATACTTGGGACGCATATTCTAATAAACTGCGCACAAATGCACAATATAATATCTTAATTGATTTAATATTATTAAAGACGGCTGAAGTTCTAATGACGAAGCCTAAAGATTTATTAGCTCTTTTTACAATATAATCTATGTGTTTATCAAAAAGCAATTTATCGTCGTGCAAGACACCTAGGTCCTTAATTTCGCTAACTTTGGCAATATTTAAATTTTTTATTGTGTATCCTTCTCCAATTGTAGACGCTTTACGGGAAAATGAGACATAATAGCACTTAGATACGTTTAGGTCTAATTTGTTTGCATTGCAGTAAACTCTTTAATTATTTTAATAAGAGCTGAATTATACCACGGTGGAAAGTAGTTAAGTCGAACTAATTTAGTAGGAACATGCTTATCTCTACAGTCATATAATTTGTTATAGAAAAGCGAGAGAGCATGATCCAGTGTTCCAGTGTAAAGGAGATCATCCCAGTTTATCTGGTTTAAATATTCACAGATAGCAATATAATCACCCCGGTTAAATAAATATTTAGATTTCGGTTTATCTGACAGACCATCAACCTGAACTACATTCGACTGTATACAGATGGATCTGTGGTGATTGTCTTCGGGAACAAGAGGGCGATCGCACGGTGTAACGCTAACTGGGGAGTCGGATAACACCAGGTCCAGTATTCTACCAATATGATTAGGTACTGGGTTGAACTGGGAAATACCAAAGGAATTCAGCATATCTAAGAAGTCTAATATATGTTGTCCCTTGATATCATGCGGTAATAATTCCGTAGTACCGGTAGACGGAGACCAAGACACGTTATCTGCGAAATTGAAGTCCCCTAAAATTATAAACCTATCTTGTATATGCGTTAGGGTGGTCCTTATTTTCGAAAGTTTGAAATATTATCGGGGCACCCTCTCATTATGTTCTATGTGCTAAAATATGACCACACAATTTTTATTTAATTTTTAAAATTAGTTTTAAGGGTGGCGGATGTCATTTGAAAAATTAAAGAAAATTAATTTAGAGCCAAAATTGAAAACAGGTGTTCATGAAAAGATATTAAAAATGCGAGTTTTATATCTTTATGAGACTTATGAATGAAGAAATAATCTTATTTTTCCGTTTTCCACCCCCATTTGCCTTTTATCTCCAAGAAAAGTACTTACAATATGGGTAGATTAATTTCGTTACGGCTGTAAGTGAGAAAGATAAGTTGAGTTTTGGGTATGCCTTTTGTCGTATTATTATTTCACTATTATGGCGTAATATTGATCTGTATCCATAAAAAACAAAAGTAAAATCTGATTACTTTGCATAAATTGTCACCAGTGCGCCCCTAAGCAATTTACGCTTTTTTGCTGGACCGAGTATACGGTTTTCTTCATTAAATATTAAAATTGATCGAAATCTAACACATATTATATTTTAAATTAACAACTTAGTTATTATCTATAAGATCCTATAAAAAAAACTTGCATAAATTAATCTTACTAAATTTACTACATATTTCAAACTTGAAATCGGGGTATTTTCGTCAAAATATTCAAAACCCTGATAACTTTTTTATTTATTATTTTCAGCAGCTCAATGGTATAGACTATCTGTTGAAATAGGTAGTTCTTTAAATTTATTAAGTCAATGTATCCCATGTCCTCATAGAATTTTCAGAAATAATTTTAACGAAAAAACCCGTTTTTATGCAAGATGGTGCTTAGTGATTTTTAATATAATATGACTATGTTTAGGTTTAAAATTTGCAATCATATAGCTTTTAGGTTGGTCTAAAATAATTTTAAATTAAACAAAAAAATTGGTATTTATTTTGGAAAGAAAAAAAATATTTCAATTAAATATTTTAAAAATTCTGGCGCCACCCCTAAACATTAATGAAAAATTCTGAAAAAAATACCGTTTTAGTTTTTAAGTGTATATTTCACATTGCGGGGGTGCCCCAATAACATTTCCAAAAAAAAGTTTTTTCGACCATATAAGGACCACCCTAATATGCGTTGAATAAATTTCAAATAATTTAGAAGAAAAGTTAATGAGTTGATTCTTATAAGAGTATCCTTGATTTTCGTCGCATAAATATAACACACATATATGTAGGTTATAGGCAACATTGTTATGTTTATTACGCACAGAGATCGTCACCCACAAATCCTCGGCAGTACTGCACCACTCACGACGCTCAATTACTGCCAAATCGCGTCTCACGGCCAGCATCACCCCACCACCCATGAGCTGCCCAGTGCGAGCATAATTCCTGTCCCTCCTAAAAAGAAGGTATCTGTTATCTACTAATTCCGTATCAAGAATGCTATCAACTAACCAGGTCTCCGAGATCCCCAAAACGTCATAACAATTTATTTAGGTATAAATTCCTTAGGAAATTATTAGTCTTCGTACGTAATCCTCTTGCATTTTGATAGTACATATTAAGCATTATTTAATAGTAAAACTATAGGGTAGATAAGTAGTCTTATAAAGCATAAAATGTACAAAAATATGCTATGATTCATGACACGATAAAGCACAAAATAGAATAGCGCGTCTCGTAATATAAAAGGCAGATTACCAGCGAGAAGTATCAAAACAATGAGCACGGGCCGGGTTAGCGATAAAGCCAATTGATTCAAAAGCGTTAGGGTAATATGTGTCCTAATTGTAGATGCCATTAAGCAAGTTATTGAGTAGCGTGTCCAGCACTTACCTGATCCGACCAAGCAACCTGTTTTATGTAAGATTCTCAAACTTTTTGCAACCTTTTGAATGAATATTAGTAATGAAATAAACAACAATGAAATTGTTATGATGATTAAGTGTCTAATTTTATGAGATCCCTTTCCGACTTGATGTTGATGATCGGGGATGTATCGGTTTTTCTGAAGAATATCTTGCAGTGTTTTACCCACAAGTATTGAAAACCCTTATCTTCCTTTATTTTCTTGGCTTTAGTAAGCAGTGTTTTGAAGTGGGGAGTCAGGTGATCGTTGACATAAATTTTTTCTGTGCCTGCGAGACCCAAGGTGATAGGAGTAATCGGTGATGTCTTCATTGAAGATCTTGCCGCTGCTATGAAGTCCTCTTTCACGTATGAGGACTACTTCTTACTAAGATAATTTATCATAAGAAGATTTGATACAAAATAGTGCAAGTTGGACCATTGGGTGTCGACACAAAAATTAAACAAGGGTTACTTTTAAATATGACATACACCTTAATCTCATGGGATAACAACATGCAAATGCATTCGCCGCCGTATGGCAGTTGTATGGCACTCTCTTTCCCACTTCAGTTTACATTAGTTTGAGCGCCATACAACTGTCATACGGCGGCAAATGCAGTGAGTGGCCATCTCAAATATTAGGTATATTCGTTTCAGTTTGTATGTTGTTATACCATGGGATAAAGGCGTGTCATATTGAATTTAAGACCAAGCAGAATCTTCTTACCTAGCAATCATAATGAAGTCTTGCAATATGCTGGGATTGAAACACTCAAAGTCTGGGAAGATGATGACTAGGGGTGTGTTACTCTGTGCCTTTTTCTTTGGTGAGCTGCGGTACACAGCATTGTACCATCTTTGAAGAGTCTTCATTGTACAATGATTCTTTTTCAACTTTTTACCTCCTAATGGTAGTTCTTCACAGTCTGAGTCATTTCCATATTCCTGAAAAGTAAAAAAATTGTGTATTTAAGTAATGTGACTGCAATTAACTTTTTGAACTATGAATATCCCTCCTTAGGGTCTGGAAGTTCTATGTTCTCGTTTCTAAGTATATGTCCATGGCAGCATGACCAAAGGTGAAATAAAGAAACCCTAGTTAAATGTTATTCATACACTTATTTTCAGAAAAAAGTATACTGAACAATAATTTTATCATTTGTATTTTACCTCATTTCCATCAATTAGCTGCCACACTGCATTCTCCACTAAATACTTCAGGGTGGAGCCATCTTGAGAAGTCACCATTGCTACATGCGGAGTCACATCCTGCCTAAAAGAAGGGTTTTTATTGTTTTAATAAAATAAAATTTATTTTGTACTTAATAATAATTGTTTTAAATTATAAAAGTACTTTGTAAAAGAGAAAGGATTGACATTTCAAATTGATATAGGTAGATATGAAAAGTGTAACAAAAGCAGAATATTATAATCTTGATCTAACTGGAGCCTAAGCTACTAAGCCTAAGGAGGCCAAGTTATGATGCTTGCTATACTTATGTGACAAGCGTAACTTGGCCTCCCATGATACTATGATAGCGGATGGACCTTACTAACAGTAACCTTGTTGCAAATAGACAATCTAGTTTAATATTAGATTTGTACAAGATACCTGATTTTATCAATCAGAGCAGTGAATTGTGAAGTATGGTCAGGCTGGTTGACTCCGGTAAGTAGGGCAGCACTGGGGATGGTGCCCTCGACAGCCTCGTCATCATAGGAGCTGATGTAGCCCACAATAGCAGAGAGCAACTCATCATAAAGCTGATGATGCAGGTCCTGGAAAGAGGGAAAACCACTCTAAATGACATGTAAAATAAAACAAGAAATGAAAATGAGAATGAAAAAGAAAAATAATTCTGTGTTTATTTATGCAAATGCAAATTTAATCAAACTAATCTATTGAAATGAAATGTACCTAATGATTTAAGCATGAATTATTGTATTTTATAATTATAAATTCAGTTGAAATTGAACTTGATTAGTTAAGCATATATTTTTGGACAAATGTACCTTACATGTCCCAGTGAGGATGCGGCTTTAAAGATACTAGTTAGTATGGAACACACTGACACTGTTGATCATAATTAATTACGTCGTAACACCAAACTGTAGTAACATTATCCTAAGTAGACACAGAGACTCACCTTTAGTTTGCTTTGAATGGTATTCCAGGTGCGTTTGTAGGTTATGTACCACAATTGGTCAGTCAAAAGCCTCTCCAGTGGTTTCTTTGTACTCTTGCCTAGTTTGATAGAGTGTTTGTTTTCTATAGTTTTCTTGCCAAATAGGAAAACACCCTGAAAAACAAAAGAAGATCAGAAAATGTTACAGCTTTGTTTACAACAACTTTACAACTATATCATATCTACCTTTGAAACAGAATCTGTTGACTCCATAATAGTGTGCCTCTACTGTTTAGTACTTAATTATTTCAATTAACTTTGTTTAATGCACTGTAACACGAAATAAAACAAAATAATACACCGAAAACATACAAATCAGCGGGAAAATCAAAACAACCGACTGTCTGTCTCCGTCTGTCTTTTTTTTTTTTTTTTTTTTTTTTTCTTATTGGCAATAGTCAACCCTAATCAGGGGACATTCCTGCCAGCGTCAAGTGGCAAACAAAATAAAATTAAATAGAAATATCATGGAAGTTCAAATATATACACAGACACTTTATATACACCTTATTAGTCAAACTCAATATACAAGCAGTATTTACAGGGAGAGGCGCTCTATGCGCAATTAAAATATGATACAAACTTAATGAATTATATTTACTGCATATAAACAAAGTATGGGTAATGTCTCCATTACCCAATCCACATTCACATCCGTCATTGTCACTAATCCCCAATCTAGCCAAATGTGCTGGGGTGCAGCAATGACCTAATCGCATACGTGAAATGACCGAAGCAAGTTTCTTAGGAACCATATACTTTGAAAACCACGGACGACTTTGGATGGTAGGCTGCAAGGATTTGTAAAATTTACCTTTTCTGGATTTAACCATTTTCTTTCCAGTTTTGAAAAGAAAAACTCTAGTGGACGGAAGTAAATCCTGGACATATACCGATTTATTGTCACTGTTGCCTTGAGAAGCTGCTAATTTGGCCAATCTATCGCAGTTTCATTGCCTTGCACCCTGAATGACCAGGGATCCAAGCCAATGTAACCCTTAGATTTCGATTGCCACAAATGAGCAACTTGTTTTGATTTCAAGAGTAACGGGAGACACAGAATTTTTAGTCACAGGATTTGCTAGAGACATAAGACAACTTAAAGAATCAGACAAAATCAACGAATTATTGTAACCCTTCAAAATAATATAATTTATGCATTCTAGTATGGCCAAAGCCTCAGCAGTGTAATTTGTCACCACAGATGGGTACTTATAAAGTTTGAAATAACCCGTATTGTTATGCACGAATGCAGCACCAACACCTTCACCCATGACAGGTTGAAGCGCTTTTGATGCATCCGTGTAAAACACCTGGGCATCAGAAAAGTTTGATTGGACAAATTGATTTACAAGAGCATTTGCAACTACAGATCCCTTCGCAACACCAACATCCAAACGAATGTTGGGTGAGTAGACTACAACTTCATACTCTACTTGAAACAGTGGATGACAATTAAATCTTTTTAATGAATCCTGATATTCTGAAAGTTTTCCGTAGCTATTTATTATGTGGGGGACTTCTTTATGGGCCCAATAACTGTGACTGGACTCTATGTAATTTTTTAATAATTGAATTTTGGGTATAAGGGGGTGAGCCGTAAATTGACTTATTTTAAAAATATAATTATCTGATAAGAACTGTCTTCTTAAATGAAGAGGAGGATCACAACATTCAACTTGCATTGCATTAATTGGCGTCGATTTCATAGCACCAATTACCACGCGGAGACTTTTAGACTGAATCAAGTCCAACTTCTTCAAAGCCCCTTTATTTGCTGGAGCCAGTAAAAAGGTACCATAGTCCAGAACACTTCTGATCAGGGCATTGTAAACCAATCTTAAAGACGAAGGGTGGGCTCCCCACCATACACCTGACAAAGCTCTCAAAACAGAAATACGTTTTTCACATTTTCCCACTAAGTAATTCACATGAGCTACGCCGTTTAGTTTGGAATCAAATTTTTTACCTAAAAACATTACTTCATTTACTATAGGAATAGCTATATTATCAATTGTTACGTTAACTACTGGAACCGACCTCTTACGGTTAAAGACCATTACTGAACATTTGAGTGGAGATAACGATAAATTGTGTTTGACCATCCATATCTGTACGCGGTTTAGGTCAGATTGCAAAGTAGCAACCGCCTCATCTGTAGATTTATGGCTTGAATATATAAGAAGATCATCAGCATACTGTAATACATTACTTCCAATAATTGCTCCGTCCAAATCCCTTGTATACACATCATATAGTAAAGGGCTCAGAACAGAGCCCTGAGGAACCCCTTTTCTACACAGTTCTAAAACCCTCATCTACACCCGCCAGCCGAATCGAGAGCGTTCTACCCATGTATAAATTAAACAGAAAGTTTACGAACTTTAAAGGAAAATTAATTGTAGATAACTTTTGTTTCAAAGTAATTAAATCAACATTATCATACGCCGAACTAACATCCAGAAAAGCCGCTGCCACGATTTCCTTTTTTGTGAATGCCAGCTGTACATCCGTTGTCAAAATTGAATGATTGTCTATCACACTTTTACCTTTCCTAAACCCATACTGAGAAGGGGCTAGTAAATTATTGTGCTCCAAGTGCCATTCCAGTCTATTTTTTATAAGGTGTTCTGCCAATTTGCTTAAAACGGAAGCCAAAGCAACAGGCCTATATGAAGATGGAAATTGTGGATCCTTATTCGGTTTCAACAGTGGGATTATCAGTTGATGTTTCCACGTTGATGGAATAACCCCAGTCTCAACAACTGTGTTAACAATGTCCAGGAAAAACATTTTCGTAGAAACAGATGAATTGACAATAAACGAATAGGGAATTCCATCGGCTCCCGGCGCTGAATCAGATACCCTGTTTAAGACCCAATTTAATTCCTGCAAATCGAATGCTGCATTTAAGTAACCTGTATTTGAGGATGTATATGTAAAAGGCATATGTTGTAAAGATGGCACAAAATCAGGAGCAAGAGAACGGAAAAACGATGGAACCCAATCCAAAGAGAAGGAAGGAACAGATCGAGCCTTCAGGGATGACCTATAGCGACGAACACTACTCCAAACTACAGTTAGAGGAGTGCTCGGCGAAATGGATCCACAAAAACTCTTCCATCCCTTACGCTTCTTTTTATGCAAAAGACGTTTAGTTGCTGCTTCATAATTCCTAAACTGATTAAAAGTGGATAAGTCAACATAATCATGTACGAGCAACTCCATGTCATTTCGTTTTTTTACAGCTTCTGTGCATTGCTTGTCCCACCATGGAGGTGAAGCAATCTTTTTTTGATTCAAAAGTGTTATCCGCTGCAATTTTTATTTTTGATGTTAGATGGTCGTAATTTTCAAGAACATTCGTAACTGTAACAGAAACACCCGAAACCTCACTCATTCCATCATCCAACGACGCAGAATAAGTATCCCACAAAGTATTACGTTTATCAGGTAATTTATATTTTAATAAGGGAGGTAGAGGTTGTACACAACTTTTGTTCGATTTCGGATACCTCAGAATGATTGGATAATGATCACTACCATATGACAAATTTAAAATTTCCCATGTAATAACCGACAGTAGACTAGGAGAACAAATGGATAGATCAACATAACTACGAGCTTGACCCGGTACAGGTCGACGAGTTGGACACCCAGTATTTAATACACCAAGATTTACATCATCTAACATATCAGCAATACGAATTCCAAAGATGTCATCCCGCGGTGCCCCCCACGAAGAGTGGTGGGCATTTAGGTCCCCCAGCACGACAATAGGAGATTGTAAACCTTCAACAATATTTTTTAATATTGGAATGACTGTTATGTCTTTTTCAGATATATACACCGACACATATGTAATACCAGCCACTGACGCAGCCACTACATCTAAATTATCATTAGTATGAACAGGCAGATTAATTTGTTTAAAAAAATAATTTTGCTTTATGAGGAGAGCAGCGCCTCCATATCCATCCCTCCGGTCAGACCTGAGGATGTTGAAACCTGGAACCCTATACAAGGATCCAGGTCCCAACCAAGTCTCAGAAATGGCCAAAATGGATGGTTTATACTTGTTTATAAAAAAAATAGGTCAGATTGTTTAGATCGAATGCTTCTGGGGTTCCACTGGATGAGACAATCCATGATTTAGATTAAGAATGGCAACTGAGATGGAGTTAATAAGTGATAGGGCAACGTTGTACGGTAAAGAAGAATAAAGGACAATATTAACTAATTGCGATAGCAGATCCTGTAACGAACAGGCCTGAGAGTCAGTTTCTTTATCACCAATGTCTGGTGTTTTGAAGCCACAACCATTTTCTGGGGTTAGGCTCTTTGAAAGAATTGACTAGATCCTTGTGTGCTTTATGGTCATAGCCTTGGATTGACGGTTTTTTAATTTTTGGGGAAATTGTGACAGTTTTCTTGTTCCAAACTTTTCTGTTTTCTGTGGACTCCACAGGAACAGAAGAATTTGGAGTAGAGGTCCTGCCAACAACCTCTGAAAACAATGGTTTTGAATTTGGAATGACTTTGGAGGCCTCAAGATATGACTCGTTGTTTTCAGACATGTATTTTTTAATTTCAGTTTGTCTTAAAAATTCTGGACAAATTTTTGCTGTTGCCTGGTGATCTCCTGAACAATTAACACACGAAGCGACTGTCACCATACAAGTTGCAGCATCATGTTCTTCGCCACACTTTGCACATCTGGGCCTACTACGGCACTTGTCCTTAGTGTGCCCAAACCTACAGCAGCGGTGGCATTGAATTGTCGGCAAGATATAGTTTTGGACGGGTAGAGCTGAGTAGAATGCGAAAACTCTAGGAGGCAGGCGCTGACCGTCAAAAGTTAAAGTTACAGTTTGCGTTGGCACCCATTCCACCACGCTTGAAGCAGTAACTGTTTTTCTATTCATGCGACGCGAACGCAAAATCCTACCATAACCCTCAGGTACTCTGACATTTTCCATTATCTCTTCTTGAGACCAGCTCTCTGGAACACCCTTCACAATTCCCATACGGCATAAATTAAAAGTTGGGATTGAAGCGTCATACTTCTTTTGTCCAGCAAGGACTTCGTTCAGAACGAAAAGATTCGCTTCTTTCCAGGAACCAAAAGAAATTGACAAACGATTGCGGCCTATACGCTTCACTCCGTTTTCTATAATGTTTTTCATACCATTCTGGTAAAGAAAGTACGAAAAATCCAAAGGGTGCAGAGTTGCCCCTGACTTACCGTTCTCCTCTGCAAATTGTACGTGAACAATGTAAGGGCCTGGGTCTTTAGGGTCATAAAGCGACCTAAAAACACTTTTTTTGGGGTTGGGCTCTTTTTCAGTAGTCGGGTATTGCGGTTGATTTTTATCAAGAATCTGGTCTTGGCTTGGGTCTTGTTCCATTATATTTACCTGTTTTTGTAAGTCTTGGTCCATGGGAATTGTACTAACATTCACCTGTTTTTGTATGGGAAGGTTAACTTGCACCTGTTTGGGTGCTACTAGTACGTATTTGACATTGTTTTTGGTTCTTTTACTTTTAAAAGATCGTGTTAAGCCACGTCCGCGATTGTCGTCACCGTGTTCGATCTTTTTAGCCGCCGCCACTAATAAATCGAGAGCTGGAGACCCTGATAAATCTGGAGGCACTGGAGGCACAGCAGCGATTTCGGACTCCCTCACTATGGAGGGGTCCATTTTTTGCCAAAGCGGCACAGAAAAGTTACAAAAACTTACCCTACACGAAGAAAAACTAATACTACACTATATTTACAATAATAGGAATAAAAACAAAGCCTAAAAACTAGAAATTAATAATAAAAATGAATTAAGAAATTTTTCTCTATCTGTTCACTTTCCCGCCAACCAAACAAAAACTCTCCGTCTGTCGTCATTTGACACGTGTTGTGTTGCCAACTCTTAATTTCAGAATTATCGGATTTATTTAGCTATTAGAGTTTTCGTACAATTCGGAAACTTTCTATGGATTCAAGTATTATGTAGAGGGCTCTGAACCAAGAGGTATTAACGTTTCCTTACTCAGTATGTATAAATTAACACTTGATTTTAGTGATGTAAATTACTCTTTATTTTGTGTTTATTCAAAGAGGCCTTTTCCGGCAACTATTAAAAAAACTCAAGAATTAAAGTAGTTAGTATAATCGTCGATAGATGGCGCTGATCCACTAACACAAGAAATAAACTAACCCTTGCTTAACTAGCTACGTAAATCTATGCGCGTATTGGTGACTTTTAGTCGCACGACATTCAAAAGCCTTATTCGTTCGCGTCGGATAGAGAGAGAAATTCGACTATCGTATTGCGTGTCCACAAAACACGAAATAGGCCTGTGCACGTATGAGAGGTGAGGCAAAGGCGAGGTTGATAACAAAAAAAACTAGCCTTCTAGTAGTAGTATAATATGTGAGTGCCTCCACTGCGTGAGGCAGACCGTCCGCGCGTATCGTATGCGCGTATCAGCCGCCGTGTAATCCGACCGAATTAAGACGTATTGTGCCTAGGTTGTGCTTGTGGAACGGCGAGTACTGAGTTTTGATTTAACCGGTTTTCGACTGGCAAAAGCCGCGTGACTTTTTTAAATAGCTGTCAATGATTCCAATGTCTTATCGATTTTCTGTTTATTAACATGAAGGACGCTTAATATTATAACAGTCGATGTGGCGCAGTGGTCAGTGTGACTGCCTGCCACGCAGAAGGTTCCGCGTTTAATTTCCGATGGGGTCACTCACAAAGTTGATATTTATCGCAAATTGAAATTTAATCACTTTTTGGGTTCCCAGTCTGGTTAGGACATTGCAGGCTGAACCACCTGATTGTCCGAAAAGCAAGATGGTTCCGTGCTTCGAATGGACACATTAAGCTATCGGTCCCGGTTGATGTCTATGATGGCGGTCGTTACACAACCATGTCAGAGGCCTGCTACTTGCAGTAGGCGGTTGAAAAACTCTGGCACCAAGGTTCATCGGGTCGTTGAACAACAAAGTGTCCCGCACGAAGAGAGAGAGAGAGTATAATAAAGAGAGGACTTTATTACGTAAAAACTAATTGAACAGTTGTTAAATTATTAGTTGGAAGAGTAGAACTCCCTGACTGCGGATCTGTTTCCGGAACGTTATAACCTGGACCTTTTCAAGGCGAGAGTGAATAGGCAATATCTGGGCGAGCATGTTCTATCATCGTCTGCATCGTCACTTAACATCAAGTGACAGTCCTGCAAAAAAGAGTAGAAATTAAATAAAATGGAACTAAAAAAATTGGAAGTGTCTATATAGCGGGGCGCCCCGCTCGATAGTCATTTAGGCTATTCACCGGGGCGCCCTGCTGTATAGCGCTTTGTCTATGGATAGGCTATTGAGCGGGGCGCCCTGCTAAACAGCGCTTTGTCTGTGGTTTGGCTATTGACCGGGGCGCCGCCGCTCCGCCGTTATTTCGACTTGTATGTAGGTATCATGGTAGGTTAAGTACAGGGCAAGTGTACCACTTTGATTTGATTTCGTAAATCTATGTTTGTTTGACCTCGCTCGCATAATATACCTACCTACTGTCTAACTAGAAAAAAAGACGCCAGTAGTCCATACTAATCCTTTCTCATTCATCCTCATCACTTTCTCACCCATCGCCATGACTTCCTCACGCATCCTCATCCCTTCCTCACCCCTCCTCATCACTTCCTCGTTGATCTTCATCACTTCCTCACCCATCCTCGCCCATCCTCATCACTTCCTCACCCATCCTCACCCATTCTCATCACTTTCTCACCCAACCTCACCCATCCGCATCACTTCCTCACCAATCCTCATCCATCCTCATCCATCCTCATCACTTCTTCACTAATCCTCATCACTTCCTCACCCATCTTCACTTCCTCACTAATCCTCATCACTTCACACACCCATCTTCATCACTTCCTCATTCATTCTCATCACTTCCTCACCCATGCTCAACACTTCCTCACCCATCCTCATCACTTCCTCACCCATCCTCATCACTTCCTCACCCAACCTCGCTCATTCTCATCACTTCCTCACCAATCCTCATCCATCCTCATCACTTCCTCACTAATTCGAATCACTTCCTCACCCATCCTCATCACTTCCTCACCTAACCTCGCCCATTCTTATCACTTCCTCACCAATCCTCATCCATCCTCATCAGGATGGGTGAGGAAGTGATGAGGTTGGGTGAGGATGGGCGAGCAAGTGATGAGGATGGGCGAGGATAGGTGAGGAAGTGATAAGGATGGGTGAGAAAATGATGAGGATGGCCGAGGAAGTGATGATGATGAGTGAGAATAGGTAAGAAAGTGATGAGGATGGGTGAGGAAATGATGAGGATGAGTGAGAAGTGATGAGGATGGGAGAAGTGATGAGGATGGTGAAGTAATGAGGATGGATGAGAAAGTATTAGTATGGACTACTGGCGTCTATTTTTTCTAGTTAGACAGTAGGTATATGCGAGCGAGGTCAAACAAACCTAGATTTACTAAATCAAATCAAATTGGGTACACTTGCCCTGTACTTAATCTACCATGATACCTACATACAAGTCGAAATAACGGCGGAGCGGCGCCCCGGTCAATAGCCAAACCACAGACAAAGCGCTATTTAGCAGGGCGCCCCGCTCAATAGCCTATCCATAGACATAGCGCTATTCAGCAGGGCGCCCGCGCCCCGGTGAATAGCCTTAATGACTATCGAGCGGGGCGCCCCGCTATATAGACACTTCCAAAAAAATTTCATACTAAATTGTTGGCATTCATAGTCAATGTTGCCATTTAATTTTGACATTTCATACAAAGTGGCGCCCTCATTTTTTGTCTACTCTTTTTTGCTGCACTGTACCCATTCTCTATAAAAATAAAATAAAAAAAAGTTACGTGAAACGGAACGTAGCAAAAGCGTGGTTGCCGCCAGCGATATTGAATTTTGCTGATTGGTTGGTATAATAGCACCACCCCCTCTCTTCCCGTGGGGTTCGTAAGAGGCGACCGAGCGATAAACGCGACCCAAACAGCCAGGGCTAACCGTATGGTGGCGGTTAATCCACCATAAAAGCATTCCCAAGGAGGGTTGACGTATGGTAGGCGGCCGGTCGTAAAATCAAGCGAAATCCTTCGCAACACGATTTTGTGTTCAACAAAACGTGTTGCGCCGACCCCAAGCAATTGGGATAAGGGCAAGAAGATGATGGTTCGTATAACAACAAAGTACCGCTTGGCAGCTCTCTGGTGTGGCATTAGGGCACTGACTCAGAGCTGTCAATAGAAAATTTTCTATTACTGTATTTATTATCAATTTATTCCTAGATTTTGACCTAAATGCATTAGATCATTATTATACAAATACGATAATTATCGTACGGTTGGCAACATATGTTTTGACAGCTTGGGGTCTTATTTCCACTGGTGCATTTTAAAGTTGGTATAAAACCCATTACTGCTTTTGTTTGACGCGGTTATCTTCAATAAGGGTACACTGCAGCAATGTATCACCTCACGCAATGGAATATTATGTTAAAGGCCGTAACACACAATGGTGGGTATATTATTAAATGTGGTTGAATGCTTATTTATCATAAAAAGCACCGAGACCATGAAAATCTCGGGCGTATCAACCCTTTTTAACCTTATAAAGTTGATATGGTTGTGTGTAAAAACCTTGAATGTAAGTTACAGTTACGCTCACATGCTGTGCTGCACAGTAGGTACACTGTGTGTTTCAGCCCTAAAAAACTAAACCTCAAGTGTTTTCTGAATATTTATACAGATGGCGCCACGCGGCCAGCGCCTTTGCCAGCCAGCCAGCACAGAACAAATGGCCAAAGCGCGCCAATGTAAAGTTCGTCGAAACTTTTTACTTGTACATCGAAAGATTTCCGACTTTTATTTTATTAATTTATTAGGTAGTCAGTTTTCCTAGACTAATATTTGGACCAAAATTCAGGTGTAGGCACCAGGCACCAGGTAAGCAGTGTCTTACTTATCAGGGGTGAATGAAAAACTTTACAGAAAAATGTAAAGGGATGAAAATGATTTTTCAGTTTCATGGGCTGGTTAACCTTGCAATTTACGTCCCTACTATAACAGCCACAAAAGTCCACTGTTGGACATGGGCCTCTCCCCCGTCGGAGGGTATTGCCATACTTACTACGCCTGGCAGGCGAATTGGCGAGCGCAGTGCAAGATGTTGCGTTTAAAAGGAACGCTACCACGCATTTCTTGGATGATTATCCCTTGGTCGCTTTTTACGACACCCACGGGTAGAATTGGAGTGTTGCTATTTTAAGCCGGCATCACACAGCAATATACCTACCTACATAATTGCTGATAATTAGATGTGTAGGTAGGTACCTATTGCATATTTTAAATGTTAGTAAATAAATAAAACAGCAGACGTTGTAACAGAAACATGGTTTATTGTTATGCCCGCTTGCAGGCAATAACTACACGTGGTTTGTAATATCTAGATACAAGTACCTACAATTAAAATAGTGGTCGTTACATTTATGTACAATAAATTGCTAAAACAAATTATGATTCTAGGTACCAACACTTGGCGCGTGAGTTCATGACCATCCTGAAAATATGCACCTCCTTGTCGTACTCTCCGTGGTATAGGCATGTGCGACAAGGAGGCACATTTCAGGGTGGCCCTGATCTCGCGTGTTTACTGTAGGTAAAGGCCACACAACGAAAGGAACATAGAGCCACAAAATATAGAGTTTACAAAAGGATCATTCGACCCTAATAAATCGAAGATTTTCGCGATTTTCACTTGTTAAAAAGCCAGGGTTACTACTTTCAAAAATCTCAAAGTAGAAGGATATCAAAGTAGCGCGCCTAGCCTTATTTTATTAGTGGGACAGCGACACCGCGTCTGTTGTATATTATTTATTATATAGCGTGAACTTTATTTCCCATGAGTATTTTCAGCAGCACATCACCCTACCCATGTAGGTAAGGGATCAACTTATAATAGTTTTTAATACAGTTCCTTAGAATAACTAGTACCTCTAGGTACGTAGATCTCTAAAATGGGAACGTTGATGTGATGCTGAGAATAGGCACCTACTTAGCTAGATCTTGATACAAAAATAAATAACATCTTATTACCATTTGTAAAGGTAATCAATCTTGCACTACTTATTTTATTATTTGTCTTCTTACAATAAAGGGTGTTAGGAAAAGTAGGTAGGTATAGCGTGCTGCATGCGTTTTTCAACTAGTGATGCTGAAGGCTAACACAGAACGGATGCAGCAGGTACACTTTTGTTCGCTCAGAATTAGTGCCTCCGCTGCGTGGCGCGTATTGTAGGTACGCGCATATCTACCCGCAATGCGAGCGCTCTCACGAAGTTCACTGGCGTCATCTGTACCGCTTTGAATAAAGTGAACTATTACATTATTATACACCACTACCCCTAACATCCTGTATGATTAAAATATAATTAGTTTAAAAATTACCATTGTCTTTTAAAATAACATCATCATTATTGTTCTAGCAGGGAATCAGCACCATATTATATTGAGGTACAGTGACTGCTTTATTTATTTTAAAGTTTACATTTTACTGAAATTAGGAACCATCTCCACTAGCAGAGAAAGCTAACGATATCTACTCAAAGTCGTTTGTTACTCGTGTCCGTTCAACGCATCTTCAAATGAGTAAAGTAAACCAACGTGAATTCACAATCAAATTCTGGTAGTCATGTCGCTAGGTAAACTTTCGTCACTGTTGCGTGGGTGACCGGGATGGTAGAGCGGATTCTTCGCAAGGCGAGTGAGAGTGGCGTTCTTCTGTGCTGAACTTGTATTCTCTTTCAGCATTTGCATGTTCGGAGCCAGGAGGTGTAGCCCGAGCGTCGCTGGCGCTTGCCGCTTCAAGAGTAGGTCCAGTCGGTCCGTAAGGCATGCCCTCGGCACCGTAAGGCACTTCGCCCGTGCCGACGTATTCCGATGGCTGGTAGCCGTAGCTGTTCAAGCTGGAAGTAAAAAAGTACGAATATCAGTATTCTCTCTTCTAAGTCGTTTCTTCATTACTAAAGGTCTATATAACATCACTGTTAACTATCTCGAATTCAAGAAGAAAAACAGAGTCTTGTAAAGTCATCTGCAGTACGGGGGGGTCAGCTAACTCTACAAGTGACCGTAGTACACAGTTCACATGGAGATAGGTACCCAAGCGACGTGTAGAGTTTTAATCAGAGTTGGGCATTATTCGAATAAATTTTTATTCAAATAATTATTCGAATAAAAATTTATTCGCAATAATTTATTCGCGAATAAATTATTCGCCGAATAAATCATTCGGCGAATAAATTATTCGCGAATAAAAAATCATGAATAATTTTTTATTTGAATAACGAATAAAAATTTGTAAGTCGGCACTTATGAAGCTGAAAAAAAGACATGGTGAATTGAATTTTGCTGTTGTATGTAAAGTCACAATCACTTGCGTTGTTGCGTTAGGCCCTGACATGGTTGCGAAGACCATTCACATGGTTGCATAGGCCTCTGACATGGTTGCAATGACCTCTGATATGGCTGCAGAGTCCAGGGTTCATTGGGTTGTAACTTTGACTTTGATAGTGACTTTGACAGTGACTTTGTCAGTGACTTTGACAGTGGCTCTGTCTGTGACTTTGACAGTGACTTTGACAGTGACTTTGACAGTGACTTTGACAGTGACTTTGACAGTGTCTTTGACAGTTACTTTGACAGTAAGTTTTACAGTAAATTTGACAGTGACTTTATGACCTTGACAGAGTCTTTGACAGTGATTCAATTCAATTCAATTTCTTGTTTTGTGGCGTTTTCATTGTGATTTCGCCAGTGTCTAGTTTGCTTCGCTAGTTAGTTAGTTTTTTTGGCGCTCTTTGACAGTGACTTCGACAGTAACTTTGACTGTTCTTTGACAGTGACATTGACAGTGACGTTGACAGTGACTCTGACAGTGACTCAGACAGTGACTTTGACAATGACGTTGACAGTGACTTTGACAGTGGCTTTGACTGTGACTTTGACAGTGACTTTGACAGTGACTCTGACAGTGACTCTGACAGTGACTATGATAGTGACTATGATAGTGGCTTTGACAGTGTCTTTGACAGTAACTTTGACAGTATGTTTGACAGTAAATTAGACAGTGACTTTGACAGTAAATTTGACTGTGACGTTGACAGTGACTCTGACAGTGACTCAGACAGCGACTTTGACAGTGACTTTGACAGTGACTTTGACAGTGACGTTGACAGTGACTTTGACAGTGACTCTGACAGTGACTCTGACAGTGACTATGATAGTGACTATGATAGTGGCTTTGACAGTGTCTTTGACAGTAACTTTGACAGTATGTTTGACAGTAAATTAGACAGTGACTTTGACAGTAAATTTGACTGTGACTTTGACAGTTACTTTGACAGAGTTGATGACAGTGACTTTGAAATTTGACAGTGACTTTGACAGTGACGTTGACAGTGACTCTGACAGTGACTTTGACAGTGACGTTGACAGTGTCTTTGACAGTGACTCTGACAGTGACTATGATAGTGGCTTCGACAGTAACTTTGACGGTCACATTGACAGTGAATTTGACAGTGACAGTCACTGTCAAAGTCAATTTTAACGTCACTGTCAAAGTCACATTCAAAGTCAATGTCAAAGTCACTGTCAAATTTACTGTCAAAGTCACTGTCAATGTCACTGTCAAAGTCATGCCACTGTCAAAGTCACAGTCAAAGTTACTGTCAAAGTCACTATCAGAGACGATGTCGGAGTCACTGTCAAAGTCACTGTCAAGGTTTCTGTCAAAGTCACTGTCAAAGTCACTGTCAAAGTCGCTGTCAAAGTAATTGTGAAAGTGACTGTCAAATTCACTGTCAAATTCACTGTAAAAGTGACTGTCAACGTGACTATCAATGTTACCGTCAAATTCACTGTCGAAGTCACTGTCAAAGTCACTGTCAAAGTGACTGTCAAATTCACTGTCAAAGTGACTTTCAATTACACTGTCGAAGTCACTGTCAAAGTGACTGTCAAGGTGACTGTCAAAGTGACTGTCAAGGTGACTGTCAAAGTGACAGTCAAAGTGATGTCAAAGTCAATGTCAAAGTCACTGTCAAAGCGACTGTCAAAGCTTCCGTCAAAGCCACTGTCAAAGTCACTATCAAAGCCACTTTCGAAGTTCCACAGAACCCGACCATTAAATAAGGTTACTTATAAATGAAATTATTCGCAAAATTATTCGTTATTTGCGAATAAAGAATAAAAATAAATCATTCCTTATTCGAATAAATTTTCTGCGAATAAATCAAAATTATTTATTATTTGAATAACGAATAAAATCAGGATTTTTATTCGTTATTCGTTATTCGAATAAATTTTGCCCAACTCTGGTTTTAATTACCTGTTAGGCCAATAGGAAATATCCTCGATCGCATGGTGAGCATACGGCGCATACGCGTGTTGGTAGTACGGCGAATGATGCTGCGGCGTCGTGTCGTATTGGAGAGGGTACAGCGGCGCAGGTGCTGACGCCGGCGCGGGGGTAGACGTCGGAGGTGCAGGGGTGTACTCGAGTGGAGCAGGGTACGCGTGAGGAGGGGTGCGGTATGGGGTCGGGGAGGTGCTGGGCTGAGGGGAGGTGCTGCCTTGTGCTGAACTCCAGTAACCGCTGCTGCCTGCCCAAGTGTAGCTGCCGCTGCCATTGGGAGCAGAGACTGGGGTGCGTTCTGAGTTGCCGTAGGTTGCTGTGAATAAAGAAACATTTTTCAGCACTTCAGATAGAGATACAGTTTAGAATTATTAATAGATTGTCTAAAAATAATGCTTACAAGGTGGAGACAAAGTTCGAGGCCGTGACGGTGGTCTCGGGGGATACGGCGCTGGTCTCCTTGAAGCAGAGTTGCTGCTTCCATACAGTGATTGCGATGTCACGAACCAACCGCCAACTGCAAATAAAGATCCGAATTTTAATGAGCGGCCTTCACTAAAATATCGATTCTGTTCAAACATTTGTAAAGATTGTGAGCAAATGAATTACAAAGTCGCTTACATTGAGGATATTGATGCGGCGAAGAACTTTGTTGTGGATAATGGCTGCCTACGAAATCTCTTTGATAATACCCCTCCGGTCTCTCTTTGGCATCGAGGAATGCCTTGGCGAATGGATTGTATTTTATCTTGAGCGACGTGACTTCCTCGTTCTGGTACGCTGTGACTGCGATGAACTGGGTCTCTGGGAAGGGATACGTCATGATGCGTCGCAAGTCGGTGCCTACTTTGACCAAGTGCACCCGGGGCTCGTACTTGTGTAGAGAGTTCAGCATTATCTGAAAAGCAGAATGAATCCATCTTGATTCAAAAGTGGTAATAAGTATAAGTACATTACGTACATTAGCATAAGCTTTACATCCTAGATCATTGACACATACATGTAGGGATAGAAGGAATACGTAAGTATTATAAAAAGACAAGTTCGATGTTGCATTTACACGTCAAATTGATTGACAATAGAATATGTAACAAAGTGTAATAAATAAGTAAATAATTGTTGTACTTATTGGATGACAATTAACAATGACATTAGGGCACTTGGAGCTATAGCTTAAAATCAGATGAGTAAACATAGCGCTGAGACAATAATTATTACAAATGATAGTGCGTACGGGCGCCTGCTAAACAGTTGGTAAGCTACAGATTTCACACCGAGACGCCAACATATGGATCTGGATGTATCAGGTGTTTGCTTTCATATTCATTCGCACCACATCACCACACACCCGTGAGAAACGCGAGATTCGACGAACTAGCGGTAGATGACGGTAGCCGAACTGTAGCATATAGCACCTCCGGATCTCGGCCTTTCTATTAACGGAATTAGTATTCTGTTGATACCGTGAACTCATTATGCTGAGCATCTGGAGCTGTTCAATATGGAGCAGCCGGGCTGGTCGTTTCGTTTTGGGAGCAGGGAACAGGGTATATTGACGAATACACGACATATCGAAGGGATAAGTTATGAAGAAGCTATAGGGTAAATATGCCGAATTCCGGCCCCCCGCCTAATCCCGGCCTTTTTCACAATTTTGGCTTGCATTCCCAAAATACTGGGTAAACTTAAAACTTGTTCACTCTATTTAAAACCTAATTATATCTGCATCCTTAAAAAACCATTGGTAATCCTTTACCCACCTCACACTTCGAGCAATAGACGTTAGTTGTGACCGAGGCGCTGGATCGGACAGTTTGTTAGAGAAGAAGTAAGATTGAAGCTCTTCACGTCCATTCTGGGCATTGCATTTATGAAGGGAAGGAAAAGGTTTTGATAATTTTATTGCATCATATCTATTAGAAGATTGTCAAAACTATATTTTAACTGCATTTTAAATTTATTTTATTGCTTAATTACGAGTAAATTAGGGGGGCCGGTATTGGGATTGAGATTTCCGTAAATTTTCAAATTTCGGCCGGTGGCCGAGTATAAGCTATTTGATTCCATTTTTATAATTTCATTTATTTTAAGGCTATCGTTGTAAAGATGAAATTGTTCATGTCGTATTGTAGATTTACTGTTTATGCATCTCCTATTCAAAAACCGGCCGGGGCTACATAGTCTAGTTTCATAGCAATTGAGATCTTAAAATGCGGCCGACATTAGATATCCCGAACAACGTAAAGCCGGCCGTCTCCAATTACTTGCAGGGCGATGTACAGGATGTTCGAAACTAACATCGAAAGAATTTCTATTTGTTTTCTTTGTGTTTTATCCATTTTTACATTATTTTCATTTAAGTCATATTATGTACTTACGAAACTAACAAAATACATTATTTTCAAGTACATTATTCAATAAAACATGGATTTAATCCATTCATTCTGGAGCACCCTTTCCACGGCCGGGATTTGACAAAATCGTGGCCGGAAATAGACTGAAAACGGCCGACATTAGAGCTTTTCGCCCTTCCCGAGTTTAAACGCTTCCTTCTTTTTAACGCTCATATTTTACAAAAGTTTAAGCATTACATTTGAAAAAAGGTTAAATAAGCTACCTAAAAATGTATCAAACATATTTATGGGACACTATTTGAAGAAGCTAAAGAGAGTCAAAGTTGAAAAATGCATCCGGGGTGCCGGGATTTAGCATATTTACCCTATCATGAATAGGTATGATAAGACCTGGTTAGTTATGTCAAATGGATGAATTATGAATGGAATGGGTTTAATGTGTGTGCCTAATAAGTACAATTTTTAAACGATGTTCGACCTGTTTCCTCAAATGTTTCTCATATTTGGCGATCACGACCATTAGGCTCTGCCTACCCCGCAAGGGATGAATGATTATGAAATGCTTAAGTTTTTAATTACCTGTCCATTTCCGTTAGTTTTGTTGGTGAGCTTGACTTTGGCGAAGGAGATGGGCTCTTTCATCCAATGCGCGCCAAAGTTTGGACTTTCTGGGTGGATGTAGATGGCGTTTGATGGGGGCACTTCCGCTTTGCCTCCAGGAACCTGTGTTACGAAAATAAAAGTAAGTATAGTAATTTTACTTACAAGAAGCACTAGAAGACACGTGGCTGAGATCAAGGCAAAGAATACTATTTATTCTCAGGAAATAACAGCTTTTTGGGATCAAGGATGTTTCAAGCGAGTTACTAGGCGTAAGTTTATAGGCTGCAAATGTTTCTGCAAACCTGCTACAGACATTTTGAATTTTGTAGGTCTTTTGTAATCTATACCATACCATAACTCCCTAGTGGTCATGGGTCCTCTGAATATCCAGAACCTCCTAAACGTAGATGTTTGCAATATGATTTTACGCACTGTACTACCAAATAAAAATTGAAAAATGTAAGTATTATCAAAAAGATACTTTTGTGGCAAGACAGTAGGTAGAATTAGTCAGCCAGCGCGGCAGGCTTCAAGGAAACGTGTATTTTGAGACTATGACTCAACTCATATTCATTGCTTCTATGTTTACGTAAATACATCACGCTATGGAAATTTTGATTGTGTAAAGAAACTACCTACTTGTCCGTTTTGCTACAGCGTTACAGCGAACGAGTTATTGTAATTTTTTTAAATGCTAGATTAATTTTACGAGTAGCTACATGATAGCGTCACCATTCAACGTAGGTACTACGTAAGTTATCTCCGAACTCTCAATGCAAGACATCCGGCGAACGCAAAGCTGGCAGCTTCCTCGCCCAGCGTATTAGCCTGGCTATACAAAGGGGAAATGCTGCCAGCATGCTGGGAACGATGACTGGTCTTGGGGGCGTATTGGGGGGCTTATTTTAGTGTTTTTTTAATGTACCTAAGTTTTGTAAATACTGTAAATATTTGTTCGATGTTTTTAATTATACTTAAAAGATTTTAACAACGTAAGATCAGCCGAAAATTTTACTTAAGTATTACTTTGGCTTTAGGATATGACAGCCCACGAACAAATCTTGGATGTAACATCGACTTACCCGGGACACTGGCACCAATGAACCGTAAAAGTTGTTTTAAACCTAATAGTAGTAGATACTAGTAGACTTACGATATGGTTTTGTTACAAATTCCGTCACGGAGACAGACGGCTTAGCGTGCCCTCCGAAGCGCGGAACCATATTTAGCTCCGTTCCTAATGATGTGACACTTACCCATTCCCCATTGACGTATTTCCACCGATGCGAGTCAACTTGCACGAACTCCAGAAGCACTGTGTACATCGCTGTGGGGTCCAGACCACTTGCAGTCACTTTGACAACCGGGAACATGCGTCTGTAAAGAAAAACTAATAAGTCAGTGGAATAGTAGTTACCTAGTTACAGAACGGTCGTTTAAATACCTAAGATACAGGAATTCTCATTCTTAGTTTAGGAAACAAGCCTCATAATTATTTTGTATCATTGTACTATTTGTAATTAAGTTTATTAAATAAAGAATCAATTATCGTATCTTAAATAGGCTATATTTGACAGACAGCTGTCAAAATCATGTTTATGCTTTGACATAAGGTCTATTTTTCTTTGTTAATATGGCTCCTAATATGGAATAGACAGCTGTTAAATATGGCCTATTCGAACGATCGTACCTACTGTACCGATTGCTCTTTAGGTACACATAATCACACTTTAGATAAAAGTGAATGAAACAAAAAATATATCTGCTATCCGAAAATTTTAGACTTCCATGTATATTTTATTGCCGTATGACAGTAATAAATAAATCAACATATCAACGGGTTTCTTCTTAGTCAAATAAAACCTTACGCCGCAGTAAAAATACTGATAGTAGGTTCAATTTGTAATTAATTTTAGTCAATATTATTTTAGTCAGATAAACGTAGTACATACTTAGAAAGCAAAACGTGTTGCGCCGACCCCAAGTAATTGGGATAAGGGCAGGAAGATGATGATGATGATACTTAGAAAGCAAAATACATATAACTAGGTACTCATCTGAAACTCAATAAAAAAACAAAACAAACCGTAGTTTTCTTTTTTGCTAAAGCGTGCTTAGCAAGTAAGGAAGTTATTATCAAACAAAACAAAAAAAGAAGATATAAGTCTGTAGGTACTGTCTTAGAAAGGTGCGTAGTTATAACTCGATTTTTATAACTGTCAAAAATCCCATACGATTTGACAGTTCAACTGTCAGATCTCAAACATATTTTGACAGCTCCATGCGCAAAATGTACTGTGCGCAGTTCATGGCGCAGTTATAATATAAAAATCGAGTTATACGGTGCGTAGCCTGCATATAAAAGACATCAACGCGCTCGTTTTCGCGTCGCCCGATATTTTATTTCCACGTGTATGAAAAATATTCTTAAATCCCTTTGTTTATGTATTCCACCGTACCAACAGTCTGCTTTTGTTTAAGACTAACTACCGTCAAGGGTAGGGCCGGTTGGCATCGGGCGGCTGCATTTAGCCTCCCTGCGTTAATGAGTAAGGCCTACGGTGTTAATGGAAGAGAACTAGCCGCCTCGGTACCGACAGCACCTAGTTAGCACTGGCAATGTGTCCGGACCTACTTCGTCTGATTACGAGCAAGGTATTGTGAAGTGTAACACTATAGGTAGCTCTTCTCGGTAGTATTCAATAAGACAAAAGAAGGATTCAGTCCTGAAACATGGTATCGAAATGTTTTTGCCGATCGCTATTTATACAACTTCCAAATATTTCGGTTGGACCAGCCTGTCACCTGGTTACAACACGCGTCTTCCTTCGTCGCAACTTGGCTAACTGGCCTATCATTACTCCTCCTAAAGATTTATTCGCATTTTGATGCACTCATTCATAGCGCTGTATTATTCCTATGAATGAGCATCAAGGGATGAAAAGGCAAAAGTTGATCGGTGCGTCGGTAGCTCAGTAGCAGAGAGTAGTGGGACGGTGCCCCACGTGTCGTGGTAAAATGTACTACGGTGCAAATGGCAGAGAACTACCGCCTCGGTACCGACAGCACCTAGTTAGCACTGCCAATGTGTCCGGACCTACTTCGTCTGATTACGAGCAAGGTATTGTAATACCTTACAAGGTAGGTAGTATGTATGCACCTAGATCTACATACTAAGTTCCTATAAGATTAAAATGTAAAGGATCTTCTACCTTGATACCAATTTTGCGGTGCCACTGCTAGTGACTTGCGACTCCAACTACAACAATCCACTGCTGAATGAACGAACACGGGCCCCCCGCTTGTTATGCGGATAGGTGTATTGTATTCACAGGGAACGCTGCTGCACGTTCTTTGGATTCTTCCCTTAGTTGCCTTTTATGACACTCACGGGTTGAAATTGGTTAGTGCTATTCTATACCAGGATCAAAATGATCCTACAATGCTAATGAAAGAGAACTAGCCGCCTCGGTACCGACAACGCCTAGTTAGCACTGCCAATGTGTCCGGACCTACTTCGTCTGATTACGAGCAAGGTATTGTGAAGTGTAACACTATAAGCTAGTTACTACCTGATTCATAGAAGAAGGGTACCTGAAATGTGGACATTATTGTTGACATCTTGCTGAAATGTCATGTAACATGAAAAATACGAAAACAATAATGTTGCCATTTCGTGTAACTTTCTTCTATGATAGGTACCTGCTTAACGTAGTTCTCCTCGGCAATATTTAATAAGACAAAAGAAGGATTTATTGGGAGTTGAAGAATTTTGACACGTAGGTCAGGTGTAGAGAAAATCCGAGTCGCGTGGCCGCATGCCAAGAAGGCTGGTGGATGGATCCACGTGCTACATTGCTTAGCTTAATTTGAAGAGCTGCGGCTGTCCAAATCTAAGTCCAGATGGTTAAAAGCATCTCTAGTACCTAACTATTGTAACTGCAGAAGTCGCAGCTTCAAATCCAGCTTGCGGAGTAAAATAGTTTTCAGGAATATTAAATGGCATTGGTCGTCAAATAAGTGCACAATTTTTGTACCAGTACCTACCTAGATACCTAATATTTCTAGATGCAAATAGAAAAAAACTAACTACGATATGGTTCACATTATTGGTAGTTAGGTCTAGTATAATAGGTACTGATGACAATAAAGTTCCATACAATATGACAGTAACGTTCCATATCCGTGATAAATAGCCAAACTGGTCATTAAAACGTAATATTACTGAGTTATTATTATTTTGGTCATTTGTTAGTTAATTATTGTTTATGTATCGTAAAAGATAATACAAGTTGATCAGTTTGTCCATAACCCGTAACCAATACATTGTAGCTTTGAAGAAAATACCTATTATTAAGTACCTTACATACCTACATATAGTTACTGACTGTCTGGGTAGATACGATTATTTATTCGGTGTTTGTTAAGATTACTTATTTTATATTTATGTTTTGTATGTTTTCATCAAATTCTAACTCCCTTCCTATGTAGGTACGATGATACTTTGCTATCAAATGTTCATGTCATGTCGCATGTATTTGACATATATCTTACCAGTAAAGTAAGATTGCCACATTTTCCCGGTGGAAAAATGCTTTTGCCCGGCAATTGATATACATATGAACCTTCTACTGCTCTATCATATATAAGATTACTTACCGGCCATTCTTAGTGACGATCATTTCATTGGTCAGCGTCTGGAACCGCACCCACAGTTCACGATCATCGAGTGCCACGTTAACCTCTCGTTCGCGGCCGCCGCCGCGCGAGTTGCCGCGAATATTGACACCTCTGCTTGATAAGGTATGTAGACTACTTACCGGCCATTCTTAGTGACGATCATTTCATTGGTGAGGGTCTGGAACCGCACCCACAGTTCCCGATCATCGAGTGCCACGTTAACCTCTCGTTCGCGTCCGCCGCTGCGCGAGTTGCCGCCGCCGACCGTCGGCTCCACCGCGCTCAGGATGTGCGACGCCGCCATACTGTGAACAACATGGCTTGTTTTACTACACAATAAAATAGACTTCCATCGTAACATGCCTATTCAACCCACAAATTATTCTGCGACTTATGCCCTTTTGGTGAATAAATCGTAATTATTTTTAGGGTTTCGTAGTCTACTAGAAACCCTTATAGTTTCGTCAAGTCTGTCTGTCTGTCTGTCTGTATGCCGCGCCCTCATAACTCCGTCAGTTTTAGAGCTATCGATATAAAATTTAGTGTGAAGATAGATCGTGTTAACGCAAATTTAGAAATGTAGAGAAAAAATATTTTAAATGATTTTTGGACCCCTTCCCATACAAGTGGGGGCAATTTTTTTTTTCTCCTGTAATATTAAGTAGGATATCGTTGAATAGGTCTTTTAAAACTGAGGGGAGGTTTCTTTAAAGCAAAGTCACTAAAATGTTTCTGTCTCGAGATATTTATTTGCTTTTAAAAGGGGCGTTTTTGTACCATAATTTGTTCCAGCTGTAACTTCTAAAGTATAAACGACAAAAATTAAAAAAAAATATGAGATATACTTCTCAATCTGAAGTTACCATGAAAACTATAACGAATACTGTACCACTAAAGATTTCAGAATAATAAAAGTTTTTCTATTTGCGGTTGGTAATCATACAGCTGCAAACAAAGCAGCAACAAAATTAACTTTGTAACGCTGATAACCTGATCTTTAAACGTTGACTACGAAACCCTATTTGTGAGCGTGTCTAACACGCTCTTAGCTGGTTTTTATTTTAATATTTGATACGGTTACAGTAGTTGCTATCTATATTTTTCATACAATTATTAAGAACAAATTAGGTGAATTTGCTGGCGATAGTACCTAATTTTAATCCTTGTACCTAGATGGTACCAACTTCGGTCCAGGAAAATCTTTGATGTCATAATTATACAACAATCTGAAATCTCGCAAATGAGTTTCGATGTGGTTTCGACATGGTTTTAGTGAATTTATTGTCAAATGTTTACATGATCTTTGATGTCATATCCAACAATCTGAAATCTCGCGAGTGAGTTCCAAACATGGTTTTGGTGAATTTATTGAGTGTGAAATATTTAGGGATTTCAAAGTTGTGTGACATAGAACTTTATCATCATGCTGTTTTTTCACGCGTTCTCAGAACGGAGTTCCGTTTCAATAATGTGATAGTACCTGAGCCACAAGTCTACTCTGGACATTGAACCTCATGGCCAACCCAACAGGCCAGCCACCAGCCGATAATGGATAAGTCAAACATTTGGACGGAAGAGATCGTGAGCCAAACTCACTATAAAATAAGCTTACGCGCTATTTGACATCTGATTTCATGATTGAGAGGTGCTTTTGGAGTAGGTACCAGATTCTGATTGAAAACTGGATAAACTTTCACTAAACAACTGTTTTTACTTCTTTAGGTACATCAAGAGACTGTGCGATAGAAGATTTTGTGCTCACAAAGTGAATCAAGTAGAGTCATTCGGGGTAAAAGTGCGCACTTTTGGATATTTCACTTCATAACTCCATAACTACTGCGATTTTAGACACATTGTATCTATGTGTTTTCTAATAGCTTGGTTAATGGACTCTCAAATACAAACAAACAACTTGCGATGTAATCTGCGGTTTTACATATATTTAAAAAAATAGTGACTAAGTCAGAGTGCGCACTTCTTCCCCGTGATGCGGGTAAAACTACGCGGTGTGTTGGGTAAAACTGAGCACAAGGGTTTCACAATAATTAAGGTCTTATCAGATGTTTTTATTTTATACGAGGCATTTTATAGACTAAAACAATAAAAAAAGAAAGATCTATATAATATAGGTATTTCTCTACAGAAATGCGTTTTTAAATATCCCTATTATAGTGGGGTAAAACTGCGCACATCTAGCCACATACGTCATGTGCGCACTATTTACCCCCGCAGTTTTACCCCATTCAATGAGTACTCAAAACAATTAATCGTAACTTTGAGACTTTTGAGGCACGGTTGAAATGTTGTTACTGAAAAAGAACTTCAATATTATAGAACATAAAAAAAATAGAAGCAAACTCTTCATGATCATAATCCACACTCCCACAAACTTTTCCTTGCACCGAATAAAGTCCGAATTTAACCGCGTTTTGGTATTTTTGGTTCTGATAGGTAGGTAGGAAATCGACCCGCACTGCACAGAGTGTCTGGACCTAAAATGGCGGTTCAGGTGCACGTGTTCCCAGCAAATCAGCGTCCTTGCCCCTGCGCCCTATTCCGTAATATCGACGGTGCGCAGTTTTACCCGCTGCGCAGTTTTACCCCGAATGACTCTAGATACCTAAGTTTTATTTTAATCATACTTTTTAGGCACTAATTTAGATACCTATGTCTCATAATGAGGCAATACTGGCACCCTCATAGGTGCAAGCTCCACAGAGTAGACGTGAGACGTAAGATGACATCTGTCAAACAAGTGATCGTCGTAGAAGTGAGAGGTGCGACATCACGGTGCTTGAAACCGTTTCCATATGAAATGTTTAAAAGAGAAGAACCATGTGAGATGCGCGTCGTATCGGTAATGGCTGACGATCGCTTGTCTGACAGGTATCATGTTGCACGTCACGTCGCGGGACGTTTCTGTGGAGCTTTCCTTTTGACACATAACGGGTGGAGGGTGGTTTCGAACGACCGCTAAGCTTTACCCATTAAACTCAAGTTAAACTGAACAAATTTTCTCATGCCGAGTACTTTACTTAGGTATTTGATAACTAAAGGTAAAATATACGCCTACACTAAAACTTCCTTCCTTTTTTACGATTTCATAATTGAATGGTTATAGTAGGAACGTAACAATAATCGGGCTATTTAAATTTTTATCATATAAACCTAGGTGCTTATTTAATTATTTTTAAAATAACTAAGGAATTTATATTACTACTTGCTAAACTACGGCCGTTTATGGCCGTTTATAACCCCCTATGTCCAAAATGTTTACAAATCTAAATTTATTCAATCTTCAAATAATAAAATCCAACACAAGTATAATTTAAATTATTCACGATAAAGTTGTGTAAATACAGTAAAACTACTATCGTTTCGTATATTATCTGCTTGATTACGTTTAGTAATAAAAAATAATTCGTTAACTCATAAACACTTAAGTCACTAAAAGTTGTCGTATAATTAATTAGTAATACGACAATGCTAGCTAGATTCGTCACTTGTTGATGTATATCTAACTTTCTTTTATAGGTTTTAAAAATCTTACGACAACTTGCAAATAAAAATAAGAATATATTCAAGCAATTTTAAAAGTTCACCAATGAAAAGCTGCTACGAAACAAAGAAAAACTAAGTATCTATTTGCATGTGAGGCGCTCTACACGACAAAATTTACGAAAACATAAACTGCTAAACTTAATACCTACTCATTTATACTTAAACATGTAACTGAATATATTACGGCTAAGTATAGCCCTTACGGGGTAGGCAGCTCATAAACGGCTGTACATTCGGCCAATTGCACCATCTTCATTTATGCCTCGTACATTTATCAACGTAGCAATAAATAAACGGAACTGTTCTTCTAAATATACCTATCCGCAAAGTGTCAATAATTTTACAAATAAGAAGTAGCACCACTTGGCAGATGTATCAAAAGTAGCATCTATATGACAGATAGCACTACTTGTAAAACTGTAACGAACATAGAAATGAATGAACGAGTTGCGATGTCTTCTTTTCAGATTTCGTATGGTATAGCTTCTTCCTCGACATACATCTTTTAGGATAGTACCTATGTCTTTAAAAACTGAAAATATAACACTATTCTGCTCATTAAGTCCGTTCAGGAAATAGATCAGAAAATCTGTATAAAATGATCCGTTTTGATTAGTTCGTCAGACACAAGAAAGAAGCGGGCGACATGCATGTTCTATCCAAATTCCTAATGGACCGGGACTGCCGTAGAAAAAAGTTCAACGCGTGTCTATCGGGAGTCACTTTTTTTGTGAAACGTTGTAAATGGAGAAATAGCCGCCCCTATTTTTAATAGCACTTAACTGACGATTATAATACTAGTGAATGCCGTATCTGATGGATGAATGATATATCGTCGCTATTATACCTACACGTAGCTACATGCAAGTGTCACGCTTTTATTCTTTGTGGGACAGGCAAAGCGCCAACCTATGTAAAATTGAGAAACATAAACATAGAATTAACATTAATAGTTAATTAATTAATTTAATTAAATGGGAAATTAATTAATTATATGGGAAATTAAAGCAAAGGTTAGTAAGTACTAAGAGGAGAAGCTGTTATTTTGTAAAGTGTTGTGTTTTGTAGAAGTTTGACTATATTTGTACTAATTTTATTGTGTGTGTATCAATCTACCGTACCTACCTAGATAGGTCTTTTAAAATTATTATATGTTTGAGAGCTCTATTGTAACATAAATTATATTCGACAGTGATGTGCACCACGTAGGTAATTAGTGATTAATGGAGGTAAGTATTACATTCTTACAATATTACCTACATTTAGACCAAAAGGTTAAAAGTTTCCACTACTTTGTATCTCCTAATGGGCCCAGTTAGACAATCCGCCAATAAACTGTTAGCGTTCGGAAACCAACACACGCGCGGTGTTGACTCTTTATTGAATACTGTTATTTATTTGCTGTGGAGCTCGGCTATAGCACACTCGTAATTTATTTTACGTCCCCGTCTACAGAATGGCTATGAAGGTCCCTATCGTATTCCTACAACATTTAAGCTTCAACAACAAGAAAGCATCCAACAAGTTGTATAGCGCGGTAATTACACCACTCGTCTGCAGCGTCATTATTCATCGTTTTACGACTCCATGAGGTATAAATATTAAAACTTAAGTCGTATAGATGAATTGCGAACATTTCCTTTTTAATGGCGAGGTTAAATATGATGTGCGTGTTGGCCCTCAGTTTCGGGATCTAACTCCGTATCAAAGGCTCGCTGCAACATTTGCAAAGGTGCAGACGACATAAAAACCTCACGCATTTAATTATATGCAGGTAATAACACTGTTTATCGACGGCACCGGCCCGAGATCCCGGCATGAAAGGTTTGAGTCCGAGTTAGCCGGAGGAATGTCCGTGGCCGCTTTGCAGTGCCGGCGTTTTACAGGTCCCTATAAAATATCAAAGATAACAACGGCTGGATCTGAAGACTGCCACTAAGAGACTCGTGCGCAGTGATTGGAGGTTTATGGTACTCCGATAAATGTAAGCGTTATGTTGTGCGGCGAGGCGCAATTGTCCCGGCGAGGCAAACTTCAGCCGCGGCCCGCCAGAGGTGCTAATTATCAAATGCAAGACGGGCCAACCGAAATTGAAACCATTGAAACAATATACCGTGTGTTGTCTTTTCCAATTTCAAAGTTTGCAGAATGGCTGCGTAATGAAGGCCGAGTCGGCTATGCAAATGGATGCCGAAAAGTAAGTATTTTTAATGGTCTTGCGTCATCGGTATTTCAAACTTGAATTTTCATTATCACTTGGCATATATACAACCACTAGCCTTGATATGTTAGACAAACAAAAGGCTGGAAATCAAATAGCAGACGTACACGATCAATAAGGTTCGTCTCTACAAATACATTAAAAATAATATTTTCGATGACGGTGACACAATCTCGTACACAAACAAAATTAGATACACGAGTCTCCTTTTTCATACGTAACTTAGGTACCTACAGCACATCTTATGTACTTACTTAGTTTTAGTTATCATTTGATAAAGGGTCAAAGCACATCTGCGTACTACAACAGCAGGTATGGCGATACGAGTCGCGGAATTTCAGCTTACTCACTGTAGGTGGTGTATTATTTTTGACGTGAAGTAAGAATCCTTTGCAATATGACATCTCGAAATTTTGTGCCATATTCAAACAAAAAATATGTTTGAACTTTTTATGACTGTGCCTTAAAATTTCAGGAACTTGAAACTTCTGCTGTGAAGTTGGTTTAAAATGCCATACAACACAGAAAACTTTCTTCGTGCGTGTTGAACATCAAATGAATTGAACTACCCTTTTCTTGTCTGAAAAAGTGATTATTTAAAATAGTAGAAATAATAACAACAGTTGATCAACTGTGAATAAATTCGGGCTCTCGAAAAGACTGTGTAATTGGTGCCTTAGGTGCGTATAATAGAATAGCATGGTGAGTAAGCGTCATAAAAACAGGATACAGAGAAATGCTACCGTCAAATAAAGTAACATAAATATTCTCTCAAAAATATTCAATGTAAATATTCAAATTCGGAAGCTGATAACTGCAATCAAACTTTTTTTGGGGCTACATTTCAATTAAATTTTATTCCTCAATTCTGTGGTTGTCATAAAACTTTAAAGTTTGACGAGTAAAACCCATTGAGGAACTCGGACTCGGAATTGATATTAATTCAAATAACTTGGGTTAAAAAGTCGGGGTTTTATGCGTGCTGTAAAAGTTTATTGTAGGGCTTTGTGGCGAGCCGGACGCGCCGATAGGCCTTCGCCGCGGCGTATGGCGGAACCTCCGGACTGCGCGCGCGCACCTGTGTCTTACTTGGACTTACCAGCCGCCAGCCAAGCACACTCATCGGCACCGAACCTTCTTCATATTCAGCCGTTTATTAGTATTGCACGTTATTCACATATATGACAGGCCTTTGATTATAATTTCTGTGGCTTGGAGATTCTACGATGTAAAGTTTATCTTGGAATTTGAGATTATGAAAAATATTTTGTTCATCAAAATCGAATACTTAGGGCCCTTTTCCTGTCATGCGTATTTTCGCACGCGCGCGGATCTGGTCCGCATGCGGGCCGCACGCATCTTATCTTTTGATACTGGTTTTCCTATCATGCGGCTAGCACGCGCGCGGAACGCGGATTGACGCAAACGAAATCCCTGTCCTGCGTGTGACCAGGAGCGTGCTATCATCCGCATGCGGACCAGATCCGCGCGCGTGCGAAAATACGCATGACAGGAAAAGGGCCCTTAGGTCCGATTGACTAGCAATTTTAACTACAGACACGGTAGGTACATATTGGGAATGAATTTGTAATTTTAACCTTGCAACTTGACCAACCCAAAATGAGTGAGTGGGTAGATAAATAAGTATATAAACAGTATCTATGAGCAACATTGTTTGTGCCTTTGAGGTCACATACCTACCTAATATTTACTAGCTGCCACATTTTATGATAATTTCTTGCCGTTCAATTTAAACAGTACCTGACTGAACTAAAATCTAGCCGGAGGTCTATAAATGAATTTGTTGAAGAGATAATCTTTTAAAGGTATTAAAGTTCAAACTACAAGTACCTACAATAACTATAGTTGTAATGAACAAACGCTTTCTTGCGACGTGGTGTGAGCGATAATCACAGGTTAGATATTGCTTTGTGGTAACAAGCAGTGTTAAAAGCTGCTACAAAGATGAAATAAGGTAGATACTTCGAAAAACTAACATAAATAGTTAGGTAAGTACTAAGTACCTACCTCATCAAACGTATTTTAGGTAGGCAAAATCTTTTTCCATTTAAAGTCCAGGAAAATCACATACCTACAAGTATTAAAAAATCCGCAATACCCAGCGTATTTATGAGCCTGGCGAGACGCTACGAAAGATACTTCACTGCTGTAAATTTTTAATAAGCAGCAGGAGTCATATTGTTTACTTATCCTGAGAACAAAGGCGAGCCAGTTAAAATAAAAATTGATTGGAGCTAAGCTCAACTGCTGTTTTCCGGAAAGCTGCAGATTGAAATGAATTTTCAGACCACACAAAAAGCCTTTCAGTCTAAAGAGTTAGTAAGTATAAGGCACCATTTTCAGCATCTTCTGTTACAACGAAAAGAAGAGAATGCAGCACCAGACATTGATATCTTTGATTCAACTGTGGTGGCTGTTAGAAGTTTAGGATGAGTGATGATGAGGCCAGTTGGCTGAGTGACGACAGAGGAGGGAAAAGGGTATCGAGTGTTGTGACTATGGGACCAATTGGTTGGTCCATCCAGATATACTATTTGGAAATTGTACTTACATACCTATAGCGATCGGCAAAAACACTTCGATACCGCGTTTCAAGAATGTAAGGATGCATGTGGATTGTAGAGCGCATGTACGCCGCCACAGAGCTATCAGTAATAAAATTAAAGGGGCAGAAAGAACAGAAGTTACAAGTAAGTACTAAAGAAGATAGGTAGAAAAGGACTGAGAGATATCACCTAAGTTGAGTCAGCCCGTGAAATATTTTTGTGCTTAAAGTAAACAAATAAATACGGATGAAGGGAAAACTTTAGACCAACGAAAAACACAAGTACTTACTAGCCTTGATTGCGAAGGATTATTGTTAACTGAAGGATATTTTAAAACCAAAATAGGAAGACGATAAAGGAAAAAGAAGAGATAAGGGATTCCTAACTAGTATGTGAAGGGAAGTGGAAAGATAGAAGACAGAAAGAAAAACACTTTTATTCACATTCTACTTTAACTAAAATCTAAAAAAGCTCTGTAAAATATCTTTGACGTGAGATGGATCGAAGATGGTTTGCATCAAAGTGATGATAAGTACCTATTTCTTTGACAACGGCAATTTGTTTCATCTAATAAAAAAACTTTTCCTAAGAATTTAAATGATGAACCATCAGAAACACCCAAAGGTTTCGTTGTTTCGTAAAAGGCGACGTAAAGTTTTTGACCTCGGCTGAATATCTGTAGACTAGGTATGGTCAACCACATAGTGGCGGTGATATACCTAATAGCATTCCCAAAGAGGGGAAGGCAGGCGGCCAGTCATAAAGCATAGCCAGTTCCTTTTGATACATGATTTTTGTGTTCTCTCTCACAATCTACGTAGCACCGTCTCCAATTAGGATAAGGGCAGGATGATGATGATTAGATAAAACAAGTGTCAGTAGACCTAGGTATTTTAACTGAAAATTTCTTAAACTTTGAATTTTGCGATTTCCTTTAGATTTGTATGGATAGATTGTGTAATTGTGTAGCATTTATATGCTTTGTTTCGCTGTTACAATTGAGACAAAACAGGTCTGAAAAAACGCGCTTTACTCCGCTTCAGGGGGCTAACACATTTACCGCAATGTGTATGTTAAGTTGTCTTGCTGGCCCGATGTTAAGGGGTCCTTCTCTAATAAAACCCGCCAGGGCGAGTTTTTTAATACCTTAGGGTTTGAATGAAACTTGAAAGGGGCCAACTTTTGAGGGGCCCTTAACGACGAAAATAATTGTAAGTATATATCAAGCCGCATATACTTACCTACTAAAAGTACACGAAACCGCACCGAAATGTGGCTGACATACCTACCTACCTAATGTATTTTGCTCTCTTGTCATATGTGAAAACCATCTAGGATGTAGAGTAGGAAACATATTTTTCATAATGGGAAGGGGTCCAAAATCCAATAAACTTATACCTACCTACTCATTTGCTAACATATGAAAATTTTCAAGAGTTTAATGTTTAGTTTATGCTCTACCTATGGTTTGTTTGTCGTTGGCTGAAGTAGCAAATAGGTACTTAGATACGTACTGACTCTACCACCCGTCGGTAGAAAATATTTCTTTAAGTGCAGGTAGACTGTAGGTAGGTACCTATACTGGGTGTAAGGAACAGCTCTCTGAATACTGATAGGGGTGCATTTAGAACATGAAAGTGAACAATTTCCATGAGATATTTTCGAGGAAAATAAAAATAAAATCGCCATGCCATACAAAATAACAGTCAGTTGGCCGCATTCACTACGCAGCGTACGTAAAAATTATTTGTACTTACGTCTCCTGAAATATTTTGGTATGGGAAGTTATTCAGTTTTATCTATGGTCTAACTAAATGCACCCTATCAGTACCTATTCGGAGAACTGTCCCTTACAATCTGTACCTATGGGTAATACTGTCCTAATATCACAAATTTGTTTGGGTAGGTAGGTTGATACTTATTTAAAATACTTACCTACTTATACTAATGTAGACGTCAATACAAATTAAATTTCAGTAGGTTGGTAAGTTTTTAAACGTGCTACCGGACACCCAGGGCCTAGGTGCACTTAGGGCCTGTAAACGCTCCTGGCGCTGTTGCAAATTACCTACTTACTATAATCAAATTGAAAAGCAATATGGTCCCGTGCTTTGGAGGGCACGTTAAGGCGTCGGTTCCGGTTGTTGTCTATGATTACTTAGACTGGCGGTCGTTACACAACCATGTCAGAGGCCTACTAGGTAGGTACTTGTAGTAGCCGGTTGTTAACCTCAGACATCAGAGTTCATCGTGTCGTTGGACGACTCAGTGTCCCACTCGAAAAGAAGAAGCAAATTGATATTCTTACCTGTCCTTGTTAGCTATTTTGGCGGTATATCCGTTCACACATTTACCTAAAACTAAACTCAAACAAAAGTTTTTTCTTCTAAATCACTTCACACAGAGTTTAACACATTGTTCCAAGTCCACGGTACTATCAACAAAAAGCTATTATTTTTCAGGTTTACGGGACGTGAAAAATTATGAAAACTGATTCCGTAATTTGTGTAGCATATCAGAAATGAGTCGTGCGTGCCAACCGCATGAAGAACTACCGCGAACTCAACTGTGCTACACGTCATTAGCATACGGACAAAACAACGAGCCATCCATCTCTACATACTACCTCTAGAACATCCTTTATGCTCTACGCTACAAGAACTATTTTTCTATACCACTCATAAAAAGTTACCTGTAGGCCTACACACGAAAATAGCTCCTCTCGCGGTTAGAAATAGAGTTTAGTTTTCGTTGTACGGGATTGACAGCCATGACAGCGGGTTTTGACGCTAAGCCCCGCCCCCCGATATTGTCAAACAAACCGATTGGCGGTCCGCGCGCGACTCCTGCGCACGCTCGCCGGCCACACCGCCGGGCGCATCACCCATCGGTTCCAATTTCAAACAAACGGGCTCATGTGTTATTGGTGAATGTAATGCTCCTTTTAATGGTCTCCCATAGACCTGAAGCGAAGGCAATGCATGAAAATGTGTGTTGTGGTATAAACTAACAGTGTTAAAGATTGGTTATGTTATTACTAGGTCACAAGTTAGGTTTAGATATCTTACTTATTTGGTACTTAGTTTGGAAAGTAGGTACTTGTTTTACCCTACCCAATTTAATTTATTGTCAAATAAACAAACTCATAAACTTCCAAGTCCCATTTAGGTAAAAATCATAGAAACTCTATTGCATTAATCTACTCTACATTATAAGAAAAACAATAATACAGAAATAATAAAAAAAACCGCTTACCTACCTACTTACTAATAACTACTAACGGCACCACCATCGAGTCCAAGGCTCAAATTGCAGCTAGAAAGTTGGGCGTCCTGAATAAAGTCAAGCGGTACTTCACGCCTGAACAGCTTCTAACTCTTTATAAAGCTCAAGTCCGATCTTGCATGGAGTACTGCTGTCACCTTTGGGATGGCTCGGCTAAATACCAACTTGCTGCACTGGATTCGGTGGAACGCAGAGCCAAGAGATTAATAGGTGATAAAAAACTGGTGGCGACCAAGCTTCACAGCCTGGCTCACCGCCGCAAGGTTGCTTGCCTATCGGTCTTCTACAGATTGTACTTCGGAGAGTGTGCGCGTGAGCTGCATGAGCTCATACCACCGTCTCCTTTCTTCCATCGGACATCCAGACGCACGGCCGGCTACCATCCGTTCTTAGTTGATATACCCACATTACGCACTAAGCGCTTCAAATCATCTTTCATTATGCGCACTGCTAAAGAATGGAATTCCCTGCCTGCGTCTGTATTTCCGAGTGCATATAACCTGAATCTCTTTAAGTCTAGAGTGAATAGGCATCTTCTGGGCAAGCTCGCTCCACCGTAGATCCCATCTCTGCTCTAGGGTAAGATTGGGGTCAAGAGTAAGCCCATCATAGATTAAAAAAAAAAAAAAAAAACTATATTTATCATAAACTTATGCATAAACTTCCAAGTCCGATTTAGGTATTACTCTATTCCATTAATCGACTCTACATTATAGGAAAAACATAAACCTACCTAATTCTTATCATCAACTAAAATAAAATTATTGTTCTGCTTACTTTCTTACTGATAACTAATTATCGAGACACTAACTAAATTACACATTAAGTCATCTTACATTACACTAAATTTTCTGGTAAGTACCTATATACCCCTCTATGTTTTCCCAAGCATGGATTTTTCCACTTCCCTGTTTAATAGGTAGTACCTAATTCTTTCTACTCTTAACCAGAACACAAAAAATCTTACATAGTGTAGTGTTAGATAATAGATACCTACGTGATGATCACGTAGAATTTTCAGTGAATATAACATTACTTATTTAAAATGTGGCTATGGGATTTGAGAGTTTAGATAGGTAGGTAGGTATGTGTATTGCAATTTTTAGCGACAGGCTGACGAACTTTCATTACCTATGGTAATAGGTACAGTCTTCTGAATGACTCTCAAATTTTTGTCAGACGTGATGAAAGACGTTTAAGCGATGCCTACCCTCAAGGGATACAGGCGTGTTATATGTATGTATTCCAACCCGCCTAGGTACAATACAATGCGTGGTGAATTGGGAGCGTGGCAATCGCAAACTGCTGTGACTGATGATAATGATGATTTCTGAAAAAAAAAAAACTAATAGAAGTATACCTACACCTATTCGTCATTCTGGTGCAGCTCTGATGTCTGGCTTGGTGTCTGTTTACATAAGTAGATCCTAAGTTCACCGTAAAGATAGACCCTAAATAGACCGATGTCTGGAAAATTAAATACTTAGAACGCCAAGCAACACTGAAATTGAGGTGTCGTACGGTATTCGGCTGTCGGTGTACCGAGGGTACCGAGTACCGACACCATAAGACACTCCTCTGTTTTCACAATCTAGGCGCTACCAGCAGCCGTTTGTAATAGCAAAATAGTAACTTTTAGTGACACTAGTCTAGTCAGGAACCAGATAAGAAAGAGTGAAATAGAGTCACCGATTGGTTGAGCGCTCTTCATGAAGCTGTAGCTACCTACATATCAAGAATGAGTAATTTAATCAACAGCATTTTTCTATCCCTGTAAATAAAGATGTTAACTTATCAAAATGATGGCAAAAGATCCTGAATCTCCTCGTATCTATAGGTAAGAAATCTCAATCAAAATTTAGAGTTTTATGCAAATAGGTAAGTATCTAGGGTCTGAAGTTAGGTAGGTAGGTATGTTCAATGCGAATACTTTGTTTCGGTAGGCACGTAGGTAAGTAGGTACTATTATTTCCATAGAATCGAAAATAATAGTAAAACCAAATGTTTACCTATTATGTTTTCTTTGTTAAATAATTTAATGTTTTGTTGTGCGAAATTGGAAACGCAAAGATGTAGGTACCTACCTAGCAACGTTTAATTATCACGAAGTAGGTAATTGTCGACACGTTTGAAAGAAAAATACCTACTGTAGCTTATAGGTACAGTCAAAAACAAAATTGAACTTTGACCCACATGGTTAATAATGTGTTTGAAAGTGTCAAAACTACAAAGTTCTCTCAGTTATCAAGTATTCTACTGCGTCAAGCTCGTCATGAGATTTGTGCAAATGGCTGACCTTTGTCTTTAATCCTCATTGCAGAAGATAGGTTTAAAATGGTTTTTCAATAAGATTTGATGGTAGATAAAATGTCTACTTATACCTAAGTAGGTACAAAATGACTACGAAAGTGTTGACATTTAGTTTCTGACTGATTCTTTCAGTTCGTTCAAATCGGACAGATTTCGAAGAATATTTTTTTTGTTCCCGTTTTGATGTAGTTTATGAATTAGATTAATCGTATACGTCCTATGCAAAGGTAACCGGGAAAGGCGTTCATGGGAAAGCCTTAATTTTCATGGAAAGTGATGGAATGTAATGAGCGTTTGGAAGGTAATGAAATATGGAGAGAGTGTAATGATTATTATTTGGAGGGTAATGAAAAATTGAGATAGTGTAATGATTGTATGTGGAATGTAATGAAAAAAATTGAGAGTTAATATGAGTTTGTTATGATTTTTTAGTATCTTTTAGGATTTAATGTGAGAGGTTTTGTAATTTATGTAGTTTTTTGTCATTTAATGTGCCCACGCGTAACCAACCAATAAAAAACCAGTAGTAAAATTATGGTAATGGTAATAGTTATACGGGCTGTTTTCCGCAACTAGACGTCTACATGCGCCTATTTTGCGTAAAGGGTGGGAGACCACTACTCGAGCCATCATAGTTCCCCGTGGAAGATCAGCAACCCTACCAAATCACTGAGTGCCTCGGGGATGGACCCCGGATTTCCGAGGTACTTTTCCGGGTGTGTTGCCACCTCCTTGCACCACTTGGGCAGCTGTTTCTTCTTTTTCCATACATGCTCTGCACTGAGGACCGTTAGTACCACCTTTGACTGAAAGGTGCTTGTTAAAGTGACCGTGACGATGATGCTGGTTGTCATGCGAAGTTGGGGTTTCTTCAGTCGGAGCAACTTCTTGGATAGGTGACTGGACAGTGTAGGCTTGGCTTTTCTGGCCTGCCTGCAGTCTTTTAACCCGGTCCAGTATGTGTTGTGCTCGTTTTTAGTACGTTCTCTCCGTAGGGAGGGGAGTTTACCTGCTGGAATGGGTAAAATCGGTTCCGACCCATAAGCTATAGGCTTTAGGGGATACCGATGTATCTTATCCCCTTCAGGCTAGTTTATCCGCTGCATCGTTAACTCTAGAGCCGCTGTGTCCCTTGATCCATTGTAGTGTTACGTGGTTGTATTTACATACCTCCATCAGGCGTTGGTTGCTTTCGTAGATTAGGCCTGATGTTATTGTGTGACTGTTCAGTGCTTGCAGTACTGACGTGCTGTCTGAGATTATACGAATGAAGTTGCCCTTTACTTCCCTGGCAGCAATGGCTGTAGTAACTAGTAAGATGGCCAAACACTCTGCCTGAAAAACTGAGTTATGGTATCCCAGTGGAGTTGATGGTCTGATGTTTAAGTCCTCCAATAAATCACCAGACCTTGTACCAGATTTCTTCTTAGATCCGTCCGTAAAGATCCTAAGTTCTTTGGGGGTGAGGCCTTTATGAAGGTCATCTTCGTGGAGTTGTTTTGTACTTTTTGTCAAATACAAACTGTGTCACCTGCAGCTGCGAGTAATGGCAGATCTGTTTGTGCTTCGTTTAAGATGGCGGTGTGTGGGGTATTGTTGGATATTGTTGTGTTGCCAAAGTTTTAAAGAATTGAGCCTCACTGCAGCCGTAGCCGCCTCCTGCTTGACTTACAGGTAAAGCGGCGGTAGAACTAGCATGGCTTCTAAGGCTGCAGTTGGAGTCGTCCTCATACCGCCCGTGATCGCCATGCAGGCTAACCTTTGGAATTTTTGTAGTTTGTTGATACCTGTCACGAGCTTGCACTTTGTCCGCCATATGAGTGCACCGTAGCACACCATCAGGCGCATTACCATCATGTACAGCTACAGAATAATTTTCGGCAAGAGCCCCCATTTCTTGCCGATAATCCTGCGGCACTGCCAAAAGCCGTTGCAAGCTTTGTTTAGTTTGTTTTAATTTGTGGTCAAGGTTTATACCTAGATACTTGACCTCGTTTGTGAGTTATAGTCTCGTCCCGAACAGTTTTGGTAGGTAGTAGTTGCCCAAAACCCGTTTCAGCGTGAACATAACTGTTTGAGTTTTTGTGGAATTGGCTGAAAGGGCGTACCTGGTACAGCAGCGTTCCACAATGCGTAGCGCCGCTTGTGTGAGGTCGTAAAAACTGTACTTGAAACTTACCGGTAATAAGTATGGCCAGGTCGTCAGCGTATCCGTAGAAATAGTTTGCGTTGAGTTCCGTGATAAGGCTGTTTATTACCATGTTCCACAGTAGGGTGAGTCTCCTCTTGCCATTATAGCTGTTTGATTGCTACCTGCAAATTGACACTGCCTTTGCGTTTCTTTGTGATCCACTTCGTCAGAAAATTGTTACCCCGTGGTTGTAGAAGGCTATGCCGATGCTTGTGAAGTTCGTTTTGTCGAAGGCCCCTTCACCTCTGCCCATGCACCTCTCATCTCAGTCATAGGTGTTACTGACAGTCCTCTGTGCAGAGCCTGCATGGAAGAAGAATAAACAGCTGCCCACGTGGTGCTACACTGCAAAGAGGTGGCAACATACCGGGCAAAGCACCTTGGAAATCCGAGATCAATTCCTGAGGCACTCAGTGATTTGGTATTTGCTGAGCTTCCTCGGGGAACTAGGATAGCTCGAGTAGTGAGCCCCCACCCTTCACGCAAAATAGGCGCATGTAGACGTCGAATTGCGGAAAACAGCCCGTTTAACCATTACCATTACCAATAGATTAAATGGAATGAGACTGTACGCCAAAAGACCAAAGTAACTTACAAAGTCTGAAAGTGCAGCAAACTGAAGTGGCAGTGGGCTGACTGAACACATCAGTCGAAGAACCGAAGTGTGCCCAACGTGTCCTGACATCTGTACGTTGGCGGACTTGTGGAACGCTTCCGACGAAGCTATCCGCGTCGCCACATACTGGTCCAAGCACAAAAAATTGCCCACATATATCTGCTGTCGACTCGCCAGAAGAAGAAGTGGGTTCTCGAGTGGAAGCCACACCTTGGCAAACGTAGCATGACTGACTAGACATGCCTGGATGGACCTATGACATAAAAATAAGCTGCTGGTTGCAACTGGATGGCGAAAACGGCCCACGTCAACACTTCATCCAAAAAACATCATTACCTTCCAAAACAGCTTCATTCATTTCCGCGTAAAATTTTAAGGAAACGGAAGGTAATGAAACGGAGAGGAATGAAGTTTGAGAAGTTTTTCTAAGATAATTTTGTTTCTAGTTTAAAAAAGAAGACAACGAATACAACCCAGTATAACATCCCTGTATACTACAAATTAAAGTCAAAACCTTAATTTTATCTCAAACACTTACTTGTCAAATAATTGGAATATAATGAACACTCACCTGTGACAAACGTAATCTCCGCGCGAAAGAACGTAATTTTTTTGGACTTCTAAACAGTCCACGTCCACTCTCGGCTCTGCAGTGGGGGCGACTGAAGTGCGCGGGAGTAGTGATCGATTTGTTAGGTTACTAATAGGGATATGAAACCAATTATTTTAAATTTCCAACTTCGTGGAAATGAATGACGTTTTTTGTTTGACAAAACTTTTCAGTCGATTCTTTTTAGGTTGCACGTTATTTAAAAATATTATATTAAATACTGATAATCTACATTCATTTACTAAGTACTTCACTGCAAAAAAATACTCCTTCTACATTAAGATAGCCAAGTAATAATTAAAAACTTTTCCGTCGTACCATTTGGACAAGGAGAGTAATGAAGATTTGGGAAGTTCTTGTTCAGAACTTTTTTTCATTATTGTATTTAATCAAAATATGATAAATGCATCATTTAGTTTACTCTATAAGTAAACATATTCAATCAAAATATTTAGCTCAAAGTCAATATAAGTGCCAATTTTTGATCCGGACAGTGATTTGAACGAACTGAAAGAATCACTCTTCTACCGTAATTTTATGTAGGTAGACGTAGGGATTAGTCGTAGCCACTCGTAGCATTTCGGCTGTTAAAATATGACATCAAAGATTTTCCTCATGAGGTGTCATATTTCATGTAGATAGGTACCTACTATACTATTGCCAGTAAATCCACCTACCCATTTAAGGGATCAACTTATACTGGTTTTCATAGTACCTTCTTGTACGAAAAACCAGTATAAATTGGTCCCTTAAATTAGGCAGGTTATCTGAAATTCCATGACTGAACAAGACGCAAGCGTTTCAGTCCTCTAGAAAAGGATACTTGCACACGCG